>CAJQZJ010032054.1:5835152-5928505 GCA_907164525.1 Lophiomys imhausi | reverse complement strand
GTGTGTGTGTGTGTGTGTGTGTGTGTGTGTGTGTGTGTGTGTGTGTGTTACTGCATTCTTAATAATTCATTATCCCTTAGGAGATAAGAGAACATTCACCATGATGTCCATGATAGGAATAGAAGAGAGTCTATAAAAACTGTCTGGCTACATGTTTTCTTTTATTAGTTGTTTTTCGTTACTTGAGATTGAAACTGTTTGCCCATTGTCACCCTATTTTACACCCAACGTCCCACCTGGAGTGAGAAAGGAGGGAGTGAAGAAGGGAGTATACTGTGACTAAATGATAACTCACTCCTCCATCAACCTCAGGTTTAAGAACTTGGGTGGTCCAGGCTAGCTCAATGGATCAGTTGGTAATGCTGTTAGCCGCCAAGCCTGACGATCTGAGTTCAAACTGCAGGATCTACATAGTAGAAGGTGGGAATGGACTTTTGCAAGTTGTCCTCTTACCTCCACCCAGGTGTTGTGGCACATGGTGTATCAATGTGCATGTGTGAGCACACACTCACATGCAGTAACAAATAATGTTATGATTTTCCAAACAACTCAGGTCTCTGTTTTCCAGGCCCCCTTTTCCATTGTCCTCCTCCCCATGCTCTAATGCAATGGTTCTCAATCTTCCTAATGCTGCAACCCTTTAATACGGTCCCCTCATGTTGTGGAGACTCCAAACCATAAAATTGTTTCATTGCTACTTCATAATTTTAAGTTTACTGCTGGTATGAATCGTAATATAAATATCTGATATGCAGGTTGAGAGCCACTGCTCTAATGTGAAGCAGAGGTTGTAATGCTCTCATGTTATGCTCATAAGGCACCAACACAGTGGGATCTCAGCAACAAGCATCCTAAACTTTAGTACCAGAAAAATATCTCTTTTAAAAAGCAGGCATGTTTTCTTTAATCAAACATCAAATAGCAACTAAAGATTCTACCTGAACACAACCTCTTTGAGTTGCCAGACTCCTTGTATTATACAAAGAATTTTAGACTTATTCCTATCTAAACTTACACTATTTTTATCTCTGGCCAGTTTTGTGCCTCTCTAGGGTGACCAGGGATATGTTTTTTTATATATGCCCTTATAGAAAAAAATATAAATATACAAACGCCTTTTCTTGTAACCATTTTGAAGATCACCTCAAGATTGTGAACATCAAACATCAACCAAGATCCTTCACAAATCCAGATTTCCTAAACAAAGAACTGAAAGCCAGACACAAACACTGCATGGAGCAATCCACGTTGGAGAAACAGCAACCTAGCCCTGATCCCTGCTGCTTTGGGAATTAAAATTTTTGAAGGCAACCATTGCAATTATATTAGGCCTGGGCTTAAATTTGAGCTGATTTGATACTACTTTGGCTTTCATTTTTCTCTGGGAATAGATTGACAAAAAAAGTTTTGAGATAGATGGTGCTCTGTCCTTTGAAGAGGGAACTAGATAAAAGAGAGACAGAGAGAGACACACACATAGATCGAGACACACAGACATACAGAGAGAACTCAAATCTTCTACAAAATAATTTGTATCCAGTGTAAAACCTGGAGTCCTCATATCCTGTCTGTTTTTAATCCTCAATTGAATGTCAATCAAGATACAATAAATAGTGTAGTTATTGACAAGTGCATAGAGAAAGATATGGATGAAGGGGTCTCTGACAGTCAGCGGAGATCAGTTGGTGGTGTTCGTTGGTGAGCATTGCTTAGGGGAAAGAAAGGATGAGAACATGGCATGCCTCTGTTCTCTCTCTGATTTTCATTTCTGTGTCTCCTGTACTCAATGTATGGGAGTAAGATCTCTTAGGACATCTGTTATTTCTTCTTATAACGCCCTCCTTTTAGTGCTGCCCAGAGCTGTGCTGACCACTTAGTAGCCCAGCATGGATAGTTGAGTAGTTTCATGGGCTGAGTTCTTGAAACACAGGACAAGGATCTAAAGAGAATTTGTATGCAGTGGAGAAAGAACATTCCTAGTAGACCACTGTGCAATTGAGGACACGTGTGGCTAATATGATGTGGTTTTGAATAGTGTCGAGTCTAATTCACTATGCGCACTCTGGATATCTTGGGTTCTAATATTCTCATATTCTTTCTAACTACTTCTTGTTGCATATAGTGAGCCACAAGTTGATATTCAAAGCTCTATCTTGTCTCTTTTTATTCTTAATCCCACCAGGTTGGTTTAGGAGATCACTGGGATTGTTAGAGGAATGCTCTAGGCTTCCTAAGACACAGGGCCTTCTGAGAGTTTAATGAACTTTTCAATATTTGACAACTGATTTACATATTCAGTGTTAAAATTATTGAGCCTCAATTGTTAAATATTCACTGCATACTAGATGATATGAGAACCTTCTCTCCAGGGAAAATTAGCAAGTTGATGACTTATAATATGCTTATGGAAGAAACATGGGTTTTATAACATATTTATCATGAAGTTTACAATCTGAGGAGTTATACATACATGTGAAATTACGCTTAGGATGTTGGCAATGGAGACTGACACTGACTGGAACCTCACAAGGTACCACACTGTCAAGACATTGGAGCATAGCTCAGGACAATAGGTGACTGAGAATGACCCTGCAGCTTTGATATGGGGGTACTGCAAAAGAGCAACACTATCTGCACACATGATCAGAAACCTTCACCAAGCCCTCTGCTCATGTCTGTGTTCCTACCTGGCATCATTAACTTCTTTACCCTGAAAATCCAGGAGGATGCCAAACTACGCTGACTTGAGCACCCCAGCCTTCCGCAGCAGCATTTTGGAGCCTGGTGCCAACTGTGACATTGATAATTGTTGCTGACAAGGACTCTGGAACAGTCATCAGGGTAATGAAGCCATCCAAAGCCATTAGAGGAGCCCGCCCCTCATGTCTCCTCACTGTGGGGAGGTACTTAAAATAAGCGAAGCATTAGCCTTCCAGCAGATGAAGTAGTTCGTCAAAAGCCATCCCGTCAGGATTACGAGAACTGTCAAAATCTAGTTGATCCATACTGGTTCATGGTTCCCTCTACATGGTCCATTAATTTAAATTTGATAGAATAGAACCAGATCACAGCTTTATAGGGAAAAAAATTCTACTTTCAGTGCTTTGCAAGACTCTAAAAAGTTTGCCAGGGCTCCGGGGACTGTTTCTGTGCATATGGCTTCTCTTTATCACTCCCTGAACCGCCACTTGGATTTCCATTTTAAATTATCTGGGGTGCAGAGATCCCGTTATTTCTGCACTATCACTTCTCGGAGATGTGAAATAGCTCTCATCATGGCTCCAAAAATAGAATGCCCCAAACAGAACTAATGAAATGGGGGCCTTTTGAAATTAAAGGGGGAAAGATGAAATGGTTTGTTTTATCCTAAAATAAAAAAGGACCTTCCCCTCTCCAACTGTTTCCTAAAAGATTGGAATCTGTTAGTTACAAAATGAAGGCTTATCTCATTACTTTAAAAAAAATGTACTCAGACATGGTGACACTTGCCTTTAATCCCAGCACTTGGATGGTGGAGTCAGGATGATCTCTTTAGTTTCTGGCCAGCCTGGTCTACATAGAGAGCTCTAGGCCAGAGCCACATAAAGAGGCTCTATCTCAAAAAATATGTATGGCTTATAAATACCAGGGTTTTGCTTTTTTTTTTCCCCTTAGGTGCTCATTATCTTATATGTGTTCAGGGTACAGTTGAGAATAGGGTTTTTTGTTTTGTTATGATTTTATCTTTAATTATGTGTGTCCGGCAGGGTTATTATGTATGCATATGTCCAGGTACCTGAGAAGATGAGACGATCCAATCCCCTGGAACTGGAATTACAGATGGTTGGGAGCTGCCATGTGGACACTGAACCTGAGTTCTTTGCAAGGGCAGCACTTGCTCTTAGTAGCTAAACTGTCTCTTCAACCTGGACAAGTATTGTCATATCCTTTTCAGAAAAGGAAACACCTTCTTTTTAATGATTTGTAATGTGGTGGAGGACAGAGACAATAAACAGATATCCAAGGCTTAAATTTAAATTGTGATGCCTTTTATCTGTATCCTAAAGATAATTTTAAAAGTAAAATTATTTTTAAAAATATGAAACACATGAATTTCTCCCTCCCTCCCTTCCTCCTTCCCTCCCTCCCTTCCTCCCCCCTTCCCTCCCCCCCCCCCCCCCGTGTGTGTGTGTGTGTGTGTGTGTGTGTGTGTGTGTGTGTAGAAAGGTCACAGAGCTGGTATTGAGAGATACTGACTAGCTCTTATCTCTCTCCTTACTCTGCTTTTACCCTCTACAAACCCAATATGAAGACAAGGGAAAAAAATTATAGTGAGAAGAAATATCAGAGGGGCAGAGGAGGAAATGTTTGTTTATGCCTATGAGTTGTGATGCTTGGGTGTTGGGGATTATACAGATAAAAGCTTTCAAATAAAAGGAACGATTTGCCTCGCCCCACCTCACTTCAGATCCTGAGCAAAACCTGGTCCATTGTATGTGAAGGGAAGGTTTATTTGCCTTGTGAACCCTCACAGATACTGGATTCTTTGGCAGTGGAGTGTCACTGAAATAATTGAATAAATATCTTCAAACCCCATAGAAACTCAATATCTGGTTTTCACACAAACACTAACAAAACTCATGTTAGATGATAAAGAATAGGATTTGGAGAGGAGAAAGGTTTGGACCTTTATATGAGGTTTTCCTTTTACATTTTGTAATGGATGCTTTAAAGGGATTGGGACAAGGGAGTTAGCATGTTAACCTAACAAAGTTTGGCTTAGAAAGAAGTCAAGTAAGAATGGAGTATAGCTTTTATAACACTCCCTAACCTCACCCAAAATTCATATCTGACTAATATCAAGAAAATAGTGGAAGAGTATTAAAAGAAGCTAACTTTTGACGTTTATACTCTCATAGAATAGAGGTATCACTGTTTTATTATAACTAGTTTATAGCACAATGTGACTTTGCACCAACATCTGCTCCCCTCCCCATCTCTCTGTTTGGTTCTTAGGCAGTTATATGCGCACCCTTGTGTTTAATAAAGACTGCTCATTTTTTCGAGGACAGTATTAGCTAACTGAGGGTGAAGTAAATAACAAGATACTTCCTCACTTCCATGAGAAAGATGGACAGGGCTGACTTCTGACTTATTCCTTCTCTGACTTATTCTCACAGTGGCAATGCCACTTTGTTAAAGTGATCCACTTTCATCTTACCACATTGAACTAGCATCCCTCACTGAATCTGGAGCAACACCGACAGTCGGGAAGTTCCGGTGACTGTCCTGTCTCCGCCTACCGCCCGCAGTGCTGGGATTACAGGCCTGCGCCAGTGCAATCATTCTCAGCTTCTTACATGGTGCTGAGATCCAAATTCACCTCACTGTGCAGCAAATGCTCTTACCAGCTGAGCCATCTCTCTATGCCCAAGTTTCTATTTATAATTTTTGTTTATTGTGATTGTGTATATGTATTGTGTGTATACAGTGTGTGTGTGTGTGTGTGTGTGTGTGTGTGTGTGTGTGTTCACATCCATGACAAGTTCATGTGTGGATCAGAGGACAACTTTTGGGAGTCAGTTGTCTCCTTCTTCCATGTGAGTTTCAGGGATCAAACTCAGGTAGGTAAGCTCATGTGGCAAGGACTACTCCTATCCCACCAACTCTCTACCGAGCCATCTCTCTAGCCCCTGAAGCTATTCTTTATATTTTGTTTCGTTCATTATTATTGCATAATTGTGTATGCAGTTTTGTGCGAGTATGATGAGCGTATGTTTATGGTTGCATTCACAACATGGGATATACATGGAGGTTAGAGGACAGCTGTTGGGAGTCAGTTATCTCCTTCCACCAAGTGATTCTGAGGTTTCAAACTCATGCTGGCAGGTTACTATGGCGAACAGCCCTCCTACCCTCCATTTCTGCTAAGCAATCTCTTGAGTCCAAGAGCAGTTCGTCAAGCATTGATCTTAAATCATACCACTCCAAAGGGAGGTTTTGTGAGTGTTGGCACCACATTTAAAGAATTTGCTCTAAAGAAAGCATGCTGCAGTGAACACTTATGCAATACAAATACCTAAAAACCAGAAGACAGCTTTGGTTTATATTCTTCATTGTATCTTATAGTTGATGGACATTATATGCATACCCCTCGACATACCCATGTAACCAGATGCGAGTCTCCCAATATCAACGTGTCTTTCCATCTATCCACCCTCTACTTAAGCCATATGTTCCTGGAAACATCGAAGTTCTAAGAAAAAATATCGACCTGCAAATTAGAGTCCCTAATTGTGTCATGCTTTGAAAGCAGCTCAAATATTTTTTGATCTAATTGGTTTGGGGCGCACCATAACAACAAGCACAGAGCTGTCCAGGGCTCACTTCCATTGCTTTTCCTGGAAAGCCACACTTACTTCTAGTCACTTAACAAATTGGCTTCATAAGTAAAGTTTTTGCAAGATAACAGCCCTCTGAAGCCAATTCGAGATGTGCTTCCCTTAGTCATATAAGGCAGGCCTATGGCCCTGACCTCGTAGGAGCTCTTTCTACAACTACAAGCATCATCTGAGGAAAATTTGGGTCTCGAAGATTCCTGGGGGCTTTCCGGAGAGAATCCATGTGGTAGGCCTATGCCTATCTCCAGATCTTTTTCCATTTTCCTTGTGTGTGTGTGTGCACCCTTGCACATGCATAGGGTATATATGTACACACACATATTCGTATGTTGTATGTGTGTGGGCACATATGCATGAGTTCTAATACATGTGTATGTGTATGCATATAGGAAAACCTGGGGTCAGTGTCAGGAACCATCCTTGATGTTGTTCCACTTTATCCATTGACCCAAGCTCTCTCAGTCAAGCCCAGAGCTCTCCCACTTTTATTAACCAACGTGCTCCTGCGATTCCCCTTTTCTGCCTTCCAAGGCTGGGGTTACAAGCAGTTACCATGAGCACATGGCACCTGACTGGGTTTCTGAGGATCCAGGCCTAGTCTTTACACTTACATGGAGGAACTTAACCTCTGAGCCATATCGTCAGTCTGCTTTCAGTTTTTCATTTTAAAAGAATCAGTTTTAATTTCACAGGAAATATACAAATATCACAGATCTCTACTTCAAAAATGTCAGCAAAAAAAAACTTGCATCAAGTTCTCATAGCTCAGACATTAGTTTTTTTGTTTGTTTATTTATTGATTTTATATCCCAATAATAGCCCCCTCCCTTCCTTCCTCTGGGTCCCGCCCTCCCACCCCCTTCCCACATCTCTCCTCCTGTTCTCCTCAGAAAAGGGGAGCACCCCCCAGTCCTGTACTGTCCCACCTCAGCACATGGAGTTGCATCAGGTTTGAGGGAGCACTTCCTCTTCCACTGAGGCCAGGTACCACAGTTCCTTTATGGGGAAGTGACCAAAATGCAGCTCTGACATTATTAATATGTTTCATTTGGATATGTTTCATATTTGTTTTTTGCGGTCTACACATTTTTCACTTTAAAAGACACAAATGGCTATTTCTTGCAACTGCACATGATTTCAGTGATAGGAAGCCAAATGACAGACCACTCTCCACTGCTTCAGAGAAACGGGGACTTGTTTTTATTGTTGAGGCATGGCCTTGGCCCACATAGTGTGGAGGTGACCCAGGATGACCCAGTAAGTACCTTCCTCGCTGATGATAGGAAAAATCAGTATGGGTCTTTGTCTGTCCTTCATTTGTTGACTGGTTGTTTCTTTGTTCTCAAAATGAGAGTTCATAATATGGGGCTCAAAGGAATGGACACATCTCCTGCCACTGACATCTTATTAAGAGAATTTTGGCAACCTAGATTATTGGAGAACATAAGGATTAATTTCTAAATGTACTAGAAGTGCAACTTCTGAGTCAAAATAATCCATGTTTTTTAGTTGTTGTTGTGGTTGTTTGGTTTAGTTTGGCAAGCGTTTTTTGTTTGTTTGTTTGTTTTGTTTTGTTTTGTTTTAAATCCAGACATAGCATTTCAACTTCCTGATGTAGGAAAGGGTCGTCCTGAAAATGAGTTGTCCTGGACATCTTGGAGGTGCCTCAACCTTAATGGCCTTGGCCTTGGAAGCAAAGGATGGAAACCTGCTATCTACTTTCAATGTGGCAATTCTTTGTACCACAAAATCCCAGAAAATCAAACAAATTAAGCCCAACTGGTGATGCTACTTAGTATTGTATTATGTCAGATGAAATCTTTATTTTTGTGAGGAATTCATAGTATTTTTTCCCTTCACCATCTTTGTTCATTGCATCCCCCAGAAAGATGCTAGAAAAACAGAATGACCTGAGCACAGTTGATCCTCTATATGACCCCCTTTAACCACACATCACCATGTCTGCCAACCCCGTCTACACAGCTGTAGCATCATTCCAAGGATAGGCACAGGATGGAGCCACACAGCAGTGGCATGTGTTTCTTACCGCTGGGAATGACTTGGGAAGTGGTGTGCTACCTGGATACACACAGAGTCAGTCTTAGCTTGTCCTCTATCACAAACACATTGTGCAATATTGAAGATTCTTACATAAGTCATCCTTTGCCAATGTATGGGCTTACAGAAAGGAGGCTAGATGGAATGCTTATATTATGGATTCCAGACCCTGAATGATCAACGTATAACCATGAGACTGGAGTAGATCTAGGTCTTATTTATCTCTAGGTGTGGATTCCTAGAGCTTGGCCATCTTTTGTGTTTTATAATACCAGTCATTTGGTAAATTCCTATTCTTTCAATTATCTTTTTGAAGTAAAAAATTAAATGTAACCATTCATAATGTGGTAGGAAGGATTAAATCAGGCAGTATAAAGTGTTCAACTCAGTACCCCAGAGCATAGTACATACTCATTAAAGAGGATTAGAAGCCACAGTTACAAAGGACACCATTTGGGTTGCTGGAAATATCACATTGGCATTCAGTGGACATGAAACTATCTGCATACTGTAACAATTTCTTGAATAATTATAATTATTTTCCATGGGACATTAGAGACACGATTAATGAGTGTGTCGGTTGATTTTAATAACAAAAATCCATGAATACATTATTGGAATTTGCTTTTAAGAGTGTGGAAGCATTCAAAAAATGTTACATCGATATACTACAATACAAGTGTGTTATAGGGAGGAAAGATGAGAAATTGTGACATGGAAAGAAATACTCAGGAAACGACAGGGAGAAGATGTGGACTGCATTTTGTTGTCTTTTCAACATGAGGTGAAGGGAGGTGTTATTACTCTCTTTAATTACCCTCTGCCAAATATGGTGTATTAAGCTATATTCACACACCCCACTTCTCAATTTCACATGGAAACTGCATTCTGCATAGAGCTGGGCAGAACTCTAACTTCTCTCAGCCCATTCACCTGCAGTGTAAAACTAAACATTTCTGTTAGTATGCAGTGTACATATTGTATCTACAGATAACCCTGGTTGTCAGTCTAAAAAATAAGGACCCCCAGGTCTCCTAGCATGGCTTAGCAGCTGCTAAGCATCTTAATTTTAGTCAGATATGTATTTGAGTTACAAATGTCAGAATAGAAATTAATTAGGGCCTTGTTAATTCTTACAGGACACAAACTGACCTCTATTCAAATCCAAGCTAATGATTAACTCAAAATATAACATGCAAAAATTAGTTCATTAACTGGTAACTAGTGACTGGCTGCTTAGACAATCTATAAAGGTAATTTGCACTTACAATGACAGGAGGTCAGGGATGTTACCAATGTGCCATGGATAAGGATTACAATTAATTTTATTAGGATGATTTTTATAATTTTTAATGATAATTTTAAAATTTTATTCCAACTCTATGTTAATGACTTACTATTTCATTTTATTATATATTTTTTTCTGATTTCCTAAGTGTTCTGAGTTATATCCCTCCAGGGTCTCTATTTTTCCATGGTCAATGGTGTTAATTTTAGTGCGATTTTGTGTTGTTGGCTTTACATATTTAATCTCTTTTAAAAGATTTATTTATTTATATTTTATATGTATGAGTGTTTTGCCTGCATGTATATATGTGTACTATATGTATGTAGTGCCCATGGTATGAGGAGGGGTGTTGTGAGACTGGAACAGGGGGTTTAGATGGTTGTGAGCCACCATGTGGGTGACAGGAACTGGACTTGGGTTCTCTAGAAGAGAAGCTAGAGTTCTTAACTTTTGAGCCATCTCTCCAGCTCCCAGATATTTGGTCTTTTACCTACCTCATCTGTATAACAGTAACTCCACACCTACTTAACTATGTAAAACAATGAGGAAGTTTCAGATGACTGCAGGTCCCATGACTATTCACTTGCCTGCAACAGTGAGACAGCTTAATTTCACTTTATTTCATCAGCAAAGCTCTCAGGATGAGAGAGATTCAATTAGCCTACAATGCTGGAAAGTAGTTGTTTTTCTTTATAGCCTAATGAGTTGTAATTTCCCTTTATGTCATTTTTTTTCCTTTTCTTCCTCTTTGACTCATTGAAGCACATCATCACTTTGTATGTAAATTCATGGATTTCATGAGAATGGTGTTGATCTGGAATTTATGATACAAACTTCCTGGGATCAGACAGACACAAGTGTTGGCAAAGATATAGAGAAATGGAAAATCTAATGGCTGGTGGGGATGTAAAACAGTTTAGTCACTTTGGAAAAAGATTTGGAAGTTCCTTATAAAACATTTTATATGGGGCTGGGAAATACCCACAGCTAAAGCGCTTGTCTTGCAAGGATGGAGATCCGAATTTAATCCCAGAACCCATATTTTAAAAAGCTGGATGTGGTGGTGTTTGCTTATGAGTTCAGTGCTGAGAAAATGGGAATGCTAAGGCTCCCTAACTAGCCAGTGCGGCCCGCTAAGTGAAATCTAGGTCAGTAAGAAAACAAAACAAAACAAAAACCCTATGACTGAGGAACAGCATTCAGGCTGACCTCTGACATCTACATATTAGTCACATGCACCTACATCTACACACATACCTCTATACGCACAAAGTTAAGTATATATTTATTATGCAATTGAGAAATGCTACTCATGTTCTGTTCAGGAAGTTGTCACCTGTGCCAATGTGTTCAAGGGTTTTCCCACTTTCTCTTCTAATAGATTTAGTGTGTCAGGCCTTATGTTAAGGTCTTTGATCTACTTGGATTTAAGTTTTGTGCAAGGTGATAAGTATGGGTCTAATTTCATTCTTTTGCAAGTGGACATCCAGTTAGAATATGCTGTCCATTTTCCATTGTACGGTTTTGGCTCCTTTGTCAAAAATTAAGTGACCATAGGTGTGTGGGTTCATTTCTGGGTCTTCAATTTGATTCCACTGATTCACTGGTCTGTTTCTATACCAGTACCATGCTGTTTTTATTACTATTGCTGTGTAGTACAGCTTGAAATCTGGGATGGTGATACCTCCAGATGTTTGTTTTTTTGTTTTTTTTTTTTTAATTGTACAGGATTGACTTAGCTAATTCTGGGATTTTTGTTATTCCACATGAAATTGAGAATTGCTTTTTCTGGGTCTATAAAGAATTGTGTTGGTATTTTGATAGGAATTGCATTGAATATGTATATTGCTTTTGGCAGGATGGCCATTTTTATTATGTTGATCCTATCTATCCATGAGCATGGGAGATCTTTCCATCTTCTGAAGTCTTCTTCAATTTCTTTCTTTAAGGACTTGAAGTTCTTGTCATACAGGTCTTTCACTTGCTTGGTTAGAGTTACCCCCAGGTATTTTTATATTGTTTGTGGCTATTGTAAAGTGTGTTATTTCCCTAATTTCTTTCTCAGCCAATTTATTTTTTTGTATAAAGAAGGGCTGCTGATTTTTTTTGAATTAATTTTGTATCCAGCCACCTTGCTGAAGAACACCAACAACTCAGGCTCTAAGACCAACAATCAATAAATGGGACCTCATGAAACTGAAAAGCTTCTGTAAGGTAAAAGACACTGTCATTTGAATAAAACGGCAACATACAGATTGGGAAAAAAATCTTCACCAACCCCACATCTGACAGAGGGCTAATATCCAAAATTTACAAAGAACTCAATAAATTAAATGCCAAGAAACCAATTAATCCAATCAAAAAAATGAGGAACAGAGCTAAACAGAGAATTCAGAAAGGAGGAATCCCTAATGGCTGAGAGACATTTGAAGAAATGCTCAGCATCCTTAATCATTAGAAAAATGCAACTCAAGATGACTCTGAGATTCCATCTCACACTTGTCAAAATGGCTAAGATCAAAAGCTCAAATGACAGCACATGCTGGCGAGGTTGTGGAGAAAGGGGAACACTCCTCCATTGCTGGTGGGAGTGCAAGTTTCTACAACCACTATGGAAATCAGTCTGGCGATATCTTAGAAAACTTGGAATAGCTCCACCTCAAGACCCAGTCATACCACTTCTGGGTATACATCCAAATGATTCCTCACCAAACCACAAGGACATTTCCTCATCTATGTTCATAGCAGCCTTATCTGTAATAGTTAGAAACTTGAAACATCCCAGATGTCCCTCAACCGAAGAATGGATTTAAAAAAAAACTGTGGTACATCTACACAATGGAATACTACTCAGCCATCAGAAACAATGAAATCCTGCAATTTGCAGCCAAATGGATGGAACTAAAGAAGCTGATTCTGAGTGAGCTAACCCAGACTCAGAAGGATGCACATGGCATCTATTCACTTATAATTGGACTTTAGCCATATAGTACAGGATAACTATCCTACAGCCAATGCACCAAAGGGAACAGGAACATAGACTTTGTTACCTGTCAATGAGACACTTTGCCCTAGTGGTGCTGCTTTGTAGGCCCCCAGTGTATGAGGAGGCTCTTGGCCCTCATATGACTGCTGAACTGGGGCGGGGAGTGATATGTAGAGACACTCCATTCTGGAGGAGTGGGACAGAAGGGATAGGGGTTAGAGGGTGGGAGGGTGGGACTGGGAGGGATGGAAAGAGGGCACTGTGATGGAGATGTAACCTCAAGTAATAAATAAACATTTTTTAAAAAGAAATGTTACTCATAAGAATATATACCAGTAAAATGAAAAGTTATTTCTACATAATGACTTATATGACTTGTATGCAAATGTCTATGGTAATATCATTGCTAATAGCCCCAAAATGGAAGAGTCTAAATGCTTCTCAACTGAATGCGCAGGCGCAAATGATATCTACTTACTCAGTGGAATACTTTTCAGCAACAAAAAGAAAGCAACTGCGATGTGTGCTGCAAAATGAATTGATATAAAAGGCATCATGCAATGTTGAAAGAATCAGATGAGAAAGGCCATATATTTAGATAAATGCAAAATTATATAAATAATCACATAATTAGATCAATAGGTTGGTTGTAGGCAAAGAATTGTAATAACTTCTAAAGTTGATGAAAGCCCATTTCACGGTATGGAGAAGATGACATGGTTGGGGTAGAAACTTAAGAAACCCTGTGGTAAGATATAAAGGTGACAGTAAAAGCATCCCACTGTAAGGAGATGGTAAATATGAAAATGACATTTAAAGTTATGACTGAGTAAATTCCCCCAGGGGAATATATGGAAGTAAAGCAAGAATGATCCCAGAGCCTTAAACAAACCAGCATGAAGAGGCCACAAGAAGGAGAGGAACTAACAAGTGACAGGGAGAATGTGTAGGCAGGGAGCCAACAGCAGGGGCTCAGGGTGAATAAAGTAAAGGGTGGATGTGTTAATGAAAGAAAGAATCAAGACAACTTGGAAAATAGCAGAATAAGCTGAATTTATTTTAATTGATTAATGCATATTTAATTATTTCTTACTGGTAAATATATTCTGCTAATTAAGCTTTGCATTCTGACTTCCTTTAATTTAACAGAAGCATTTTCACCACATCCATAATGATAATGCCATAAAGTTTCATCTTCAGGAAATTAGTTAAATGGGGAGACATGCTGGAGATGAGTCCATTTCCAGATAAATAGCGCCTGATTCAGAAGTAAATCATCTTGTGTGCTGATGATTATGTCAAGTATTTGAGAATTTCAAATGGCTATATTCAAAAAATGCTCCCAACTCTCAACAAATTATCAGTTCCCTTATTTACATAATGTATTCAAAAATGTATCCCTGTGACAATGAAATAGTACCTGCCAAGAGGACAGAGAACAGGTGAGAATCTTAAGCTGTGGGATTTTTTTAAAATTGGAAAAAATTATTATCTTTAATATTCATTAATTTAATTTTGTGTTAAACTTTGTGTAAAGACAAAAGCCATTGGAATTGTGACCTTTGAATGCACAGCTTTTCAATATGCAGCTTTGTAAATGTGTAGCCAAATTGTTATTATGAATTCAAAGCTGTAAACAAATGGGCTCTTCTCCATCCATCTTTCTCTGTGTCTGGCATGGAAGGCCTGTGCACTGTCTAAGAACCCTCACAATGGCAAGAGGGTCACCAAATATTAGGGAAGACACTGTTGAACACCAAGCCCTCCCATACCCCTCTGCTCATTCTTAAGGAGCCAGACACTTGTTTCCCACTGAATGAACCATAGGAGGTATTAACATCCTTCTCTGTTTTAACCAGAGCTCCTGTTGATTACAATGGAACAAGAAATAGCCACTAACATCAATGAAACAAGATTCACATCGCGAGGGACTAGAGAGATGGCTCAGCCATTCAGACTACAGACTGTTCTTGCAGAGGTCACAAATTCAGTTTCCAGCATCATTTGGGGGGACTTACAATCACCTGTAACTTCCAACTCCAGGAGATATAATGCCCTGTTCCCACCTCCACAGTCACTGCATGTATAAACACAAACTCCATCACAGACACACACACACAGAATTTAAAATACCATATAATGGTTTAGACAGTATTCACTTTTACACAAATTTCCACAGTGTGTATGGTTATTGTTGAGCAGCATAAGCACTCATGATAATTGTATGTGTTAAAGAAATAAAAAGAAAATTTCACATTGAGAATAAGGAAAGGAGACCCAAGAAAGCAAACTATATGTCAGAATGTGATATTTGCCTGTGCTGTAAGTATTTTCCCAGAAACCTAGCCTAAAATAAACTCAATTCTGTGAAACAGAACCTCGTGTTTGGAACATTCTATTTTCCTGAACACATTTCAAACTAGGCCTTATGGTTCCTTAGAGAGATGTGTGATTCTGGGGCTAAGATGAGAAATATAAGAGAAGCCTAGAGCGCCTTGTGGGAAGGGATTGCTGAAGAAAATGAAACAAGCCATGTCAGAAGGACAGAGTAGCCAACTTGAATGGGTTCCTAGAGACCAAAGCAGGAAACAATTCTGATCAACAAAATAAATCATGACAGTGTTTTATTATAACTCCAAGAATAAAACATTGGAATCAGTAAGAAGTAATTAATGCATGAGAAGAGACACATCCCCTTCAAAGAAGAATTGTGACTAATATGTGTCCCTGCATCCTTCCCATGTGGTATAATTTAATTCTCCACTGGCTGTGGCTGAATTCAATTATTAGTTTCCCAAAACAGAACATGAAAAAGGAAGAAGTGCTGGGTAAAAACCTAGCAGAGATAAGGGTTGACCTCACCATTGAAAAATCACTTTGATGGCATGTGCTTTTTGAGATATCACGATGAGGCCACCTCCAAATCCATAACCCTAATCCAATCATGAGGAGGCAGTAGAAAGCCCCCAAAAGGGTCACTCTAGAAAATTTTGACCAACACTCTTCAAAACTGTCACTATCAGGAAAATCACGGAGAATCAGTGAACCAAGAGGGGCCAAAAGAGGCATTACCAACCACATATGATATGCCAGGGTGGAACTACAAAAAGAAAAGAAGATAGGCACCTGAAACATGGTGAAATCCAAATGATGCATGTGGTTAACTAAGGAAGTCACACAATATTGATTCTTAGATTTGAAAAGTGTGGTAGGTTCAATATTAATATTCAAGAAAGTTGAATAAGTGAAACTTCCTACATTCTATTTTCACCTTTTAAGTAAACCTAAAAGTATCCCCAACTAAAGGTTTTCTAATACAGCTTGTGCACAGTATAAAAATTGTTTGTGTAGAAAATCACAACAATCCTTACTTTTGGAGTTCCTTAGTAATAAAGCTTGGCAGGAAGTGAGGAAAGCAGGGTTGGGGTAGCAAGAGTTAGAAAGGAGGTCTTAGCAAGTAGAAAGTCTTGTGTAAGCCAATCATAGTTGGTGTTCTTGAAGCTTGAAGCACCATCACACAGCTGTCACATCTAGAGGCACTAGCCTTTTAAATATCCTATGCCAGGTATGTCTTAGTTGCTTTTCCTGTTGTTGGGACAAAAATATCATGACAAAAGCAACTTAAAAGACTTTATTTTGGCCCACAATTCAAGGATGTGGTCCATCATGATAGGGATGTTTTGAATACAGTTGCATCGCATCTCTAGTCCAGAAGCAGGGAATGATGAACGCAGGTGCTCAGTTCTCCTTTTTATGCAACCGGGGATCCAAGCCCCGAGAATGGTTGCTATCTTTTGGGGTTGGTCTCCTACCTCAACCCAATCAGAGACAAACCTCACAGGTGTTCTCAGAGGCTAACCTAATCAGGATAATCTTTCACAGGTGTGTCCAGACACTTGACTATTCCAGGCGATTCCAGACTTTGTCAAGCTGAAGATCAATATTAACCATCATAAGGTAGGTGGCCACCCATTGTTCATTTGTCTGTGAAGTTACAACACTTTTGGCAAAAGGAAACACCCCCCTCCAATGGAGAGAACTCTACAGACAAGTTCTAAAGCTTTGAGAAGTCAATGCTTTTGACAAAGAGTATAAAGTACCCAAGGTGATAAAATCTGGGGAAGGCACGCCCACTCAATGATCTCCACTGAGACCTTACTCCTCCCATGAAGTTGGCTCCTTGCAGACACAGCTAATCCAAAGTCTTAGATGGTCACAATGCTTGTTAGATGCTCACAGGAGGAAAGAGTGGCAAACTAACTTTGGCTACAGTTGATATTTTTCAAGGCTATAACTAATGTTCATTGACTTCCTCACCTGCCCCATACTTTAGGGTCCTTTCTGTAAAGCTAGCACTTTCTACATCTTTGGTTAAGTACTAAGCCTCAAGCAAATTGAGTCCTTGGCTACTGAGCTTCATCAGACATTAGCTGCCATAATGCCACTTAGAGTTAAAGCCGAATACAGGAAATATAGGCTGAACATTTGCTCAACAGATGAATGGGTTGTAATTACAATGGGTCCAAATCATGTTCTACAAACTGTGTATTTGTGAGCACACAGTAAAGCCATATTGCAATGAAAACAAGGATAATTAGCATCATGGAAGAGATAGCTCTGTGAACCCAGCCACAGCAATCCCAGAAGGGAAGGTAGCCATAGATAGGACATGAGAGGCTAAAAAATCCAGTGTGGCTAGGGGAGATCCATGAGCACATCAAAGACATGGAAGATTAGCACTTTACTCACAGTGAATATTGTGAACAACAAGCAGCTGATATTTTAAGAAGACTTGAGAGTGTGAAAAAAAATAACCCTTGAATTAACTAACATACAGGACCTATTTGAGGAAAATGACTGACAATTAATTTGTTATAATACCAAAAAAAAAGGCCATTTACTTGTGGTTCAATGAGCCATGATAAACTTCACGAGGTTTCATTTATATTTACACTTGTAGAACGTGGTTAGCATCTGCCATCATTTTAATCCTGATAACTGGAATGAAAAATCAGAGATGGGGGAACAGAAATGTAATCCTTAAAAACAGTTCCATTTTGTGACTGCAGATATTCAACATTTGGAAGCACACTGGCCAAGATAAATCTGCATTGCTCAGCCACATTTGTAAAGTTCCCAGTAACCTTTCATTTTAGAGTTTAGGCCAAATACTACATGGGGAGGCTTCTTCGCTACTTGCATTGTTTTGAGTAGTACATCCATGCAAGGACCGTTGTTTGGGGAAAAGGGCTCAAATCTCTGGACACCCTAAATATTCAAGACATTAAAGACGATAAGAAAACAATAAAGGGCCCCTGAGAGCATTCATGGTTTGATGATAAAATGAGCATGTGTGTGCTCAAGTCATTTGAGGGCAAAGATAAAGGGTGGCTTGTTTTATAGTTGTTTCACAGTGGTTTCCAGGCCATTTCATTGAACTTCATTAGGTAACATGCACAAGTTGGATTGTAACAGCTGGGATCCTGTGAATGAGGGAGTGCTACAGGCACTCAGGGCTTGGTGCAACAGCTGGGACAGGGTACTTGCTTTAATCTATGTTGTGTAGACAGAAGGGGACTGAAACAGAATCAAGCGCTGACCTTAAGAGGCCTTGTGTACTTCCACGTGTTTTCTTCTGGCTCTTGCTTTCGATATGAGAAGATGCCACGGTGGTCATCATCCAAGAAGGATGGAAAGTAGGTGAGGCAGAGACATCCCATCTGCTATGGCCTGAAGGAAAGCTGCTCAACCAAGCCCAGCCTTGATCAACCAAACCACAAGTGACCAACAGAATGCGTAAAATTGATAGTTCTTTCCCATGCCTCTGATATTTGGGGGTCTATCTTCAAAGAAGCAAACACTATCCGAGCTAGCTTTTGTTTGTCCACATCAATGCTCCATGCTGAGTTCTTTCTGAGGATAATCTAAATTTCCTGTGTCCTTTTCTTTTTCAACCCTTCCTCTATTCCAGTGTGGCATCACCAAGAATATAACCATCTCAGGCAACTTTTCCAACTACTGAGGACTTGGACTGGAAGCTGGGAAAAATTATATCTGTAGGTCCCCATGGGAGACAATTACAGACTGAGGAAACATCCCTATCAATCAATATCATACTAACAAATAATTATGTGGTCCCCTTTCTATATGGAGGCTGGGACGTGGCCAGTGTTTCAGGAGTACTACTATGTATATGTAGCATGTTATGCTCTGGGTTCTAATGCTAAGGATGTAGTTTAATCTTTGCAATAAATTCTCAGCACTCAGAGGATATGTTATATTAACCCATCAGGGAATGTTCTGATCTGAGCAAAAACCCCAGGACCATTTGATACCTCAGCCTACTCTTTCCCCACTTCCTCAGTGTGAGGGTTAATTTTCATCACCAACCTGACTGAGTTTAGAATCACCTAGAAGACATACCTCTGGGTGTGTCTGTGGGGGTGTTTCTAGAGAATTCTGGCTGATGAAGAAAGACCCACAGCAAATGTGGGTGCCACTGTAGCACAGAACACTAGATGAGCAACACTCATCCCCATCTTGGAGTCTGACAGCAGATGTGGTGTGACCAGCTGCCTCAGCCTTCTGCCGCCATGCCTTCTCTACCACGGTGGACTAACACTAGGAGCCAAGACTAACCTTTCTTTAAGTTGTTTTTGTCAGGCAATTTGTCATAGTACATAGAAATTTACTAATATCCACAATGCTGGAAATCCACTCTGATGCAATGACTCCTATTTATTACCATCTCTAAAACATTGACTTACAAAACAAAACAAAACAAAAAGCCTCATAATAGATGAGATAATGCAGAAGGTGCTTATCTCTAAGAAGATGCTGGTAAATGCTCCCAGACACTGCATAATGGTGTCTTTGCTTCACAGTGGACATTGTCCCATCAGACCTTATCTCTTGGTGACATCATAACTATCTTAGTTTGTATAAGGATGTGCAATTCCTATCCATCGATAAAATGGTTTACAACATTTCTCAGAACATATCCATGCCATTTAGGAAGGCTTGAGCATAATTCATCCCAACACCTGGGTCCTAATTATTACTTACCACCAAGGGTTATGTCTCCACAGCTTTAACATAAATATTGCTGGCACAAATGACAATGAAATATGTGAGAGGAAAATAGCTTTCCCAAGCCATTTATTCTGACTAGACCTGATGAGGAGCCTTAAGAGCATGATAAATATATTGTCTTTGTGTTTGTTGATAGAATGTTTAATGTGTTCTCAGAGATAGACAAAGAGAACTTAGGGGTCTGGGGATCAACAGAATTGTAGACATGCAAGAAGGAGGGAGTAAATTAGGCCAGATGAAAACTTGATGAACCTCGGTTGTTGATGTTAGCATAGCTATGGCCATGTGTCAGGAAATGAACTGAGTGCTTCCTGCATTAGTAATTCATTTGAAATCCTAAGATAATTAACATATCAGGTGTTATCTCACTAACACCCTTCTAAACTAGAAAACCACCAACAGAGAAGTAAATCATCTTTCCTAATGGAACACAGCTAAAAGTGGTAGAATTAGAACTAAGGGCCAGGTTACCCCACCCTCAGAGACTGTTACTTTAGTAACTGATGTATGATTTCTAGCTCTTGAATGGGACTTTTTGAAAATGTATAATGATAATAAGTGAGAATAGGAAAGGAAAATGGGAGGGATTGAGAAGGAAATTGAATGTCTGTAGGAAAAAAAATTGAAGAACGAAGTCCAATGAGAACTCACTAAGAAGCACATTAAATCATTAGGTGCATTAAAGTAGGAAACGTAAAACAGAAATCAATGACTAATATAAAATTGGCTGCTTTTTTTCCTCTTCGGTACCTTGATGTATTATTCTACACATACCTCACAGTCGCATCTTTCAAAGAGCGGTACTTTTTTTCTGTAAAGAAGGCAGTTGAAACCACGTTAGATTTCCTCATAGTGTGCAACACACATGTAAATAGTTATCCTTTCAGTGCTATAAAACACCTACACACTAATATGAAGCTAATACAATGTGTGGCAACATTCAGAAAAAAGCAAAACAAAATCAAAAACAAGCTCAAGGCATTTTGAATGAGAACCGTATAAAACAAATGAAATACTTCAGTATCATCTTTTATCTCCCTGGTAGTAGATCGTTAATTGGAATAATTTTCTCATATGAGACACAAGCAGGCTTTAGGAAATGGCTACAATCTATCCTCAGTGAGATAGAGGAGGATGCTTAAGGGGAACAGGAAAGACACAGGGGAGAAAGGAGGGATAAAAAGATACAGGCATCCCAAGTTCCTAAGGGATCCTGTGCAAACATCCTTGGCAACAGAATGAAACAGCAAAACTCCTTCCCCAAAACCAGTTTGACATTCCCCACCAAGCAGCTTCCACTTTGCAAGGCAAGATTCCTGTTAACAAGGAATTTCAAAGTAGTTCCTCCTTACACAAGGATCTCCAAAGGACAAGACCACCAATTATTCTGTCCTGACTACTGAGGAAAGGCCAGCATGACTGTATATACTGTGGTGAAACAGGGCTTTCCTAGGGGCACCTGCAGGGCCACAGGGAGGAGACTACTCATACCTTGCCCTAGAGATGCTCAGAGTGTTTTATGACGAGTGACAAACACAGCCACACTTGGCTTATTCTTTACTAAGTTCAAGTTCCTCAAAACAAGAGCTATCTGTACAGAGTTTCACACTGGGTGTTTCTTTTCTGTTTTGTTTTGTGTTGTTACTGAGATAGAGTCTCCAAACATAGCTCAGGCAGTTCTGGTAATTGTGTGCTCCCTCATCTACTTCCCAAGTGCTGGGATGGGAAGCAGACACTCATATATTCATGCAGATGCCGTCAAAAATGCACGTACACCACTCCCAATAAATAAGTAAATATAGAATATTTTTAAAATATGGAAGATAACAAGTATTGCTGATCTAGAGAAATGTTAAGACATTACACCAGTGGTTCTCATCCTTTCTAATACTGTGACACTTTAATGCAGTCTCTCATGTTGTGATGACCCCTAACCATAAAATGATTTTGTTGCTACTTCATCACCATAATTTTGCTACTTCTATGAATCTTGGCCCATGATTTTCTAAAAAATATGAGGAAACACTTCCATTCCAAAGCCTGGAAGAGATCTTTTAGAAATTACCCAAGAACAGGGTCTAGGAGGAGGCTAGGAAAGTAGGAGCCAGACTGTAGACTGTAAAGGCAGGAATCATAGTGTCTTCTAAACCCAAGTCCTTGCTCTTCTGGGTTTAGTACAGTGAGATGTCAATTTCCTGCCCTCTCTTTCTACAATTCTATATACTCATATATTAATTTCAAAATAAATATTATCACTGTTGAATGTGTTGTTTTGATAACAGAATGGGCTTTAAACAAAAGAGCCTTGGCCATGATCCCTGATAATGAGCTCAAAGCTACGAACTCTTGCACTGAAAGAGGGGTGGATAATTTCAGGTGAGCTAATATGATATGTTTACAAAAGAATCTGAACATGGTGGAGATGAGTGATCGCTCCTATTCATATTGATGTGAACAGCACCCACCAGGCTTCAAACCAATGGCTTTCAGTTTTTTTTTTCTTCGACATCTTTAATGTGAATGATCAAGACACAAATGTACCACCTCCGAGGATTCAGTGGGTGACAAATTTCTTGGTCCTTGTGACTAATGCAGTTATTTTTAGTTAGATGTGTGTATTTGATGTGTGTGTGTGTGTGTGTGTGTGTGTGTGTGTGTAGGGGTTGTCTCTGCCACAGCACACATGTGGAGGTCAGAGGACAAATTTCTGGGCTCAGTTCTAAACTTCCACCTTTATGAGGTTCTAAGGATCCAATTCAGTTTCCCAGGTTTACAGAGTACATGTCTTAACCCAAGGAGCCAGTTCATCCACCCTTATTAACTTTTCCTTTTTTTTTTTTCTGTTATCTCCTGTCTCCTTTATTGGAAGCTTCATGGGTAAAACATATTTGTTCCTTTTGTTAATTGTAGATCCATAAGCCCTCAGAAAAGGCCTAGAAGATATGAGCTATTCACTAAAACATGTCATATGAATAAATTAATGAATCTGGTATTTTATTTATTTTAAGACAAAGTTTGGTTTAAACTCATCAATGAAACATTTTGAGGTTTTTAATTTGGCTCAAGAAAAATGGGCACTTCAATTCCACCCATTTCTATTCAATGAAAAAAAAATTTTTGTAAACTAAGTTGTCCTTGAACTCGAAGACATCCAACTGCCTTGCCTCTCCCTTTGAGTGCTGGGATTAAAGGTATGTACTACTACGGCCAACTTTCAGGAAAAAAAAAAAAAAAAAAAAGGATCTTTATAACAAAGAACACCTGTGCCATTCAAGGACAGAGTACAAACTATTTCCTGGCCTTAAGTGGCAGGCTCTTGCATGTAGGGCTAACTTCAGCCTTGGTGCATCCAGAGTCCTATGGTCTCTTACCTCCTTTTCTTCTCTTGTTTATGCTATTCCCTTTGCATGGGTCTATTATGATTACTCCCACCACTATCACTTTCTTAGAAGGAAGGAAGGAAAGAAAGAAGGAAGGAAGCAAAATTGGCTACAGTAGCCTGGTACCATCCCTGTGTGAATGGGCAATTCAATGCATTTAATAGATTCAACTCATTTAATAATAGATTAGAAACAAATATATGATGCTCTCCTATTTTATAATGTTGGAAAGGAACTCAGTAGAAGATATACAATTTTCATTCTCCATCTTCTAGAAGAGGAAATTGAAACCCAGACAAGTTTTGAATATAAATGTTTGCACGTGATTGAGTTTGGACATATTATGAAACACCTGGGATCACTATTAAGTGAAATAATAAGAATCATAATTGTTTACAAAAGATCAATATTGGACTTGAAATAAAACATTACCAATAATCTTGTGTACTATTATTCCAAGACTCCTGTCTCTAGAAGATCTCATCTCTTCATTCACGCATGTGTTTTGATGCTGTGTCTAATACCTGAGAAAAATAAGGAGAGGAAAGGAAGTAGAAGAGGAAAGGAGTTGTTGATATTTTAGCTCACGGACTTGGAAGTGACCATCCATGATGCTGACTCTATCATTTTTAGCCCAATTGACGCAGAGCATGCATAGTCAAATGGTCCATCAGCAACATTGTTCACCTTGAGAGAATGAGGAAGCAGATTGAGACCAGAAGGGACCAGAGCTGGGTCTAACCTCCATGGACACCCCTTCAGCAACTTCCTCCCTCTAGGTCCTAGCTCCTGACATCTCTAGCACCTTACAAAAGGGCACTGCCAGCTAGAGACGAAGCCTGTGGTGACATATCACAGGCAAGCCTTAACACCCTGTTTCTTCTTTTCCTCCTTAATTTAAATGAAGTCATCACCTTAATTTCCTAACATAAAAAAACTCAAGATAAACAAAACAATAGCTCAAGGCTTGTAACATTTTTGCTCATTGGAGGTAAAGCAAATGTATCACGTTTATATAAATGAAAGGGAGTCGCGTCAAGAGCACTTACATATAGATACACAGCTATGCAAATGTATTCACAACACAATCATTCTTTCCTGATGAAAAGAAAGCAGAGCCCTGTCCACAAGGCTTTGATTTGCACAAGACAGGAGCAGAAAATAAAACTTTTCTGTCTTTCCAAGAGAAGTATCTATTTACTATCCATTTACATACAGATTGTACGGTATATGTAACTGTTTCTTCCCTAGGACACTCTCTTCTACATAGGACTGATGAATTCATCAGGGATACAGAAAGGAGACAGAAAAAGGGAAAGCTGCTAAAATAATGCACATGGTCCCTGACACAGATCAACTTTAAAAGGCAATATAATGAAGAAGTAATGACCCAAACCCCAAATCCCTCCGATGGATATAGAAGCACAATCAGGAGGCTGATTTGTCTGAAAAACCTGAGAAACTAACCCCTCGCTCCAAGGCCATGATTCAAATTCAGTAGATCTTTACACAAACAGTATAGTTTTGCAGGCAGTGGTTGGTTAGTTTGTACCAATGCCCTATTATTGAACTCAAGTTGTAAACAAATATTTGATTTTTTTTTTATTTTACAGACTACACACAACAAAAATATTTAAATGCTGACATTTTGAACACATAGGTTAATGTGTCTGGGGAAATGAAGAAGCCATTTCTTTTCCATGCCATATAGTCACCAGTTACCTTTTACATAGGTGAAAATCATTTTCCTGAGTGACCCTGGACATGTTACCTTATTAGTTTCCTCACTTGCAAAACAGAGCCTATGCCAAGGAAACGATCCTTGGGATGGAGTCATATATCTCTGTCTAAAAAAAAAAGCCACAGTATAGGGGCTAGGGAAATGGCTCAGCACTGAAAGAGCTTGCTGGGCAAGTGGGAGGACCAGATTCCTGGAAACCCATGCAAATGCTGGGTGGGTATAGTGTCCTGTTTGTGATTTCGGCCTCAAAATCCCCAAGGGGATCCCCAGAGTAAGCTGCCTGGTAAGACTTGTCATAACAGAGAACTCTCAGATTGACAGATAGAACCTGCCTCAATAAATAAGATGAAAGAAGGATCAAGGATGATTCCCAAAGTCATCTTTGATCCTCATTTGCACTACCTCTCATGCAAAAATATGCATATATACATCCACCACACACACACACACACACACACACACACACACACACACACATACATATATATACACACACACAAAATGGAAAAAGCAAAAGGTCAGAAAGAAAAAGAAAAGGAACCACAGAATAGAGTCTAATATAGTAAAGAGAGTAACAACAGTTGCTTTCGCTAGGGCCATAAGTACTGCAGTGTTAAGATGTGACCATGGAACAAATGTTCTCTAACAACCAATAAATTAAGAGAATGGTATTTTGAAATATTATGTTCGGAGGAGAAAACTAATTTTCTTTTTGTTCCATTTGACAATGAGCAGTTTAAAAGTTAGAAATTAATGTACTTCTTGAGGTTATAAAAACATTTCACCCAGTGGATAATGAACAGAAACACTAAAAACCACCTCCCCCCCAAAAAAAAAACCCCTGCATTTTTGTGAAGTAAAATATATGACTGAGAGACCACAGTGACTAGGATGATCATAGCAAATGATCTGTCCACTTTCTAGTCATCATTGTAATGAACTTGCCCTGATGAACCCCTGGACACATCCCTTCAACTATCCAACCATGCCAGGTAATCTCCCGTGCTTCAATTTATTTGCAGAGCACAGTGAACATTTGTTGCACTCCTCAAAAATTTTGACCAGTTCCTCTCTTCTTATTTTCAGTATTCTGTAAGGACTTTAATGCAGGGAGTAATTTAAGACAGCAAATGTTGCCAAAACAAGTAACTATCTAATCTTGTCCTTTCTTTTTATTTTCTCAAGGCCATCTTTGACTGGGGTAACAGCTCTCTTCAAACACTCATTCACACAGAATGGCCAATCAAGGGCCGGTGGGGGGTCTGTGCCTATAGCCGAGCCATTACCGTCTCCATTCTCTCTCAACAGGATTTGGTTCATTTCTTGCTCTTTCATTCAGCTTGCCCCCATGCTGAATCACCAGTTTGAAACAGCATACAGACAATATGTCTTTATTGAAGTTTCTAAGCTAAATAAAGATGATTCCTAAGAAGTGTATTTTTAGACTACAAACCATCATCATTGAGAAGGAGAGAGAGAGAAAAAAAAGACCCCAAACAAATAAACAGAAAGCAAGAAAAATAACCAACTATCTACCCTGCTGGTTTCAGAAAATGTCTTCATTGACCTTCATTGATAAAAACTAAACAGAGCAGCCTAGATGTGTTTATTTAAAAGATATGAAAACAAATAAGCTTTGCTTTTCAGCAAAATGTACTGTTTCCAATACACATCCCACTTTCTAGATGGGTGAGAAGCAATCTTTACAAGAAAGCTAAAGACAAAGTGCACCATTTGCTAAGGTTAGTTGGAGGCTAGTGTCATGCAACATCTACACTTGGGAGACTTTCTGCGTTTTGTTGTTGATGATGCTGATGCTGTTAGTGGTGCAAGAAATCAACTCCAGGGTACATGCTGAGTGATTATTATACCAGTGACCTTCATCTGCATAACAAATTTCAAAAGTTTCCTTATTAGGATTATAAGCAGTTGTGGACCACCCAAGTCATGTCCTAGGACCAGAACTACGGTTTGTTGTGGAAGACCAGCAGTTTATGTCTCCTAGCGAAAGGCAGAAGACCCAGTGCAGCCCTTAGGCCATAAAAATAAAGACACCAAGAGCATTTAATTTTTCAATACTTAGACCTCAGCTGGGCAGACTCTTAACTAGCTCATCTGAGTTAATTAACCAAACCACCTAGCCCATCCAGCCCTGTGCCGAGCTATACCATTCAGACACACTGTCAGGTTTGTCTCCTGGCTCATCTCCTGGCAAAAGAACCTTCCTCTTTCTTCTTCCCACAAACCCTTTCATTCTCCCAGTAGGTCCCGCCTACTACTTCTCTCTCTGCCCAGCTAATTGGCCTTCAGATTTTTATTAAAGTCAATCAGAATGCCTTAGATAGATGAGGAAGGACAAACATTCAACTTCACACAGTGTAGCCCAACAATGGTTCTTTGGAAAAGCAGCCAGGGCTCTTTAATCACTGAATTATGTCTCCAGCCTGGACACTAATTAAATTTAGTAAAATATATTTAAGCAACATAAATGTAGGCTGTGAATCAGGTATCTCTCAAAACCAAAGCAGGTTCTAAGAATCCAGATTCTAAGGCAATCGAAAAGTATTTAGAAAGAAATAGAACTACAGGAGAACATAAGTTAATGAGCTGCAGCTTAACCCATTAGCTGGTCAATCGATTACAGTTTAACTAGCTTATAGCTTAATTAGTTAATAGGCTTTGTGACCTTCTAAAACAAGGCAGATATTAGTTACAGGGGTGAAACTATAAGTTGGTCTGTTGAGCCTGATACAGATATTCAATGCAAATCATGATCCTATATAATATTTAATATGAGCAACTAAATTCATGTAAAACATATAACATATAAACTACTAGTAGCTTGTATAACAATTTAGTTGTAATCATCACACAATTTTGCAAAGCATCGTGACATAGAGAAGTATCTAAACCATCTACATATTTGAATTATTCAGATTATTGTAATATTTGGAGCATTAAAGTATCTAAAATATGCACAGATTTTACATATAGTCAATCAACATTATATTTGCATATGTATGTTTCATGTATAAGGTCAACTGCTCAAAACTGGAAATGGAAACATCCTGCCTGGCTGGCTGAGTTAAGTAAAGCTCATCTTTTATAAGTCATCACATATAGATGAAGACACAGAAAAAATGTGTTTCTGAGTACAGAGACTCAGACTAGGAATTCTCTGCCACTCCATGCTTCTTGCCTATTCTTGTAAGTCACAGGAGGTTTTCAAGGCCAGCACTCAGAGGAAATTCTGTGTCAATCAAATCAATACCAAGAACCAGAGAGGATTTTTACAGGAGTGATCACAAAATCAGTTGAATTTAGCACAAATCCCTGTGTTAAATTTTCCAAAGCTGTTTGTGACTCATATTTTAAAGATTTGTCAAAATAATACCAACCGTGTATCACAGCAATTTTAGCATTTGAGAGGTAGGGGAGGGAGGATCAGGACTTTGAAGTTCTTGGCTACAGAGCAAGTTCAAGGCTAGCCAGGGTTATGGCAGGGTTCAAGCCTTCCCTGCAAAGTATAGTCCAGTATGTTGTCAGAATTGTGTGAAATCTCTCTCATCATAAAAACAAGTAAGCAAAACAGAAAATAAGGCTTGTCAGGAAACTATCAGCTCCTTTTCACAAAGCAGTTCTTTCATTTCCAAATCAAGGAACCAAGTGGTGGCATTATCATAGCTTTTAAGCCTAAAGTCTGGACTCTACCCCAGCAACTTAGGCTTGATTACCCATCATCAGTATGATAATTAAAAAGCAAATAACAGTGAAAAACCGAGAGGGGAGATTTATTCGATGTGAGAAAAGGAACAAACAAAAGGGTCTAAATGACTTTAATGTGTGTCTTTAGGAACAGACACGAGGGCTGGCTTTTTAACTGATTTTTAAAATGGGTGTAGGTGTATGCGTGTCTAGGTGCAGGTATGTGTACATGAGTACAGGTGCCCACATAGCCCAGAGGAGTTCAATGCCCCTGGATCTGGTGGTATGGGTGGTTGGTTATGAACTGTCTGACATGGGTGCTGGAAACTGAACTCAGGTCCTCTATAACAGCAGTGCTAACCTTTAAATGTTGACCCATATCTCTAGCTCCTAGGTTTTGTTGTTGTCATTGCTGTTTTGTTTTTTTCCTAAGATTTTTATTTTTACCTTTAGATATGTGTATTGGTTCTAAAGTATTTGTGAACAAAACTTGGGTCCTCTCTGAGTAGTATTTCTTAAGCATGAAACCATCTCTCCAGTGCTGAGGGCTAGTGTAGAATGCATAGCTTAGAATAAGCATTGGAAAAACCAAGACTGTCAATCATGAGGGCCTAATTTCTTCAATGGAAGAAAATAATGGCCTAAGTCACCTGTAATGCCAGAGTGAAAAGTACCAATTGACCTGGTGATCTTTCTGCTATTCTATGAGCCAGCCTTCCTGCATCCCTCAGTATCCTGAGCACATCCCTGTGAAAGCCTCCCCAGGTACTTTGCATACTCCACCAATAGAATCTATCCTTATGCCTACCACAGATCCTTCTCTAGGCCCTAACTCTGTTTATCAGCCAATAGAGTGTATTCTTATTGTAAAGGTCACGTGTCGGAAGTCCTATTATATTTAAATGTGTAAGGAAAATAAACCATGGGGGCCAGTCTTTGGAAGTCTTGACTGGCAAATGGAATTGCCCCAAATTTTCATCCTTATCTCTTCTTGGTCTGCTTGCCCACCAGTGGCAACACCTATAGGAACCCCTCAACAGGTTAGAGTTAAGCAGAAGGCTAGAGGTTCATAGTAAGTCAAACCCAAAGTCTGATCCTGCCCACTATTGGTTCATCACTGATGGGGCTCAAGTCTGCCCTGCAAGGTAGTACAATATGTCATTAAAATTGTGTGAATTTCTCCCTGGGAGGCAAGTTCCTCTTTTGGATGACAGCATAGGTTCAGTCTTTCTCTTTCCCTAGCATGGATTCCCAGTGAACTTTAATTACTTGGGATCCATTGTTTCAGTATTCTGATGCCCCATGGGAGAGGCTGAAGTATTTCTTTAAAATTCCTCTTCTGACTCTCACAGTTTTTCTGCCTTCTCTTCTGTGAGGATATCTGAATCTCAGTTAGGGAGTCGTGTTGACATAGACGTCCCACTTAGAGCTCAGCATCCCACAGTCTCTTATTCTCTGCAGCAAAACATTATTTGCTGAACATGACAGGGTCACTGAAAACATGAATGCACGGTGTCTGTGACTAAATGCACAAGACCCTCATAAGATAAAGCCAGGCAAGATCCTGGCATTGGTGGGGAAGGGGCTTATGAAGTCCCACCCCTAGAAGAGGCAGTTGATGGCTGCTGGGGGATGGGGGTAGGTTGTCTTTAGGCCTGTTGCTCCTGAAAGGGTATCTATGCTCCAGTAGGTAGACGTATACCCATTCACATACAGGTAGCAGTAAGTGGAGCAAGAGGGTTTAAGTTGAGAGAGAGAGAGAGAGGACATGAAGTTGAGAGAGAAAATATGGGAGGGGTAGGAGAGGAATTGAAGGTGAGAGGATGGAGGAGGTGGATTTGATTAAACCACATTGTATGCATGTGTGAAATTCTCAGACAATAAAAATTCCTTGTCTTTCATGATGGTTCTAATAGGAGGAGGGAGAAAGCTCCTTTCTATTCTGTGAGAAGCAAGATCTAGCAATGCAGGATTAGAGAAGCCTTGTCATTGGGGAGTCTCATGGAAATAAATAACTGCCACAGTGAAAACACAGCCACGGACATGAGGGGCATCAGGTGAAAGTTTGCTCCCAGGAAGGGCATTTTTATGCTTTCTAAATTTCTCATAACAACACGTATTAATAACCAAAAGAGTAAAAGTGTCTTTTCAGTGGAGGAATGTGGTAGACCACACTGTCACCAAATAAAATAAAGCACCACGGCTCTTCATTAGTGGGAGAAGATGTCAGCAGGTGTTGGCTGATAGAAGCCACTAAAAAAAGGTAAAATGTCACCTTAGGAACATCCTGCCTAAAGCGCATAAATTGGATCAAAATATGAGGAAAGATGTAATGGATCTCACCAGACTGCGGCACAGCCAGTGTGCATTCTTCACAGCAGCCCATGTTCTCGAAAACAAAGTCTAAATAAGTTCCAAATTAAAGTGCAGGGCAACAACAGAGCAACTGGAGGCACCCTGTGACCTAGATTGGGCCCCTGAGATGGAGCTGTAAACATTGATAAATAGATAATGGGATAATGGGCAAGATCAGAATATGGAAGCACACCGATACATGGTTGAATCAACGAATTTTGGAAAGGATAAATTTCACCTTGATTATGCATGACGCTGGCCTTGTTGTTGGGCAAACATGCTGAATTATTTAGCGGTGAAGGGTCCTGATCTCTGAAACTTGCCCTGGAATGTTCAGCACAACATTAAGATGAAGTTGGGTTGGTAGAGAAAGCAGGCATGCCCCAGTTTCAACAGTTCATGATCTAGAACAAGGGGAAGCTGGGAGTGCAAAGCAATATTCATTAGTGCTTGCAAGTCTCTTTAATTTTTTCCAAAATAAAAACATTGATTTAAATAATAAAAAGCAATGAGAAAGAACAAAGACAAGATATCATATCAGGTCACCACTTGAAATAAGTAAACATCACATTGTACAATCCACCAGTGGGAAGACTCAGAAGGGAAGAAATTCTTCCTACTTTAAAAACCACTAATAACCTTTCCTGGTTATTCTGAACCAGGTCACTGAACCCTAACCTCACTTTTACCCTCCTTCTAGTTAATGAGGCAGAAAACAAACTGAAAACCAAAGCACAGTAAGAAGCTGCTTCTCAGAGTCTCTCACAAATTGACAGGAGAGACTGGCAGGCCTATGGGAACCCAGGCTTTCTCTTGGCAGCAGCTTTCCAGGGTCCATGAGAAAATCTCCTGGAATTCACAGGTGGCTGCTGCAGCAGAAACTTCTCCATCCCTAGGATGCTGCATCCTTGTCTATTCTCTGCCTAGAAGAGTTGGGGCAACAACAATGGCAGGAACATCTTGCTTCAAGACCAGACCTAGTGGAGTCATAGAGGTACTGCTAATAAATAGTTCAGGGCTACAAGGCCAACCTGGGCTACACAGTCCCCCAGGCTCCCAAAGCAATCAATCACCAAGTGTTTTAAGTGCACTAGGCCTATCAGCACCACCTGAGAGCTTGTTAAAAACACCAGCTCTCAGTCTCATTTCAGACTTGCCAATTAAGAAACTGGTGGCAATCTCTGCCATAACAAGTCCCCTAGGTGATTCTGAAAAGAAAAACATGGACTTGAGTTATTATATAGCATTCAAGAATTTGTTAAAGGGGGCCGTGCTAAAAGCAGGAATTATGGGTCCTCTGTTGAATTTGTCAGCTTCACACCTTTGCGGTAAAGTCTATCAACCAACCTAACAAGCGTTGGGTCACTAGTCTTGGTCTAATTGTGTAAAGCAGAAGTTATCAACCACTTTCATCACAAAAACAGAATATTAGTTTTCAGTTACTCAGCAAACTCAAGTTTAGTCTTATGTGCTGATTATCAATAAAATTTGAAGAGCAATTGGAATGTCTTACATTTCTCACTAGAGGGCAAATCCACCTTAAAATAGTGATAACAGTTGGAGATGGGCAGTGCAGAGCATGTGAGCCACATCACAGAAAGATGAGCCTGGGGTTCCTGTGGATCCCCATTTAGTTTGAGCTAACTAACTCATAAGAAAGATGATACTGGGGAATTACAAAATAACCAAATACTCAGATATCAAAATGACTACTTTTTTTTATAACTGCACATTAAAGCAAAATAAATGGTCGACATTCAAGTAAAGAATGGGATATTCTTTCCATTTGGAGTTCAAAAATTTGTTTTAATTGTAGAAATTAAGAATAAATATCTTCAAGTGGCAGACTTACATGAGTCAGAGAGAGATCATTGGTTAGTTTTAATGATACTACTCAGCTATCATAAACAACAAAATCATGCAATTTGCAGCCAAATGGATGGAACTAGAGAAACTCATCCTGAGTGAGCTAACCCAGACTCAGAAGGATGCACATGGAATCTATTCACTTATAGTTGGATTTTAGCCATATAGTACAGGATAACTATACTATAACCAATGCACCGAAGGGAACATGGACATAGATTTTGTCACCAGTCCATGAGACACTTTGCCCTAGTGCTGCTTCCTTGTATGCCCCCAGTGTATGAGGAGGCTCTTGCCCCTCATATAACTGCTGAACTGGGGCGGGGGACTGTTATGTAGGGACACTCCACTCCAGAGCAGTGGGTTGGAAGGGATAGGGGGTAGAGGGTGGGAGGGCAGGACTGGGAGGGGTGGAAAGAGGGTACTATGATGGAGATGTAACCTGAAGTAATAAATAAATATTTTTTAAAAAAGCAAGAAAAACAAAGATTGATTTTAATTGCTCTCAGTAAATCATTTTCTCAGTACTCTTTAAATTTTGTTGCCAACAGAAAGAAAATTGTTTCTTAATAGGTGTAGGATGTGAAGTGAAAATATTATTTTAAGCATTACTAGGTACAATACCTTTAAGAAGCGTTACCCTTAATTTTGTATCAATATACAAAGAGCAATACCAATGTGGCCAAATATAATCTTAATTTTGTATCAATATACAAAAATCAATACCTATGTAGCCCAATACAATCTTAATTTTGCATCAATATACAAGGGTCAATACCATTGTGGCCAAATATAATCTTAATTTTGTATCAATATACAAAGATTAATACCGATGTAGCCCAATACAATCTTAATTTTGCATTAATATACAATGATCAATACCAATTTAGCCAAATATAATATTAACTTTGTATCAATATACAAAGGTATAAGGCCATATTCAATAATCTGTCCTTTTTTCTTGATATTTCCTATACTATGTCTATGTCCCATTTTTTCTCAAGTCTGTTCACTCCTACATAGGAGAGAAAGAAGGATACAGAAAAGAAAAACAGAGAGGTCCCTGGGTCTAACCTCCAAAACCCATTTAACAAGACCATTTAACAGCTTGTAGTCTCTTGCCCTAAATAACAAAATTTTCCATTATCCATCAAATAACCAAAGGGGGTTGGGGAACACCCTCCCCACCTTCTGGGGATGGGACATTGGTTGTTCTCTTAAAGTGACTTCCTGCTCATTTGGGTCATAGTAAACCTGTTTGGGGCCCAAATAAGAATGGAAAAATGGTTAAAAATGTTAATAGAATCATTTGATGTTCAGTCCTTTTGTGCTCAGCTATTTAGATGCCGTAAGAAGTTTGTAGACAGAAGCTGATCTTCAGGGCTTTACTGAAGTTCTGGCTGGAGCAGTCTGTGAAGCTGAATGATCTTAGCGATTTTGAGTTGTAAAGTTTTGACCTCTTGCTACCAACCATCATAAACTGTTTAGGATAATTAAGAAATGGAAACTAATAGTCATGCAAGCGTGTCATTTTGTTAGTTACTATGGCAGTCTATCACAGTTATTTTCTAAGCTACTCAGAAATCAAGTTGCTAAGAGACAAGCAACATTTGCTTATCTAAATATAAGAGGTAGATAGGGCATCTTCAAAAACCTCAAGAGATCTGCAGAATATGGCATTCAAAGATGTTTTCTTAACTTAAGATTTTTTGATATCGAGACATGTCAGCTCCTGACAGCACCCCCTATTCTACTCCAAGTAGAAGATGAGCATCAAAGAATCTCCAGTGGGAGATGGTTGAATTGGTGGTAAGCCTTTCTCTTGGCAAGAAAAATCCCTTGCTTCAACTGTAGACAGACTGCCGTCCAAAAAGGACAAAACTTGGAAGCAGGTAAGTCAACAGCCCAGCTCTGTCAAGACAGGGTAGGTAAGTCCTTCATAATTCCTGCTCTACAATCAATGTCTGTCAAAGAAACGGGGCCAAACGGCTGAAGATTGATGCTGTAACGTATGGAGAGAGAATGGGAACTGTCCAGGCAGCCACTGGTATGTCATATCTTAGTTTTGGAAGCTGCAGGCCCTGCACTTCCTATATAATCAGATATATTTATCCCTCTCAGGTCTCTGAGGTGGTTGAAGAATAGATAGCTAGAGTCTCATAGTTAAATTTTGAGTTGTTTAGGAATCAAGAGGGTGTTCTGAATCTAAGAAGATATTTTTAAAATTGTGAGGCAAGCTAGTATGAAAGCTGAGTTAGATATAGAACTTTAAACTCATGGAGATGGTTAGATAGTAGAATGTTAAAGTCAGGTGCCAAATACATATGGACTGGACATTGGGAATGTATGCTAAGCCATATAACTCTCATTATTGTGGCCTATTTGTTTCTGTTGTTTTGTATTGTATTTATAGTTATAAGAAAAAGAACCATTTTTTAGACTGAAAGGGAGAGCTGTTGGGGGGAAAAAAGAAATACCTTAAACTAAAAAAAAAAAAAAGAAGGGAAGAGGATGGGGGGATTGAGGGGGAGGAGGGTGGAAAGGTGGGACTGGAGGGGGGAGTAGGGAGGGGATTGTGATTGAGATGTAACTTGAAGAAATAAATAAATTATTTAAAAAAGAAAATATTATTTTAAAACTTCCTGAAGGTTTTCATCCCTAAAAGACACAAAAGAAGAAGGAACCCATTGCTCCAGAAGAAGAAAGGGGATAAAATGGCCAAATGCAGCTCTGTTTATAATAGAGCCTGTGTCCTTGGAGCTGGTGTTGCATGCACTCTTAAATCTGTATATATACTCTCAACAGTCCCATTTATTCAGAAATACTGAATTCTCGTTTTAGACAGGATTTCTGTTACCTGTCATAAGAGGGTGAACTGAATATTTTAAGAATTAGGACATTGAAAGCTAACATTACAATATATTGAGAAGATACACCCCAATCTTGCATTCGCTATGTGAGCAGCAATTTCAATTTACATCTCAGTTAAGCCTACATTCAGGCATGTCCAGTCTACCCACCTCGTGGATCCTGGGATAACTATTAATACAGCCCAAAATAGTTGTAGATGACAACATCAAGGCACAATGTCAAAAGGTGGTAGATGCCTGCATGGTCTTCAGTGAGTGGTTCTAGGAATCTAAGAATGCAAGCAAAAAATACTCTTTTTCCATGTTCATGGAAGATGGCTTTTTATCTTCCTCTGTTTTCAGTGGAAGGGACAGAGAATAATACAATACAGCCAAACACCTGTGTTCTGGCTTTGACCTCTGTGACTGGCAGGGTGATGGCAAGCTGAAAGCTTAGTTCTTAGTACCCCCACCTGTGTTCCCCTGCATGTTAGCTTGTTTTGAATTCTTACATTGATTAGGCATGACTACAGTGCAATTCCCTTCCTGCAGACAAGTCATTTGTATTGCAAATTGTTAATAGTATCCTAAAGTCCAATAATATCATCATCATGGGGCCCTCCCAGCCTCCATATCCCCTTCCGCATTACTGAGCTAACAAGCAGAGATATGGGAAACAGCTGCAGCTCTGGGTGAAGCTTATGTGCTGTCTTTCCCAGTGGGGATCTCAAACTATTAAAAGGTTGCAACATATCAGATAAATCTGATGAGTTGAGGTAAAAGCATTGGCTTCTTCTGTCCTTTGTTGTTGTCTGTCCAAACATTATCAGAAATGATCATTTTTAGGAGGTACCTGACTATGTGCATTTTATTTATATTTATTTATAGTTCATACTCAATATGTCCTCTCTGAATCTAACAAGACACAAACTTTTTGAAGGATGTATGCAACCGATACATCAACAGGTTTTGTAGTAAAATATACTTGAGTTGGAATTTTGGCTCCTCCAGTGCCTTTAATCAGGATCCTTTTGTCCTTTTTCCTGTTTCTTCATCTCAAATATAGAAATATCACTAATCTTTTCTGTACTCAATGAGTTGTATTTAATGAGAATGTGGATTAAAGTACTTATGTACAATAAATGCCAGCTATAACAAGAGCTAATTATGTAAAATACTTTCTGAAACAAGAACATGTTATTTCATGGATTTTAAAAGAGATGTGTGTGTGTGTGTGTGTGTGCGTGCGTGCGTGCGTGCGTGCGTGCGTGCGTGTGTGTGTGTGTGACATGATTAGCATTGTACTTGGAGGTCAGAGGAGGGCATCATATACCCTGGAGTTGGACTTACAGGTGGTTGTGAGCTGACCCACTCAGTAATTGATAGGAACCAAACTTCAGTCCTCTGAAAGAACAGAAAATGCTCTTTCCTCTATATTCTAGTGCTCCAGCCCTTTCCTTAGATTTTAAGTGAACTAAATATGTTTATACATTGAATTATATTCAATACATATCAATACTTTCAAACTGCATCCTGACTGTTGGAATCTCAAGTAACAAAACGAAAGACTGACTCATTTTGAATTTTCAAATCTATATGTAATTTTTATTTGGAATATGGGCATACATTTGCTTAGACATTCTATATTAGAGATAATTTTATTATATGGACCATGTGTATTTTCTACAACTTTAACTTTTAACTCAAAAAAAAAAACATAGTCACTGAAGATTTCTATTTTCAGCTATGGTGGATTAGTATACAGCTGACCCAAGTATATACCAAGAATGCTAGGAAAGGTAAATACAAAACCAAATTCAAAACAACTGAAAAAAAAATTTGGGAAGGTATCAGAGAGCAATTAAGACAGTTATTAGGTGAGGACCCAAGAGCCTGGAGAGAAGGGAAGGATGCTGGAGATGAGCCCAACGTCCTACATTTTCTGTGGATGCATTTGCAGATTGTTGAACACCGTGGGGTCCATTGCAGAAAAGCCAGCACAAGGCAGCTAACCTGTGCTTTTCACAGGCTCAAAGGTGGAAGAGTCAAAGACTGCAGCTAAGCTATTTTAGAGGACCCAAGACTTGGGGAACCAAATCCTGAAGAAAAGGAATGTGAACCAGATGCCCTTATGAACTCCTTGAGTTCTTCATGCTTCATCTTAAAGTGTCTTGGCCATGGGGTCACAGGGTGATGAGGGAAGAACAGACTCTACACATCTAAAGCCATGAGCGAGGATTTTTCCCAGGCTAAGAGAACAGGAAAGGGAACAGCTAGCATCCAATTCTCCAAGGAAGAAGGACATCCTAGTAACCTACAAGTGAAGCAGCCAGGAAGTGACAGGATTCTGAAATACCGTATGTCTGCTCTTGACTCTGTGCACCCCCAGCTTGTGTGAGGTCGATGCGTGATTAGCTCATAGGCTGAGGTACAGCTCACGTAGTAGAGTACTGAGCTAGAGTTCACAAAGTCCTGAGTTTGAGCCCTAGAATTCTCACCCAGGAAGCAGAGGCAGGAGGGTCAGAAGTACAAGGTTATCCTTGACTTTACCGTGAAATCAGTGCTAGCCTGGAGTACATAAGACCCCAAAACTAGCTTCCTCAAGGAATAAGGGCATTATCCAGAAGGCATGTTCAGCCTTTTGATACTGGAACAGATCTGTCATCTGCAAAGTTCACTACTGATAATTTGCCAATCAAATGACAAGAAATAATTACAAAATTAAAATAAAATCTCATAATGTGAGGTTTAAAGTAAGTTTATTATTTTGCATTAGGCTGAATACATAGAACATCTGAGTGAGACTGACATTTTTAGGCAATATGGACAACATCTAAGTAGAAAAAAGATCCTGTCAGATTATATTGTTAGACTCTACTAGACACTAGAGTCTCAGGACACAATATCTGCAGCAGTTTTCTCTCCTCTTCAACAGAAACTGACAGGTGTCAGTCACTCTGACATGTTATCCAGGAGTCCCCCCTGCCTGACAGACTTCCAGGATATGGCACCTGGGAAGTAAGCTTACATCAAAGCCACATTTCTACAGCCTGCTCTCTCTTCTTTGCCACCCACCAGAAAAGCTACACCCATAAAGACCAACATGGCTGCCTAAACTTATGCTGAGCAAGGACAACAGCAGTAGACATGCTGACACTGAGAGAGAAAAGCCCACTGGCCCTCAGCCATACACAAAGATTCAGGAAGGAAAGGGATGCTGAGAGGCAGGGAAGTGGTCTTTCCAGAGAAAAACATACTAATTGATTCTCCAATACCAAATGATCAGCCCTGAAAACATGCATGTGAGTAACATTATACAGGATGAGGAGCTTATATTCAGGAATATACATACATACATACATGCATACATACATACATACATACATACATACACACATATAATTATATATAATTAATACATATCATTAATTATGCATTTATATGTAATTTATATAGATAATTATTAATATATATAAATAAAATTAATGGGGGAAAGGCCATGAATTTGAAAGGGAGCAGGGAGGGGTATGTGGGAGGGCTTGGAGGGAGGAAAGGGAATAGAAAATGGTGTAATTATATAACAAGTTCAAAAAATTAAAAGAAGTAAGTTTTAAAAAGAAGATAGGAAGTTGTGGGGATAGGAATGTGGTGTAACCCTGGGAGAAATTTGGTGGAGGGATGGCAGATAAATATGACAGAAATACATTGTATGAAATTCTAAAAAAATTAATAAAAATATTCTTTTTTTTTTTAAAAGAGGGTCCGGCTGCAGGCTCATGCTGTGAGTCTCACCCATCCTCAGATAGCTGTTAAGAACAGACTCCATTTTGCCACATGGACTCTGATTTCTCTTTCCAGAGCCCCTACCATGATGTCTGTTTCTAGGGCTTAGGCCTGAGTTCTCCTTGGAACCCTACCATGCTGTCACCTCGCTGGCTGTTCATGGTGTCACTAAATCTTCTAATAGCCCTCCCTTACTCCCCAGTCATCTGACTCAATGTCCTCTCGAGTCCCCTGTCACTCCCGAACCTTTTGGATCCTAACCCCCAACAGCTGGGTAATATGAGAAGCAGAAGCAGTGAGCATCTTGTTTTCAGAGCAGCATGAAAAGCTCAAAAATATGACTAATATTAAAAGGGTATATTGGACAGATCATAAGAGACATATTCTATAGAGGACTAGGTCTAATAAAACATTTTTTTCATGATCTTGGAGTCAGCAAATTTTATTAAAGTAGTTGTAAAAAAAAGCAATCTGTAGGAACTTCAGATAAATGGAAATTCTGGAATTTCATGAAAATTAAGAATACTTGAATGGAGAAAACATGATCAAAATATATGTATGTATGAAATAATAAATAGTGTTTTAAAACAATAGTTGAGTCAACTTTGGTGGCACAAACCTGGAATCCCAAACTTTGGGAAACTGAGGCAGGAGAATCACTAGTTTGAGGCCAGTTCAGAACACACAGTGAGACTCATACACACACTCTTGGGGCAGGGTTACAGAGACAAGGAGACAGACAGACAAGAGAGACAGACAGAGACCCAGAGTGTATTTGTTAAGAGACACCAAGAAGAGGCTAGATAAACAAACAGAAAGAGGAATTGGGAGACACTCCTTGCAAAATAAAGCAAATGTCTCCCATCTAGAGAACCTCAGACTGCGCACAGCACACCCCACAGGGATAAGCCAGTCAGACAGTAAGAAAACACTGTTTTGTTAATCATCCCACAGTGAAAACTGTTGACAGTCAGAGTAGACAGGCTAAAAGGACATGAGGACATGAAGTGGGACTAGTGTGCTGGGGACTCTGGGGCTAGAGTGGGAAAGTACACTCAAATTTTGGGCAGTCCTCTGGCTCATGCTCTGGATGTGAGTCTAGGCACACTCCACAGCACAATTCAGACGCAGGTGGATAATCAACAGAACTGTGTAGAATATGGATATTCAAATACACTTAATATATGACAGCAAGATGGCTCCATAGGTAAAAGAGAATGCTGCCAAGACTGAAGGTCTCTGTTTGATTCCCAGAACCCACACAGTGGAAGGAGAAAACTGAATTTTAAGAGTTGACCTCTGACCTCCATACTTCCTCTATGGTGTGTATAAATCTCCCTAACAAATAAATGTTAAAACAATATGTCTACAATGACTTTTATTTACACTCACCAAGTATGTAGCGAACAAATATTTGATGATATGTTCATATAATTAAATATTAATGTGAACAAAATAGAAATAATTTAACTTACATTTCAAGAAGTGCAAAGACAACTCCCTAGCTTAATGTTGAGCTGCTGAATTAGACCCAGCCTCAAGTTCGTTGTGTTAGTATATTTATAAACATTTTTTAAGAATTAGAACTATTTGAAATATGGCAAATGGCTATGTTAGCCTGGAAATTCTGACCCCATAACTGAACAGGATTTTCCTCTGTAGTGGCAATGGGCTGTTTTATCTGCAAAGATAATAGTTGCACAAGTGGGTTAATTTCAAAGATATTATCTTGAACACTAGAATGTTCTTTAAATGTAGCAAGTAATTGGACCACTTGAAACATGTAACAACAACAGTAAAATGACTCAGTCTCTTTCAGGCCTTCAGACTTGTTTTCCTAACTGTTATTAACGGTATCAATCTAACTGAATCACCTAGTTTTGAAGCTTGTCTTTGCTTCCATGTGTCTCTCTGACTTTAATTTTTCTCAGTGTCTACAAAGTGAAGACCACTTCATAATTTAAGTTTCTGGATGGACTGGAGCACTTTGGAAATTACTGCACCATCATTTCTCAAATATAATAGAATCAACTTTTTACTGTAGTATAAAAGTATTTTTTGTACATGACTCAGGTTCTGGATATAATAGCAGATGGTTTTTGACATCCTCTTTTATGATTGTGTGAATTATCCCATTCTGTTCACAACATGCCCCTAGTATATTTTTTTCTTCACATGTGCATGAAAAAAATATGGAAGAACCATGTCCAGGTGGCTGAATCTCCCCGTTACCACAATTTTAACAAAGAAAATGATTTTCTTCAATTTATTTTAAGGATCCAAGAACCACCATCATTTTTCAGAAGAATCACCCTTAGCTACTTTACATCCATATCCATATGGGGTAGAGCATGCTTTGTTTTATATGTGTTTATCTGTTTATTATTTATTGTCAGAATGTCCTGGGTTCTGTGAAATAACTGTCTCCATAGAGAAGTTAGTTTACTTTATTAAAAGAAAATATTGCTGCTTTTATAATTACTCATCTGTGTAGATTTTCTGATGATCTCATAATGTCATATCCATTCTCTTCCTTTGCGGCTTTGATGGTTATTTTTTTTATTTTTATTTTTTTTTGGTTTTTCGAGACAGGGTTTCTCTGAATATCTCTGGCTGTCCTGGACTCGCTTTGTAGACCAGGCTGGCCTTGAACTTACAAAGATCCGCCTGCCTCTGCCTCCCAAGTGCTGGGATTAAAGGCGTGCGCCACCACCGCCCGGCTGCTTTGATGGTTATTATAAGTGGTTTTTATATTCACCATCCACATTTGAAAGAAAAATGTTTTTCCTCTAAACAAACAATACTTTAATTGCCAGCAAACAAAATGGAAGATATCATCACTTTGTTGATCTGGGAGTCAATACCCAGTAGAAATCTGAGCCAGAACACACAGCTCAGGTGGATTCTACCTGAGGAAAAGGATACAATTTAGGAAAAATTTTAGCTTTTAAAATCCAAGAGTAGAAGTTCAGTTTATGTCAATAATAAACTAGTACATCAGACCAACTTCCATCCTGATGATTACTAATATAAACAGAATGACATTTGAGTTGGTGTGTCCCCTCACACATTCATACACACACTCACAAACACATGTGCACACATTCACACACATGCATGAATATGTGCACAAACACATACTCCCAAATACACACACACATGCACACACCTACACAGTCTCACACATATTCCCCCCCCTCACCCACACATGCACGCACACACACAGACACACACACACACACACACACACACACACACACACAAACACACACACACACACCTGAAGACACTGGACAGTTGTCTTTAAAGCAGTGAGTATTGGTGGAGCTAACATCTAGGAAAAGGAAAAGCCAAGTGATAGATGGTTCTGTCATTTGGTTCCATTCTTCAGACAAGACTGTGGGAACCCTATAAGTTGCTAAGAGACTAGGAAGAACAGGGATTTCCACAATTACATGGGATCGGGAAAGAGAAAATAAAAATGAAATATAAATCCACTCAGAAGTGTCCTAGTAAATTAATCAATATTTTTTGGGGGGGTTCCCAATGCTGCCACAAAAGGTCATACCAGAAGGCTGCTTTAACCAACACTGAAATGTCCAATTTAAAATAAACTCAATTCCCCATTAGAGTAAGGAGTTCTGCTTGTAGCTAGTTATCTGCTTAAAATAGAAATCCTTATGTCATATCTCTGGTGCAACATTTAAAATTCAAATAAATCATAACTTGACATAAAAAGGAAGAATAAAGGAAAAAACTTATATAAAAAAGATGCAAAAGAAAATCAGTGTAAATATGTAATATTTACCTTGAAATAATGATAATGTTGGAAGTATTAAGTGGCAAGATAAAATTTGGCAGGAAGCAAAAGCCTTTAATAAATTGTCAAATGAAACTTCTAGAAATACAGCCACAAAACTGAGACCAGCTGTTACTTATAGGAGATAAGGGCAGTTTAGACACAGACGGAGAAATAATTTAACAGGACAGATGAGAACAAAATACCAAGCATGAAGCACCGAATGAAACAAGCATTTTAAATACTGACAGTAATTTAAATAGATGGGTCATGGTCACAGGCTGGATAAGTAAAACTGTAGTCCCAGAAGAGAAGAGAAAGATAATGTGACAGAAACAATATGTAGAGAACTAATGACAGATACATTTCCAAAGTTAATAAAATAAGACACAAGCTTATGAAGTGCTACAAATCCTACACAAAATAATTAATAGAAGCCCACAGATAGACTAACAAATATGAAGGAAATAAAATAATCTCAAAAATTAGTCAGAAAAAATATATATTAATATTACTAGGAAAATGATAGGACTGTGGCTAGCCTATAAAATGAAGCATTGTGTGTAGAAACTTGAATCAATGATTAAGAACACTTGTTTTTTCAGAGGACACAAGTTTGATTCCCAGCATCTATGTGGCAGTTTTTTTTTCTGGCCTTTTTAGGCAACAGATACAAATGCAATGTTTAAACTATACATGCAGGTAAACATAGACACATGAACATACACACACACACACACACACACACACACGCGTGTGCGCACACGCAGACATACACATAAATATATAAATAAATCTTCAAAATAATAATAAAAAGAAACAATGAAGGCCAGACTGCAGTTGTTCCTCATCATTTAAAAAATTGAAAGAAAATTATAATCGATATAGAATTCAATACACAATAAAATATTCTTCAGAAAAATGGAGGCAAAACATCTAAATAAACAAATTTTGAGAGCATCTCTCACCCCAACCCTTCATTTTTATTGTTCTTAGTAGCAGGCAAATGGTGTGAGTAAACCAGCAAGGATAGAAGTGGAGCAAAAGAAAGTGATCATTTTCTGTTCCTGATCAAATATCCCAATGTCTTATGAAATTTGAGAGTCATGTAATCCAATCAACATCAACCGTCCATGGGTCCAAGCATAGACCTATGTGAAATGAAAATAAGTTTAGATTATACTTCAAATTAATTCACAGTGTGCACTACAATCTATAGAGTAACTTTATTCATTCCTTTGTGTGTGTGAGTGTGTGTGTGTGTGTGTGTGTGTGTGTGTGTGCGCGCGCATCACGTGCACTCAGGAACTCATAGAGGCTAGAAGAAGGCAGCATAGTTCCTGGACCTGAGTTACAGATGTTCTGAGCTATAATGTGGGTGCCAAGACCCAAAGCCAAGTCCTATGCAAAAAGAGGAAACCATCTTAAATCCTAAGACATCTCTCTTCAGACCCTAGAGAAGCATTTTAAAACAAAATGGGGAATTCTTTAATTTATAAGCAAATAAATATGTAAGGGTTTATGACTTAATGGTGTATCCAAATATTATACAATTGTGTTGGAAAATCATACATAAAATAAGGGTTGATAATGTTCATGGGTTAAATAATTGGATAGTTAAATATCTGGAAACATTAGATAAGAATACTTGTTTATATGCTAGGGGTAGATAAATTAATGTACAATATACATTAGTGTACTATAATGTACTAAATAAATTTATGTACAGGAAGTAGTTTAATTAGAATATCAGTTTTGGGGGCTGACAGAGGAGAGCAGTCTTCTTTCTTGATGTCCTGGGAAGATGTAACTTCATTCTGGTTTACAAGACCAATATAATAATTATACTACCAGGACATGTATTTAGTTTCAGTACATTGTTTTCAATTAGACCTGAGATTGGTAATCAAACTTATACTCTCCTAACCCTCCCAAAAAGAAAAACTTTTTGAGCTAGTAGTTTTGGAGAGATATGATCCAAGTAGGAGGACATAAAAGTTGGAAGTAGGAAGGAAAGAATGCTAATGGAGAAATGTGTTTGCTGCTTAAACACGCCATCTAGTACTACCTGGGGAGGTTTGATGAAGTAGATGTCAGAGATGAATATCTAAAGAATGAAAAGGGGAACATGGGCCTGTCCTTTGCCCACTGATCAAATGTGGCCCAATGGGCACTAAGTGCCTGCACATTTGGGCCTTTGAAAGTGTTGCAGCCTAAAGCTTCCAGATGCACGCCCAAGGCAACCAATCTCCATTAGTACTTGCTGAAAGGGGGCCAAACTCTCCATAGATCTGTCATCCAATGTTGTGGTTAGAGGGGTAAGTAGGGATGCTCTCATTTTTCAGCTTGTGTGTAAGAGACCTGGTTGCAAGATCTGGAGTATTGGTCCTGTGGATGATGTGGCTCAATTCTTCAGATCACAGAGCCTTTGAGTTTTTCAGTTTTCTTACAAAAAAAAAAAATCCTGATTTGATATAAATGACCCAGTGATATTAGTCCTATAAGCAATTGAGAATGCTGACTGATAGAGAATAGAACACTGAATATTTGGCCACAGTGTTGGACTTCAAGGAACTAAATGTTTACAGTCATATCTTCAAGAAACCATTATGATTGCTGAGAAAAGACAATATGACACAATATAGATTATAAATGAGACATGGATTTAATATGCAATATCCCAGTGGTTCTCACCCTGTGGGTCACAACCCCTTTAGAGGTCAAATCACCCTTTTGCAGGGTTTGCATATCAGATATCACGCATATAAGATATTTACATTAGTGTTCATAATAGTAGCAAAATTACAGCCATGAGGTAGCAATGAAATAATTTTATGGTTGGGGGTCACCACATCATAAGGAGCGGTATTAAAGGTTCACAGCATTAGGTTGAACTATAGCAATAACAGGATAATCATAGGTACTATGAGAGCTCTACCAAAGAGAAAGAGGTTCCAAGGGAGGCAAAGACTCTGAGGACAGTTGTGTGACTAGAGATACTAAAAGGCTGATCTAGATATGAAACAATTAGAAGAAACAAGCAAAAGCTGACAAAAGAGAGATTTTCAAAGACGGAGGAACAGTATTATGGAGATTCCACCAGGACATAGCTTGAATTCAATGTTCTATATAAATGCAAGAAAAACACTTAAAAATTGTTCTGTACAAAATAGTATGAAAATAAATATTTGACTTAGGGTGAAAATAATATTAAAAAGTGGTCTAAAGCTAGCAAGTAGCACACTCACCCTTAATTCGTCTTATTCAAGAGCCCATTATATATACAAGTGTAAGACAATTAAGTGTACATGGGAGCATCCAGTTAGACCAGCACCATTTGTTGAAGATACTTTCCTTTTTCCATTGTACAGTTTTGGCTTCTTTGTCAAAAATTAAGTTACCATAGGTGTGTGGGTTTATTTCTGGGTCTTCGATTCAATTCCATTGATCAACTGGTCAGTTTCTATACCAGTACCATGCTATTTTTATTATGATCGCTGTGTAGTATAGCTTAAAATCAGGGAGGGTGATACTTCTATATGTTTAGAATGCAAATAGACCCTTATTTATCACTTTGCACAAAACTTAAGTCCAAATGGATCAAAGACCTTAACATAAAACTGGACATAGTAAATCTAATAGAAGAGAAACTGGGGAAAACCTTCAAACTCATTGGCACAGATGACAACTTCCTGAACAGAACACCAATAGCTCAGGCTCTAGGACCAACAATCAATAAATGGGACCTCATGAAACAGAAAAACTTCTGTAAGGCAAAGGGCACTGTCATTAGAACAAAATGACAGCCTACAGACTGGGAAAAGATCTTCACTAACCCCACATCTGACAGAGAGCCAATATCCAAAATATATAAAGAATTCAACAAATTAAACATCAAGAAACCAAATGATCCAATTAAAAAATGGGGAACAGAGCTAAACTGAGAATTCACAAAAGAGGAATCTCTATTGGCTGAGAGACAATTAAAGAAATGTCCAGCATCCTTAATAATCAGTGAAATGCAACTCCAGATGACTCTGAGATTCCATCTCACACCTGTTAGAATGGCTAAGTTCAAAAACTCAAATGACAGCACCTGGTGTCGAGGCTGTGGAGAAAGCACTCCTCCACTGCTGGTAGAAATGTAAAGTTGTACAAACACTATGGAAATAAGCCTGTCGATATCTTAGAAAACTTGAGATAGCTCTACCTCAAGACCCAGTCATACCACTGCTGGGCATATATCTAAACGATTCCTCACCAAACCACAAGGATATCTCAAATATGTTTATAGCACCTTTATTTGTAATAGCTAGAAACTGGAAACAACCCAGATGTCCTTCAACTGAAGAATTAATAAAAGAACTGTGGTACATTTACACAATGGAATACTAGTCAGCTCTCAGAAACAAGGAAATCATGCATTGTGCAACCAAATGGCTGGAACTAGGAAAGATCATCCTGAGTGAGCTAATCCAGACCCAGAAAGATACACATGGCATGTATTCACTTATAACTAGATTTTAGCCATATAGTACAGGATAACTATCCTACAATAAACAGACCCAAAGGAACAGAAACATGATCTTTGTTACCCATTAGTGGGACACTTCACCCTAGTGGAAGCGCCATGTAGGCTCCCAGTACAAGAGGAAGCTCTTAGCCCTCATGTGTCTGATGAACTGAGGGGGGCTGATATGTGGAGGCACCCCACACCAGAGGAGTAGGATAGGTGGGAGAGGGGGGGAAAGGGGGAAGGGTGGGACCAAGAAGGGTGGAGGGAGGAGGCTGTGATGGAGATGTAACTTGAATTAATAAATAATCATTTTTAAGTGTACATAGGAACAATGGGATATGATAAAAGTTCTTTGGTATTTAACAATAACTTACTCTTGATAAATTCATAAGACAACAATCTTAGGTGTTAGTCTACAAGAATTCATAGGGGCTTGAGAGATGGCTCAGCCATTAAACGCAGTTGCTATGCGAAGTGAGGAACTGAGTTCAGATTCCAGCACACATAGAACAAGCTAAGTGTCCTGCAGGTACCTGTAGCTCCAGCTCTGAGATCCACCACGTCTTTGGACTTAACACACACACACACACACACACACACACGGCACATGCATGTGCACCTGCACACACATGTGTACATACACTCATTCAGACACACACACACAAATACATATTTTAAAAAAAGAGCTAGTAAAGTTATATTGATGTTAATTGATGGGGAAATATCTTCTCCTGCAACACAGATGCTAGGTAGAATCGTCCTGTTGTGTAGTCATTTCCTCTGAATTAAAACATTCATTCCTGTAGAAGGAGAGAGACTTGTAAGATCAGGAAATGAACACAATCTCAAAGATGGGACACTCTGGAAGCTTACAAAGTACACAAGACCCTTCCTGGAGGCTGTATAAGCAGGAACACTTGTTAAAAATAGGAGACTCTCTGATCAGCCAAGCTGCTTGTAATCTATGCAGGTTAACTCCAGGAGTGCGGATTTTGTGAGTCCTCACCCATGCTGGGGAGGGTCTTTTGTGGACACAGCTGCCTTTGAGCCGCCCATGCTCTTGAAATTTGCCCAGCCTCCACACTGCTGTAAGTAACTCCAATGAACTCACTGTTTTATGCAGCTAGTCCTGGGTAGAACCATTTCTTTGGTATTCTGACTGGAACAGACAGATGCTTGCTTAGGTCTCCCTTGGAAGTCACTCAACAGTCCCAAAGGGACAGCTCATCCAAGGCCACAAATATGATAGAAAATTAGGACTTTTGAGGATCTGGCAGCATTTAGGTTACAGAACATAAGACTAGAGAGACCATGTATGCATAGCTTAGAAGCAAGGACACATGAACAGAACTCTTCAAACATTTGCAAGATTGTTATGTTCCATGCAGTAATTGCTCATGTAAGACAAATCCTTCTAACCAGATTTCTAGGACTCTATGTGTCTTCTTGCCATCCAACCTACTTCAGAGTGAAGTAGAACTTTTCTAAAGATTTTATTTTTATGTTTGTGTATGTACACATAGGTGTGCACATGTGCATGTTGATGCACAGAGCGGCCAGAAGAGGGCGTCGGATCCTCCAAGGCTGGAGTTACAGGCAGTTAGGAACGGCCCGCCTGATGAGGTGCTGGAAATCGAACTCTGAAAGAACAGCAGGTATTCTTAATCACTAAGCCAGCCTGACAAGTGTCTTTTTTATATATTCTATCTTCTCTTCAGTTTAGTCTCTTCTACTTAGAGATTGGATTTCCACAGCAAACAGATCAATGCACTAATGATCTTCTGGTTTTCTCATAGCACAAGGCTGACAAACAGGGGGATGTGCATGTGTGACCTGAGACAATGCCTGGGGAATGGACAAGGCTGCCTTCTCTTCATAGACTAATATTAAAACCCATGATAACCAGATGACAATTTTCAGAGTATACATGTGTGCCTTTTAAAATATGTTGAAAATATCCCTAATTGGTGGTATTCTTTTTAATAAATTAAAATTAAATTAAATATTATTTTATAATATTAAATAAAATATTATTGAAAAGGGTACCACCTTCAAAATGTTCATACAATGTATGTTGAGTATATCCACTTATTACTGTCCCTGTCCAGTTCTCCTTAGTGTCCTTACCCCATTTCCTTCTCAATTTCATATATTTTTAAAATTGTTATTAATAACCTCCTGAGTCCAACTAGTGCTGCCTAACTGCTCACAGTGTGTGGCTATCCACTGGAGCATGAAGAAACTACCAGGAATCGTGTCCCCTAAGGAGAGTGACTCTGTCTCCATCAGTCACCATTAAACAATAGCACCTCCAATGAAGGAAGGAACTTAGGGGCTCCTCCCCCACCCACACTGGAATGCCAGGGGACTTCGTGGAAGAGGGGGCAGGGTCAGACAGAAGGTAAGAGTTAGCACCTGGGAACAAGAGCTGTGAAATGCCAACTTCTGGATATGACATGGCTGTTGCACTCAGCAAGTCACAGCAGCTCTTGGCTACCCATACAAGAAATCTCCTTAGGCCATTATAATTCACCTTTTCCATTGATTCTGGAACTTAACAAGCAGTGCCCTGTGCACTAAGCCATGTGTTTCTCAGATAGGAAGTAGGCAATCCACAGCAGAGCAAGGGACCTTTCTGAAATAGATGAAATTCAGTTCTTTTTTTTTTTAAATGCTTATTTATTACATTAAGTTACATCTCCATCACAGTGCTCTCTTTTCACCCCTCCCAGTTCCACCCTCCCACTCTCTCCTCCCTCTCCCACCCATCCCACTCCTCTGGAGTGGGGTGTCCCTACATATCAGCCCCTCTCAGTTCAGCAGTCATATGAGGGCTAAGAACTTCCTCTTGCACTGGGGGCCTACATGGCAGCACCCCTAGGGCAAATCGTCCCACTAACAGGGAACGAACAAGAAGATTTTTTCTTAGCCATGTTGCATTGTTTTCCTGAGTCATATATTCTCTGTTGGACTTTTCCTATAGTGTTCCAATCATAGCTTGTGACTCATGCAGCATGCTAATTTAATTTAACTGGATGTAGATTCCTTTGCTGGAATTTTTCAATGGATGGTTTGGTTTAATTAGCCAGAGAACTGAATATATGACAAAGGACCAGTCCAGCTATCCTGGCCATTTAAAGGATAGCTCATTCAACTGTAAGATTGTCATTTCTACTGCTCAGAGTGGAGTTCTTTCGGCAACTGTAAATACTTTTGACCTCCAAATGACATACTTCAGAAAAGGCTTAGCCAACTTTGTTCCAGAAGTAAAATAAAACAGAAATATAATTAACCAACTAGGTAGACTGCTTGTATCACTTTTTAAGTCCTCATATGCATTTGACTCTTCAATTTTATATAAGCCATATAGGTTTAAAGGTACTTACCTTTACCCTTGTTGTAGAAAATTAGTATTTTCATCAACAAGAAGAGTGTTCTGTTTATTGGGGTAGAGAAAGCAATGGAGTGTGCTGGGTACCTGAGTTGGGAGCCAGCCTGCCTCCACTGGAAATTAGGCTGTTTACCAACTGGGTGACCTCAGGAAATCAAGGTGAATTCTATCTCAGTTTGCTTCTTTTTAAAATGCATATAATATTAATAGCATGCCCTTCTCTAAAATGGAGTATAATCATACAAGTTAAATGTTTAGAATGAAAAATCCAGTGCTGATTATTTTCCCTAAAGAAATTCTCAGACAAATATTATTTACATAACCATGTTTGTGGTAGCATAGTTTATAATAGTTAAAAAGCAGAAACATCATCCATCCACCTATCTATCTATCTGTCTGTCTGTCTGTCTCTCTGTCTCTCTGTCTGTCTCTCTGTCTTTCTGTCTGTGCGCCTATCTATCATGTATCAATCATCTATCTGCTCCTTAGTGTATTGATAAGTGAGTATAGTGTTTTTTAAGTTGTGATTTGAGTGTCACAATGTGTCTTGAGACACGTTGTGGTGAAGGTTTCACAATAATAAATGCAGCTAATGCCACTGAACTGTAGCTGCCAATGGTTAAAGTACTAAAGATTGTAGTACGTGAATATTTTTTTACATTTTTGCACATTTATTTATTTGTTCTGTGTTTGCATGCATGTGTGTTGATGTAAGCATGTATAGAGGTCAGATGACAACTTGGAGGAGTTGGTTCTGCCTTCCACCAGAAAGTCCCAGGGGTCAAACTCATGTCTTCAGGCATGGTGGCCTTCTTAGTTGAGCCATGTCACTGACCATATGTGTATTTTTATTATATCAAGAATACTTTCAATAATACTAGAAACAATGGTTCTCAAGTTCTGTATCTAGACCAATAGTTTTAGCAGCCCATGGAGCTTGGGAGGAACATGAAATCCTCAGACCCTACTGCCCAGACCTATGGGCTGGAAGTGAGACACATATACAGTAGAATAACAAATCAGGTCCTGCAGGTGACTGATGCTCATGCAAGCGAAAGTTTAGAAGGCATGGGAGAAGACAGTGGTTTAAGAAGCTGATGAACAGTAGCATCAGTCCTGTCTCTGACCTTTCTTTTCCACCCTATTCTTTAAGCTTCCAGAAAACATAGGTGCTTTGATTTAGATCCTCATTTGCCTTCCAATACCACTTCAAAATTTCTCTTGGGTCAAATGTTTAGAAAGGGAAGATATTTGTGGGTGGTGAGTTCCCTCACCAAGCTATCTGCTTGGAAAGTATAATCTCCAGTCTTATCTTTCATGTGTTTGAGTAACTGATAGACTAGAGGTCGTTTCCATAGTAACACATATCCTGCCATTTCTACCTTGCAATATAGTGAGAAGGGAATCATCAGAAAAGGCTGTGGAAATGGCAACATTTTGTAGAAGAAATGTTTGTAATTCCTAAAAATTGGCAGGTTCCCCCTTGTGATAAACACGGAGGTTATGGGTTATTTAAATGCTGTTGTAAGTGTCTGCAGGCCATTGTGATCCTCATTAAACTCCCAGTAACCATAAAGACCTCTTTATTCTTCAAATGAACATGCTGTGAAGGAAGTCATTGCAAAGCATCCAGACTGTGGCAGACATTAACCTCCTGCATCACTACCATCTCCTTCCACACAAGTCCAATAAAACCTGGGAATTCTCAACTGGAAGCACTTCTCTTTCTGCAGAGAAGTTGGCTGTCTGGAAACCTATCAATCAAGTCACTTTCTGTCTTCAGAACAAAACCAGTTTCTTTCCTCCCAGTTTCATCCGGCTCTAAAACTTGGGGAAACTCTTTCATGGAAAACTCATGATTGTTTCCTCAGGAACCCTGCTAAGTTTGCTTTCTGTTTCTTATGTCTGCCCAGGGATGGTGTCTTAGTTAAGGTTTCTGTTACTGTGATGAGACACCATGACTAGAGAGCAAGTTGGTGAGTAAAGTGTTAACTCTGCTTACACTTCCAGATCATAGTCCTCCATTGGAGGAACTCAGGACAGGAACTCAAGGGCTGGAGCCTGGAGGCAGGAGCTGATGCAGAGACCATGGAGGGGTACTTCTTACTGGCTTGCTCACATGACTTGCTCATTCTGTTTTCTTATAGAACCCAGGATGACCACCCCAGGAATGGTGCCACTCACAAAGGGCCGGGCACTCCCCGACTGATCACTAATTGGAAAAAAAAATGCCTTACAGGTGGATCTCAAGGAAACATTTCTTCAGCTGAGGCTCCTTCCTCTCTGATGACTCTAGCTTGTGTGAAGTTGACACACAAGACCCGCCAGAACAAATGGTATTACACAAAGTGTGCTGGCCTTTCCTTCATCAATTAATGGTCAAGAAAACATCCCATGGACGTGTCCACAGGCCAATCTGATAGAGGCAATTCTGAACCTAATTTGATGTAATCCTTTGCAACAACAGAAAACAAACCCAAGTATTAAACACTAACAACATAATACAACCCAGGGAAGAGAGCCTGCACAGGCTTCTACACGCACAAGCTAAGTCTTTACAGTTCACTGCTGAACTGGCTGGTGACAGGGCAAGCAGCTGCTTCTGGAGATGTCTGACTTCTGCCCCAGGACCTGCTTGTAGCAAAACACAGAAGAAACTTTATCTTCACACAAGGAGGCTGCTCCCAGTGTTCAGTCATCTCAATGAGCAGAGGTGGACTTGTTGGGTTTTGGTGGCCTCACTGGCTCTTTTTCCAAGCTGCCTGTACTTAACCAACAATGTCCCATGATTTTCTTCAAAGGCATAGATGTGGATTTGCAGTCTCAAGTGTTGGCTGCAGTTCTGCAGACCACTCCACAAGAGTGTATGATGTCAGTAGTCCAAACCGAAGATCTCCCCCACTTTATCCCCGAGGCCCTTAGTTAAGACCTTGTTCCTGTGAATACAGCAGAGACACAGCAGATTGCCCTCCAGGTATGGGGCGGAAACATGCAAGCCAGCAGCAGGAAAAAGACAATCACTTTCCCTTTGTCAGGCACCCAGGCTGGTTCAGCATGGAACTGCAGCCAAACCCAACCTTGTGAGTCACCAGGAAAACTCGTCCCATGAGCCACACACCAGATTTGTTGCAGTGGACTACACTGCCTCAACCCTTTTAGCATTGGCTACAATTCTGGCCCAAGATGCCAACTCTGCCTCAGAGGCAGATGTAGTCACAACAGTGGTGTGGACTTCCTCATAGAGAAGAGGAGGATCAGTTAAGGCAGGTATCTGTTCCACTGGTACAGGGATCACTTCAAGGGGAATTGCCACCTGAGAACACAGTTCTCCCTTGTCCTCTGTCACCATTTTTTTTTTTTTTTTTGAGAAGTCTTCACCCTGGCCTCTTTTGGTGTGTCTGGAACATTCTTCAAATCAGGCAGTTGCTCTAGAAAAGCCCCTGCAGGGAGTCCTTTATAAGATTCTAGTTTCTGACCTTTGTTGCTAGGCTGCATCTCCTTGCACCATGCCCACAAAACATCTCGATGAGTCAGGTTCACTGCAGGCAGATGCTCTGGAAAAATAGGAAATGTCACTTTTCTATGAGTGGGTTCTGGAATCTCAGTATCCCTTGTTTTCTCCTTTGGTTTACAATCATTATCTTTCACTGACTTCTTTTGCTTTTTCACCCATTGTTGAAGTCTTTGCAAGAGATGTGCTTGGTTGACTAGATATCTGACATTCCACTTCTTCCCCTGGAGTCCTCTGTGCTGTTCCGAGGCTACAGTCCAACTAACCCATCAATGGCCAGCTGTTGAGTGGTAAGTCCAAGAATGTAGTGCTGAGTGTTTCAGATGGTCTTCTATGTAAGCTGGAATTCAGAAGTAGGCTCTGATGGATGTGCTGGCAAAGTGAGTGCAAACAGGTGAAGCCATTTTTTAACTTAAGGTAACCTTCTTCCTAGGTGTGTGACATTTCCAACCAAGATTAACCATGACAAATGCAAATGCTCAGAAAACCCTGTTCACAATACCTTCAGTAGGAACAGATGCAGTATCAACAGCTTTAGGTGCTTGCCATCTAGAATGGGCGCCTATATGCAGAAGGCCATATCTCATGATGAGCTTGGAAGTGCACCAGATACATTCTTAGACTACTTCCAAACATGCATCTTGATTTGTGTTCTGGACTGGGATCAGAGGAGTGTAACACTTCAATGCAAAAGGTGAGAGCAAAAAGCAAAAAAATAATTACTAACCACCCAAGTCACAGGTTACATATGAATAATACATATTACTAAACCAGAATACAGGGATAGAGAGAAAAGTAGCGCTCAGTCAGTAAAGTGCTTGCCTTACAAGCAGTAAGACCTGATTTTAATTTCCAGTCCCATGTAAAAAAAGGCTGAGTGGTTTCATACATTAGAAAATCTCAGTGCTAGGGAGACAGATACTGGAGGATCCCAGGGGGTTGTTGATCAGACAGTTTTACCTTCACAGCCAGTTCCAGGGCAGTGAAACACACTGTCAGAAACTTAAAGGTGGACAGCACCTGTGGAAAGACACCTGAGGTTGTCCTCTGGTTTCCAAGGGATAGGCACACACATGGACATGAAGACTTTCATACAAACACATATACACACAATTAAATCAGAATCTTTCTTAAAGTACTTTGTAAGTTCCAAGACCCATGGTTTTCCATTTATTCCCTCCAGGGAAGTTATGGAAGGGAAGTGTAATGTACAAAAATCAAAGACAAGTAATTTGGGGGATAAAATACAAATAAACAGCTCCTGACTCACAGTCATCTTTCTCCAAGCAGTGGTCATACTGCAGGAAGGAAAATTATTCTAACTTGAATCTCTGTTGGATAATCACTTACCTTTGTGTCGAACTTTGAGTTGTTGGGTCTAAATACATAAAACCATCTTTAGATGCTTATAAGTGACCATAATAGGTCTCTATATATACATAACAAGACTGCACAGAACAGGAAAACATCTTTTGGGGAGGAGGAAATAGAGGTTTCAGGTGTTAGTAAATTAATGCAATATTTGTATTAATGTTCTGAGAATGTCACACGTGCAATAAGGTATTTTGATCCTATTTTCTCCATCCTCTTCTCTCTAACTCATCAGACTTCACCACCTGCCCCAATTCTGTCCTCTCTTTAAATTTTTTAATACCCTTAATCCAATTTGTGTTGCTTGCATACTAATGAGCATGGGCCCACCCAATGGAGTGTAATCAACCTGCCAGGGGACACACCCTTACAGAAAAGACTTTCCTTCCCCCAGAAGTCATATATTGTTAATAGCTCCTGAGTTAGGAGCTCCTGTGGCTGTCCCCTTCCAAGCTGAAATGCTGACTGGCTTGCTCTTGTGCAGGTCTTGCACAGATGATTACATTTGTGTGAGCTCATGAGTATAGTGGCTCTGTCATGTTGAAAAGACACTATATCATCCCAGTTCTCCCTGACCTCTGGATCTTACAATCTGTCTGGCCTACTTTTATAATGGTCCCTAAACCTTGGGACCCATATATGGCTGTGAAGTCCCAAGACACCTATTCTCTGCATCTATGACCAGCTGTAAATTTCTGCATTAAGTGCTATCCACTGCACAGAGAAACTCCTCTGATGAGTTTTGAGAGCTTCACTGACCTGTAGAGTGGGAGATATGAATTTACAGGGCAGTTTGATACTATGTACATTCAGCAAAATAACAGTAGTGTGTCCATTCCTGGGGCTGATGAGTGCCCAATCATGTTTTCTTATCTACATTTATAGCACTATGCATATGTTTCCTCCTATAGAATGGACCAATCAGGAGAAGTTGTATCATGATTGCACCCATGGGCACGTCTTGCCAATCTGCTCATGACTGTAACTCACACAAGGTTCATACCTGGGTAAGGCTGGGTACCCCTTCCCAAGATACCTGCGTAGGACCTTTCAGTACCCTCCAAACTAGACAGCAGGGCAGGAGCCTTCCTGGTCAGAAATTCAACTCAATGTCTCCACATCCTGCGATCAAAGTGTGTGGTGCTATTAGGAATGGGGTCTTACCATCAAGTCCTGATGGGCAACCAAGGACAATAGCAATATCCCATATTGCTTGTGGTTCTCAGACGCCTCTGACCAATAACATGTGGGCAAGTATCCTACACCTGGCACTGGGGTTTGAAGCTCACAATTTATGGCTTCTGGCAGGAGCATCTTCCCCTGTGCTTGGTGACTCCAATTAAACTCTTTAATATGAATATACATATTCATATATATGAATCTTATAAATTAATAGGTTTACATTTTGGCTTTTATAGATATTCTTAGTGTTAGTTAGACCTTCTTATCCCATCTCTCTACCAGTTAAATCTTTATCCCCATTATTTCCCTTCCCTACTTCATATCACTAATACTTTCTTCCTCTCTTCAGTTTTTTCTTCTCCCTCCCCTCAGAGGACCTCTTTTTAGTTTCCTGATCAGGCTTAATCATATTAAAACAAGAGCAAATGCAGTTGTCTCAAAGGTTCTGAGACAACTCTTGCCAGAAGCAACCCATGGCAAGAAAACGGGGAACCCACAGCACCATTAAAAACAAACCAGCTTGGTTTCCTAATACACACCTCTATTAAGCTCATATTCACTGGGAGAAAAGTGCCTGCAAAGGTTAAGGCCTATTTCATGATTGTCTCTCTAATTGTATGCCTTTTTGTTTTCTCCTTATTCCCAAGTAGGCTGTTGTGTGAAAACTTGAAAATCTTAATGATGTGTGTGAAGTCCTTCACAGTCCTCATAGCCACCTCTCTTAAGTTCGTGTTCTGGCAAAGTTCCTAGGCTTCCCACACAGGGTCTTTCTTACAGAGGTTAATCGTGACTGCTGTTGGTGAGGGTGGGTGATGTGGGGACCTGGTGGCCACCAATGTTTTCAGCCCTAAGTACAATGGAAGTTTTCCATGCTGCAACCTCTGTGTTCTACTGGGGTCTACATAGTCACTGGATGAGTTTGTGCCTGGATGTTATTTGTCTTTGAGCACAGAAGATCCCCAGATCTTTGAAAAGTGGCAACAGCACTGCCTGTTGGGACTTGGACATGGAATTTTACTCAGAGACCAGCTTTACATAGTGCCTTTTGTGGCTTCTAGGTGATACTGGACTCTTACAGAAACAATAAAAGATTCTGGAAAAATTTCTATTACTGGCTTCCTTGTTAGTCAAGACTTGAGGGTGTGGATTATTCTGGAGCCCATCTCTAGGTCCAGATAGGGACACCACTTCTCTCCTGTCACTCAAAGATAGCTCTTTGCTTTTTATGCTTAGATAATGGTGACTCCCCATGTACTAATCTTCCATATTTTCACCCATACCCTCATTCCCAGTGACCCTTTCCAGGAAAACAAGTCATCTTGGTTTAGCTCTGAAAATACAGAAGAGAGGTCTGGGATTTAATGAAGAAAGCATATATTCCTGCCAAGTTCTGTCTTTTCCCAGTACCCCCAAAACCTCAGCTTCATGTCAAGAATAGAAATATCACCATTGGCTTTTTCTCCTGTCTGTGGACAATTGCAGTCTCTTCATGCTACACATGATTTTGGGTACACAGGACAATACAACACTGATGGGTACTTGGTGCCTGCAAGCCTAGCTTCTCAGCATCTCATATGTTGAGTTAGTTGATTCTCTCAGGCCTTCCAGGAGTCATGCGATGGTAATAACCTGTTTACAGAGGATGAATAGTTTGGCCATCAGTACACATCAATCGAATAGAAAACTAGTTTGTTTTTTTTTTCTGAGGAACAGGACAAATTATATCATCCATCCAACAGCCAAAGGACTTCACTTTTATCTCCCCTGTGTATATGTATGTGTAGCATGTTGTATGCTAAATAATTGTGCCCTTAATTAGATTATTCTCCTCATTTAGTTTTTATTCTGTTGAATCAATAACTAGCCCCTTCTTTTTTTTTAATATCATGGATGCCATGGAAAAGTTGCTCATTTTCAACTAAGAAAGGGAAAGGGTGGGTCATTAGGAGAAGAAGAAAAAGCAGGTCCGTTTATCTCTCCAAAGACAGTTCTGCTAAACCTTAATTGGTATCAGGATTCAGTCAGACTAACCTCTTCCTGTGAGTGGCCTTCTCATTCTTGAAGCCTGTAGCTTGTGCACCAGCTTCAGAGCACCAGGGTAGCACTAGACTGATGAGCTTTTGACTCTGTGGGGCCATGACAGCAGGGACTTGAGATGGTAACTCTAATCTCATCCTCCTGATTCATTCCATTTTCACAGGCCCCTGGGGACCTCTCAGAGAAATGCCACAGATAAGAAACATCCACATTTTAGCCCACTGTGTACTGTGTTGGGCGGCCTTATGCTATAATTGTTTTCTTTCTTTCTTTCTTTCTTTCTTTCTTTCTTTCATTCATTCTTTTTTTTTAAGAAGGAAGTTGCCTGTGTGAGCTTCTCTATACAGCTCTGACCCACGATCAGAGTTTGTATTGTTAAAATAATGTTATCATAATTTTAAAATTAGAGTGACCTCTCACACATTAGCATGCTATAAGGAGAAATACCTTGTCTCATTCCATAATGTATTCCTAGCATGTCGCACACTGCTTAAGACAAAGGAAGCTTGTAACATGTTTTTGATGTTTTAGTTGTTTCTTTGTTTATTTGAGAGAGTGTCTTACTATGTGGCCCACATCAACCTTGAACTCAGGATATAGCCCAAGCAGGTTAGGAACTTGAAGTGCTCTTGTCTCAGCCTCCAGAGCTCCGAGAATACAGTCACACACCACTACATTCAGTAAAGTGATTTCTTAATTTTTAAGTAACTCCTGAGGCTACCTTATAAGCCTAGCAATTGGATTAATTGTCAATATATTAATTTTGCTGAAAGACCAGATGGGATCTTATGTGCTTACTTTCTAGAAAGAAAAATTTTTTGAATATATCGTGGAGTTTGTTTCTTAATTGTAAAATTATAGCAGTATAGCAGGAGGATTTAGTGATTTGATGAACCATGGAATTAATTGCTTGTTCTGCCCACTTTCAATTACTCTCCCCCTTGTTCAGTCTGTTAGAGATGCTTGTGGTAGCTTGGACACTTTGTTTTACATTTCAAATAGCAGGTCAGCTCACCTTTAGTGTAAACAAGATGCCCTAATCTTTCAATTTGGTAGGCAAAACACAGCAACCATAGGCAGGTGAGGAAAAAAATATATCCCACATACACAAATTTGGAGCAAATGTGCAACATAGAAAATATTCAGGCATTCCATATTTTCTGATATAGTTCCCTAAAGACAAAGATATTGTCTTCGCCATTATTTTATGATCATTATAAGTACTACTGACATTCTGACAAGCTTCTTTACGCCCTCTGGGAAATCTGTAGAAGTTCACCAAACTTCTCTCACAAACTATAGTTCTCTTAGAACTAAAAGTGCAACTATTTCATTAATTATTTTTAGCATACCAACTTATTATCATTGAAAATAGAATTTTGTGAGCCTGGTGTTCCCTTTTAAAGGAGAGGAAAAGTTTGGTGCTGCATTCTTGTAATGCTGGACTTATGAGGTAGAGACAGGGTATGAAGATGTCAAATTTAAGGTCTTCCTGGATTATATAAAATAATCCCATTTCAAAACAAACAGAATAAGCAAGGGATCAGAAAGTAGCTCAGCAGTAGAATGATGTTTTCTAAGTACATGCCAGTGTCTGGACTTGGTACTTAGCAATGCTAAAAAGTTTTTGTGAGGAGAGAGAGAGTGAGAGAGAGAGAGAGAGAGAGAGAGAGAGAGAGAGAGAGAGAGAGGAGAGAGAGAGACATAGAGACCTACATACAGGAGAGAATACAATGTTCTAGACCATGTTACTATTATTGTAAATAATGCCTACATCCGCCCAGTCTTCAAACAACTTCAAATTATCAAGATCTTAACAAAAGCAAAAACAAAAACAAAAAAGCAGTTGAAAGTCATGTTCAACTTTTCTACATCCAAAAACATGTCTTCCTTTTCATGGCATTATCTTTGGATTTCATCAAAGAAGGCTGAAAGTGTAAGCATATATGGGTTTGGAACTGTGTCTTTGTAAATAAAGGATTTGCCACATGAGTACCCGAGTTCAATAACCACCACCTATGTAAAAAGTTAGGTGAATCCCAGTGCTGGGGAGGCCGAGATGGGAGGATCCCTGCAGTTTACAAGCCTGGCAGAATGGCTGAATTGTTGAGCTCCAGGTTCAGTGAGAGACCCTATCTTAAGAAGCAAGATGGAAGGAGATTCAGTCTGACACTTGATGTTGTCTTCTGGCCTCTACACCCATGTGCACATGTACATATAAGCATGTATACCCACACCAAAACCCCGAATAGATAGTAAAAATAAATAAAATAGCCGGTTACACTAGCTATCTATACCTTAGGATGTTTTGGTATCAGAACCATGTAAAATAAGACATCACCATGAGAGAAAACAGCATCTACTGGCACCATCTGTTTGACACACTTATCATTCAGCTCTGTGTTTCCCACTTTCCAAGCATCATTTCTCCAACAGTATTCAGTTTCTGAGTTAACAACCAGGGGCTCGACATGACAACAATTAAATCCAACTTTCGCACATCCTTACCTGGCCAGAGGGCAAATGAGAAGGTGAACTCAGATTCAAATCAGGCTGTTGGGATTCTAGACTCTGTACCTTTTTCTCTTTGTCCCTTGACCTCTACACACACATTGCTAATCCTCTGTTTGGTTTACTCATGTTGCTGGCAAATTGTGCATTAAACAAACACCACAGGCTGAAGCATTTTGCCATTTACTGGCTGTATCAAGCTCTGCAAATATACTTTAAAGGAAGAGATGACTGCGTTCCTTCTATAGACACCATTCCTTCTTGTCCCAGTTAGCATTAACTATCAAAGTGACACGGCCTGGACTGACCAAAAGAAGGCAACAGTGGAGTATTTGACTTTAATCAGGTTGGCCTGTGGACAGTGTGTAAAAGGTCCAGCCCACCACGTGCCAAGCCACTTCCAGGGCGGGTGGCTTGGGCTGTATAGAAAGCTAGGAGAGCATGAGTGAGAGCCAGCCAGTGAGTGTGGAGCCAGCAAGCAGTGTTCCTTCAAGGTGTCTGCTTCAGGTTCCTGCCTTGACTTTTCTCAGTGATGGACTAAGACCTAAGGGTATTAGAAAAAAACAATAATAAACCCATTTCTCTCATTTGACCAGAGCCTCTTAACAGAGGAATAGAACAAAAGCCACAACACCAAGATCTTGATTTCCCAGTCACTTAGCATCTACTCCTGGGAAGGGTGTGACACTCTGTGAAAATGCTATGAAGTTTGGAGGCATACCATTGCCCTTCTGTAAAAATTTTTACAAAGCAGAAAAAAAAATAGGACTGACAAATCAAAATAAAGGCATCTCCTACTCCTGGTTGGTATAATCTCTCTTAATTATTTTTAGCACTGTAAAGCCTCATTTGAAATGTTAAATGTCTTTCCAAAAGTCTGAGTTCCTTGAAGTGCCACATTGAGAGCTGTTTCTATTTTATGTGTTCTGATGATACTGACTAAACAAATCTGGTGGATTGACAGTCCGTTTTCTTTAGGGATGTGGTCCCAGGGATGCTACCCATGCTCAAGCAGATTTTCTTATGCTTCTGCTGGTCCAGGCATCGTCAGTGGACAAAGTAGGCTTAAAAACAAAACATGAGACATTGGGAAGAGAAAAGTGGTGGAGAGATAAAGGGAAAATTGGATGAGACTGTGAAACTGTACTTTTTAATTATTAAACATTTATTAATAACTATATTCACTTATAGCAAATACACTTACTTAACTAGTATTCCTATAAATTCCTACAACCCCTATGAATGCCTACAACCCCTAAGACCTAACCACTAAACCTATTGATAACTATTTCAACTATTTTCATAACCTTTTAGAAGGATACAGTCTCTGGGGCAGGTCCTCAGTCACCAGGAAACCAGTCTCTGGGGTAGACCCTTTAATGCACTTAGCAGTCTTTCTTCTGGAATATCTCAGATGTAGATTCGTCAGGATAAATTAGCTATGGTGTTTACACCTTAAATAAGTCTTGAGGCTTTCTTCTCTCTGGGAGACCTCAGACGTCTGTAGGCCAACTTACTTCCTTCGTATCAGCAACTCTGCCGCTCTGCCTCAGTCTTTAAAGCTGGCCACAGTTCCATTCAGGCCACTGTTCGGACAGGTCAAACCCCTCTAGGCAAAAGCTGAACCACAGGGTTTAGTCCTTGACCTTTTGCTGTCTTACTGAGGCTTTCTCTGCTCACCAGCTTCTTTCTGCCTCAGGGAGATCTGGCCATCAGTCCACCAGCACTTTCTCCATCAGAGAATACAAACTACTCATTGTTGTTTCTAGTGTGAGGACTTGGAGCTCACTAGCATCGGAGCTCGCTAACATTGGAGCTCTAGCTTTCTAGTGTGTCCCCTTGGCTCCATCCACTTGTCCTAATATAGGATCGCTCCTTGTTCCACCTGCTTCAGCTTAATTTGGACTCTGCCCACTTAGCAGCTGAAAACAATGCCAGGTCATAAAGCCTTTCCATGTTTCACCTGGCTTCAACCTTGTTTTTAGTCCATAGAGACTCCCCCCATTTCACATGACTTCATCCATAAGCTTATAAGCTAATTGCTCACAGCCAAGTTGATCTTCATGCCCTGGATTAAGAGACTGTATCAGAAACCTAGATATTTACTAAATCTAATTTATATTAATCTAACTCCCTACAAGACTGGGTTTGATCAAACCACATTATAGACGTACATGAAATTCTCAAAGAAGAAAAGAGATTTAAAAAGGGGGGGTTGTACTTCCTATAAAATCAGATATATTTATCCCTCTCAGGTCTCTGAGGTGGTTGAAGAACAGATAGCTAGAGTCTCATAATTTAATTTTGAGTTGTTTAGGAGTCAAGAGAGTGTTACAGATCAAAGAAGATACTTTTAAAATTGTGTTGCAAGTTAGTATGAATGTTGAGTCAGATATAGAACTTTAAACTCATGGAGATGGTTAGATAGTAGAATGTTAAAGTCAGGTACCAAATACATATGGACTGGACATTGGGAATGTATGCTAGCCATATAACCCTCATAACTGTGGCCTAATTACCTCTGTTGTTTTGTATAATATTTATTATTATAAGAAAAAGAGCCATTTGTTGGACTGAAAGGGGAAACTGTAGGGAGAAATAAGATATACCTTAAACTTAAAAGAAAAAAAAAGGGAAGAGGATGGGGGGTTGAGGGTGGGAGGGTGGGACTGGAGGGGGAATAGGGAGGGGACTGCGATTGAGATGTAACTCGAAGAAATAAAAAATAAAGAAAAAAAATAAAATGGGGGGTTGGTTCCAAGATGGTGGTAGCCAACAGGGATGCATTTTGAACGTGGGGAAAACAGCTGTAACACCACAGAGTTGTAAGACACTGAACAATAATCTGAGTGGCACGAACCCGCCGGGTTTCACCCAGCATCCGTGACCCAGGGACTAATAAAAGTCCCTGGGCAAGACTCTCCTCTCTGGGACACTCAGAAAAACAGAGCAGCAGAAACTGCAAAAACCACTGACTCCAGGAAGCAGGAAAATCGTCAACAGGAGAGGGACCGACCGGGGTAGGAGCCACTTAAATACCCAGTGAGCAGCTCTGAACCTCAGACAGGGTTACTCACCAGCCTCCTGGGCTCCCAGATTCCAAGTAGGCATTCGGACACCAAGAGGAAGGTCGGTAGAGCTGGGGAACAGATATATTCTCAGCAGAACCTTTGTGGCCGTGGACCACAGCACATTCTGAGCTGCAGGATGGCAGCAGGACCACATCAGAGCAGCAGAAGGCCGGTCAGGGAGAGGCAAGCATATTTGGGCTTGCCCAGAGAGGTATTGGACATACAGGCCCCTCTATTGGATTTGAAGTCACTGGGAAGAACACTGCAGCTAGACAGAGCAGCAGGATATGCTTCCTGTAGCGGGTTACAATGCCGGCACCAGTACAGTGCCCCAGGACTTGGAGGACAGTGGCCCCAATTGCCAGTATCCACTAGGCAGCTCTAGCACCCAATTTACATCCAGCACAGATGCAGGAGAGGTGAGATCAGACTGGGCTGAAAGGCAGGTAGCCAAGTTGGAAGGCTGCTTGGAACTCAACTGGATCCAAGCCCTGGACAGGTTGTGAGGTTAATATTGGACCCCTTTGGTAGTGCTGGCACCTCTGGCAGAAAACCAGATATTCAGCATATATAGTTCCATCCCTGGAGCAGTGAGTTCTTGGCCTGTGTGCACTGCCTGAGTGACTCAGACTACAAGGGCTTAGTGCTTAGGGACAAGGGGCACAGAGGTGCCCTGGGGACCATCTAGACAGATGCAAGCCCATCTGAGCCTGCCCAGCAGGGACAACAAAGAACTCGGTACTGGAAATATAGACACTGAAGGATTGGAGTCACCAGACACGAACACTGAACGCTTCCCACCAGGAAACTGTATTTCCTCCCTGTTGGATCCTTTCAGGTCTCTAGATGGCAGATTCAACCCCCAAACTTAGGACCTCCAGAGTCCACAGCATCTGTGCTTGGACACCCAGGAGCATACCAGCAGTGCCACTACACACTGGGTACCCAGGCTACAACACATAGAGCTCTGAATCGGGAGCAGGGAAACAATCCCAGGCCATTGCTCATTGCTGGGAGATAAGGGCTATACCAAATCACAGTATTAGAAGCACATTGATCCTGAGAATCCCCTGAGAGAAGCTTGGGAGGACCATGAATACAGTCCGATATGTAAGCTGCAGGGGAGCTACAGCCCCAACCAACAATCTATTGCCTGCCAACCTGCATTGTCATCTATACAAAGACAAGTTGGATCTCAGACACCTACAGGAACACATCCCTGACCTGAGTCCCCAGTTGGGACACCACAGGAAGGGGTGAGCTCTGGGAGACCCACTGAGAACAAACCTCCACACAAGGCCCTATCCAGCCTGTGGAGAGCTACAGATCACCAAGCTATATGACTTCTACACCAAAAGCGCCCTTCTTGGCACCAAGCCCAGAAAGCACTAGGAACAAACAGCTAAGAACAACCAGATGGCTAAAGGTCAGAGAAAGAACAGATTAAAAAAAAAAAAGTCAGGGAAATATGACTCCAACAAAATGCAGCTATGCTAGTAGAGCAAGCACTGACCACTCCACCACAGCTGAAACACATGAAAACGATAACAAATCTATATTCTGGAAAGTGATAGGGTCCTTTCAAGAAGAATTTAAATCTCTGAATGAATTCAAAGATTCCACAATTTTACAAGCAAAAGCAACAGAGAATACCATTAGAGATCTCCAAGCCAAAGTGGCCCAACTTGAACAGGAAAGAGAAAATGCAACAAGCAAATTGGAGCAGGAAACATATAAAACAAATAAAATTGTTCAAGACTTGAAATTGGAAGTGGAACCAATAAAGAAAACACATGCAGAAATAATCTGGGAGGTGAAAAATCAAGGGAAGAGAACAGAAACAACATACATGAGTATCAAAAAGGTTACAAGAAATGGAAGACAGAATCTCAGGTGTGGAAGATTCGATGGAATAAATCAGTACACAACCAAAGAAAATGAGAAATCTAAAAATGTTCTCACCCATAACATTCAAGAAATCAAGGACACCATGAAAAGATGGAACCTAAGAATTATAGGTATAGAGGAAAGAGAAGACTCCCGACTCCAAGGTCCAGGAAACATCTTCAATAAAATCATAGAATAAAACTAACCAAACCTAAAGAAAGAGATGCCAATAAAATTCCAAGAGGCATACGGAACATCAAACAGATTAGATCAGAAAAGAAACTCCTCTCACCACAAGATAATTGAAACTCCAAATGTACAGAACAAAGAAAGAATATTAAAAGCTGTAAGAAAAAAAGGTCAAGTAACATATAATGGCAGATCCATCAGAATTACATCTGACTTCTCCTCAGAAACTTTAAAAGCCAGAAAGGCCTGGGCAGAAGTCCTACAGGCCCTGGGAGAACATAGATGCCCATCCAGGCTACTATACCCAGCAAAACTCTCTATCAATGTAGATGGAGAAAAGAAGATATTCCATGACAAAATAAAATTTAAACAGTATCTACCCACAAATCCAGTCCTACAGAAGTCTTTAGAAGGAAAATTCCAATCCAGAGAAGATAAATACACCCAAGAAAACAGAGGAAACAACAACAAAAAACACTACAGCTAAACCAAAAGAAACACATAACCACCACCTAGACCAAAATAATAGGAAATAACAACCTTTGGTCGTTAACATCCATCAACATCAATGGACTCAACTTCCCAATAAAAAGACACAGGCTTACAGAATGGATCCATAAACAAGACCCATCATTTTGCTGCATACAAGAATCACATCTCACTAACAAAGATAGATGCTACCTCAGAGGAAAGGGCTGAGAAAAGGTTTTCAAAGCAAATGGACCCAGTAAGCAAGCTGGAGTAGCCATTTTAATATCAAATAGACTTTCAACTGAAATTAATCAAAAATGATAGAGAAGAGCATTACATACTCGTTAAAGGAAATATTCATCTAGAGGACATCTCAATATTGAGTATCTATGCTCCAAATACAAGGGCACCTACATTTGTCAAAGAAACTCTTCAAAAGCTGATATTACATATTGATCCCCACACATTAATAGCAGGATACTTCAACACCCCACTCACAACAATGGACAGGTCATCAAGACAGAAACCAAACAGAGAAATAATGAGTCTAACACAGGTCATGAACCAAATGGACCTAACAGATATCTACAGAACATTTCACCCAAACACAAAAGAATACACCTTCTTCTCAGCACCACACAGAACCTTCTCCAAAATCAACTATATAGTTAGAAACAAAGCAAGCCTCAACAGATAAAAGAAAATTAAAATAACCCCTTGTATCTTATCAGACCACCATGGAATAAAGCTGGACTTCAACAACAGAAATAACAGAAAGGCTACACACTCATGGAAACTGAACAACTCTTTACTGGAAGACTACTGGGTCCGGGAAGAAATAAAGAAGGAAATCAAAGACTTCTTAAAAATCCAATGAAAATGAAGGCACAATATACCCAAACCTATGGGACACAATGAAAGCTGTGCTATGAGGAAAATTCATAGCACTAATTGCCTTCAAAAAGAAAATTGTGACAGCTCATATCAGTGAATTAACAGCTGAACTGGCAGAACTGGAAAAAAAGAAGCAAACACTCCCAAGAGGAGCAGAAGGCAGGAAATCATCAAATTTAGGGATGAAATCAACAACTTAGAAACAAAAAGAACGATACAAAGAATCAATGAAACCAAGAGTTGGTTCTTTGAGAAAAATCAACAAAATAGACAAACCCTTAGCCAAATTAACTAAAAGGCAGAGGGAAAAACCCAAATCAACAAAATCAGAAATGAAAAGGGAGAAATAACAACAGACATTGAGGAAATCCAGAGAATCTGTAGGTCCTACTTTAAAAATCTATACTTCACCAAATTTGAAAACCTAAATGAAATGGACAATTTTCTTGATAGATTCCACCTTCCAAAGTTAAATCAAGATCAGGTTAACAGATTAAACAGCCCTATAACCCCTAAGGAAATAGAAACAGTCATTAAAAATCTCCCAACCAAAAAAACCCAGGGCCAGATGGTTTCAGCACAGAATTCTACCAGACCTTCAAAGAAGAGCTAATACCAATACTCTTCAAACTCTTCCATAAAATAGAATCAGAAGGAACACTGCCAAACTCATTCTATGAGGCCACAGTCACCTTGATTCCTAAACCACACAAAGATTCAACAAAGAAAGAGAAATTCAGACCAATCTCCCTCATGAACATTGATGCAAAAATACTTAATAAAATACTGGAAAACCAAATCCAAGAACATATCAAAAGTACCATACAATATGATCAAGTAGGCTTCATTCTAGGAATGCAGGGATGGTTCAACATACGAAAATCCATCAACGTAATTCACATATAAACAAGATGAAAAAAAAAAAACACATGATCATCTCTCTAGATGCTGAAAGAGCATTTGACAAAATCCAACACCAATTCATGCTAAAAGTCCTGGAGAGAATGGGCATACAAGGATCATACCTAGAATTAATAAAGGTGATATATAATAAAGGCAAGCCAGTAGTCAACATCAAATTAAATGGAGAGAAACTTGAAGTATTTCCTCTAAACTCAGGTACAAGACAAGGATGTGCACTTTCACCATATCTCTTCAACATAGTACATGAAGTTCTTGCTAGAGCAATAAGACAACTGAAAGAGATCAAGGGGATACAAATTGGAAAAGAAGAAGTCAAATTATCCCTACTTGCAGAAGATATGATAGTATACATAAGTGACCCCAAAAATTCCTCCAGAGAACTTTTACAGCTGATAAACACCTTCAGCAAGGTGGCTGGATACAAAATTAATTCAAAAAATCAGAAGCACTTCTTTATACAACAAATAAATGGACTGAGAAAGAAATTACGGAAACAACATCCTTTACAATAGTCACAAACAATATATAATACCCAGGGGTAACTCTAACCAAGCAAGTGAAAGACCTGTATGACAAGAACTTCAAGTCCTTGAAAAAGAATTGAAGAGGACATCAGAAGATGGAAAGATCTCCCATGCTAATAGGTAGGATCAACATAATAAAAATGGCCATCCTGCCAAAAGCTATATACAGATTCAATGCAATTCCTATCAAAATACCAACACAATTCTTTATATACCTGGAAAAAGCAATTCTCGACTTCATATGGAATAACAAAAAAACCAGAATGGGTAAATCAATCCTGTATAAAAAAAATCTGGATGTATCACCATCCCTTATTTCAAGCTGTACTACAGAGAAATATTAATAAAAATAGCATGGCACTGGCATAGAAATAGACCAATAGATCAATGGAATCTAATTGAAGACCCAGAAATGAACCCACACACCTAAGATCACTTAATTTTTGACAAAGAAGCCAAAACTGTACAATGGAAAAAGGACAGCATCTTCAACAAATGGTGCTGGTCCAACTGGATGTCGACATGTAAAAGAATGAAATTAGACCCATACTTATCACCTTGTACAAAACTTAAGTCCAAGTAGATCAAGTACCTTAACATAAGGCCTGACACACTAAATCTATTAGAAGAGAAATTAGAGGGGAAAAGCCTCAAACTCTTTGGCACAGGTGACAACTTCCTGAACAGAACAACAACAGCTCAGAATCTACGATCAACAATCAATAAATGGGACCTCATGAAACTGAAAAGCTCTGTAAGGAAAAAGACATTGTCATTCAAACAAAATGGCAGCCTACAGACTGGGAAAAAAATCTTCACCAACCCAACATCTGACAGAGGGCTAATATCCAAAATTTACAAAGAACTCAGGAAATTAAATCCCAAGAAACCAATTATTCCAATCAAAAAGTGGGGAACAGAGCTAAATAGAGAATTCCGAAAGGAGGAATCCCTAAGAGCTGAGATACACTTGAAGAAATGCTCAGCATCCTTAATCATCAGGGAAATGCAACTCCAGAAGACTCAGATTCCATTTCACACCTGCCAGAATGGCTAAGATCAAAAGCTCAAATGATAGCACATGCTGGCAAGGTTGTGGAGAAAGGGGGAACACTCCTCCATTGCTGATGGTTGTACAGGCTTGTACAACCACTATGGAGGTCAGTCTGGCGATATCATAGAAAACTTGGAATAGCTCTGCCTCAGGACCCAGCCATACCACTTTTGAGTGTGCATCCAAATCATTCCTCACCAAATCACAAGGAAGTTTCCTCATCTATGTTCATAGCAGTCTTATTTGTAATAGCTAGAAACTGGAAACAACCCAGATGTCCCTCAACCGAAGAATGGATTAAAAAACTGTGGTACATCTACACAATGGAATACTACTCAACCATCAGAAACAATGAAATCTTGCAATTTGCAGCCAAAGGGAAGGAACTAGAGAAGCTCATCCTGAGTGAGCTAATCCAGATTCAGAAGGATGCAGTACTCACTTATAGTTGGATTTTAGACATATAGTACAGGATAAATATACTACAACCAACGCACCAAAGGGAACATAAACATAGACTTTTTTTCCTCTCAATGAGACACTTTGCCTTAGTGGTGCTGCCTTGTAGGCCCCAGTATATGAGGAGGCTCTTGGCCCTCATATGACTTCTGAACTGGGGTGGGGGGACTGTTATCTAGGGACACTCCACTCCAGAGGAGTGGGATGGAAGGGATAGGGGTAGAGGGTGGGAGGGTAGGATGGGGAGGGGTGGAAAGAGGGCACTGTGATGGAGATGTAACCTGAAGTAATAAATAAATATTTTTTTAAAAGATGTGAAAAGAAGACCAAAAAACCAAAACTAAACAACAACAAGAAACAAAACCAAAACAACTCAATGATAGAGTTGACTGACTTCTTGTAACAAATTTGTTCGTTCTCCTCTTCAGCCTGCTCATCATACCCTTCAGTTTCTCTATGACCTAGATTAGCAGTTTTGTACAAGGGGATCCATGAAAGTAGACATATTCTTTCTGTGTTTGTTTTTTCTTAAAATTTTACCTTAAGTGTTACTTTCTCCATGAAGTATTACATAGTCTAGCGATTATGTACAGTTCCGCTGTCCTTCAGGAAGCATAGTACAGCAGGTAGCATCCTATTATATGTAGATTAACTGCCATTAACAATGAAAACTTCCATATCTACCTCTACAGATGGAATGAGAGCCTCTGGCAGGAGGCTCTCCCTTTGCATAAGCTTACTATTGCATGTGTTTCTATCACCAATATCTTCTTTTTATTTTGAGACAGGGTCTTCCACTGAAACTCAGGGAGGCCTGGAACTCACAGCAATCCTCCAGCCTCAGCCTCTCCCATGGTGGAAACACAGGCATAAGCCATCACTCTAAGTTCTAAAATCCCTTTGATGTCTGATTTAATTGGCTCAGAGCTCAAAGATTATCTCCTTCACTATGCTATGAAGCATGTGCCATAGGACCATGCCATGTAGACCCTTATCCTTTCACTGGAGGAAGATATTGGTGTGTGGGTAGACCCACAATGAATGCTAATGGTTGAGTGAAGCGTGAACTCCAGACACTGCAAGTGCACCTATTCAGACACAGATGGCATTGCACTGGAATGCAGAAGTATATTGAGCATGAGCAGTACAGACAACTGGACCAGATAATTACTGGGAAAGGGTCATGTAAACACAAGTAGTTTGTGGGCAGGGACATTCCATTCATTATAGCGTATTAATGGCACCTTTGGCCTCTATCCACTAGATTCCATTAACTCCTCCCCCGGTCTTGACAATCAAAAATGTCTCTCGATATTATCACATATGGTCCTGAGTATCAAAATTGCTACCTCCAAAGAAGTAGACTGTACTAATTGTCATCCTCATCTCTGAGTGTGTCACAGTGTCACATTGTCAGTAATAAAGGGTTTTATTATTTTTTTAAATAAAAATCCCAGTGGTGTTTCTATCTTATCCTAATACTTTAGTCCTTGTGTCTACAGAATTTATAATTTGCACTGAAAATAATGACATTGTAGAAAGAAGGCCTGAGATATTAGCATTGTACTGTGTCTGCCAAGAAGTGCCACTCTGACCTTCAGCTAGTGAATTGACCTCTGTGGATTCCTAGTCCTTGATTTCAATAACCAGGCTAAATGATTTACAATACTCTTCTTATTCACAGCCCAGGGTTCGCTATTCATGCACATTTGCAAAGACTGTCTTAATATGTTTAGTGCTATGTTCAGGCAGAAGCTGTTTTTTAAATATTTAAGAAATCATATTCATCTGATCTGCAATGTTTTCTAGGAATCAGTATTTAAGCACACACCCTTCCTCTATGGTGATATTAAGCCCTAGGAAAAACTGCCCACATCACAGTACTTTGACAATAAAGTTTGTTCTTTTTCCAACAGACTCTCAATAGTGGAGTGCTTGCACTGTTCTGTTTTTAATGAGACTGTAGCTGGAGAGATGGCCTGGCAGGTAAGAGCACTTGCTTCTCTTTCAGAGGACTTGAGCTCAGTCTGCAGCACACATGGTCACAACATGGAGGTCACAACAGCCTGTCACTTCAGCTCCAGTGGATCTGACACCCTCTTCTGGCCTCCTTGGGCACCTGCACTCATGTACACACATAAACACACACACACACACACACACACAATAATAATAAAATACATCTTTAAAATTTGAAACCCTGACTCTTATTAATTCACCACTATTTGACCTTAAAGAAATGACTGAATTTTTCCAAACCTTTTGTTCCCTGTCTATAGACGGGGAATAATAATGATATGTCTTCCAACATAAGACTCATTGCTTAGCACAATTTCTATGGCTCACAAGTATGCCAGCACTTTTAGGAGCAAGTGCAGTTCCATGAGAAGATACCTCTCTTCTACATGATACATACAACAGTGATTCTTCTTGCCATTATTCATGTAATGACAAGTTGGCATAGTTCACTGGGATTGCAGTATTCCAAACTTTGCAAAGCCAAAAACCTTAGAACCCTAACACAAATGTCAGGTTAGCTATCACTGGCACACGTACGGGCCTTAGTGATGTATGCACATGTTCTACTTGATTGAAAATGTGGCTTTGGGCTGGAGAGATGGCTCAGTGGTTAAGAGCACTGTTAGCTCTTCCAGAGGTCTGGAGTTCAATTCTCAGCAACCACATGGTGGCTCACAACCATCTATACTGGAGTCTGATGACCTCTTCTGGCATGAAGGGGTACATGCAGATAGAGGTGTAAAATAAATAAATATTAAAAAAAAGAATGCCATTAGTAGTGCATTTAAAAAAAAAAAAAAGAAAGAAAATGTGGCTTCATTGACCCACATAGAAACCAACAAACTTACTTTGGTATGATCTGGATTAAGTTAAAAAATACATGAATTTCTCTTAATTTGCCCAATTTGCATAAAGTGTCCTTTAGTTGTAACAGTTAATTAATATCATAACTCATTAAAAATGCTGAATAATAATATTTGGACAATCCCTAATGGCCACACGTTAATTCAGATTTTTTTTTCGAACTAGAAATATTAAGGCCTGAAGTAGTCATATTAGAACCTAAGGCTATCTATGCTTATTATTCCCCAGGCTGCTAATTATGCACTTAAAATATGATAAGCAAAAGCAATTTGAATGTAAAACACATTTTATCATGTGACACCTTTACATCCTTTGTCATGTGTATGCTCAGTTCAAATAACCTAATAGCGCATTACCATTAAAGCTGAGCTGTGCACACAAGAGAATGTTAATTGAGATGTGGATTCAAACTGTTTTCTTGCATTCGGGGATGAAACTGATATTACTGAAAATTAAGTGCAATTTTATCAAAGTGGCATTCAGAGAATGGCTAGAAGTTAGACTGACAATGATCAGAGATCACTGTAACACAGCAGAGGTTTCACCTTATCCCAAAAGGAGCTGAACATGAGAGAACATGTCTACCTTATGATCCCTTTTTAAAATGTTTTAGTTCTTTGCCTTTTTTTAAAAATTAGAAATAGGTTCTTTTCTCATACAATACATCCTGATTATGGTTTCCCCTCCCCCTACTTGTCCCAGTTCCTCCCCACCCCTCTTCTCATCCAGATCCACTTCCTTTCTGTCTCTCATCAGAAAGCGGGATAAAGCAAACGTAAGATATAATATAATAAGATTTAAAAAACCCCTATTGCATCAGAGTTGGGTAAGACAAACAAATGGAAGGAAAAGAGCCCAAGAGAAGGCACAAAACTCAGAGACCCACTCATTCATACACTCAGGAATCCCATGGAAACACATTGAATTGGGAAGCTATAATATAAGGACAGAGGGCCTGGTGGAGACCAATGCAGGACCTGTACATGTTGCTTCAGTCTCTGTGAGTTCATACGGGCTTTGATCCTGTTGATTTAGAGGGCCTTGTTTTCTTGGTGTCTTCCATTTCCTCTGGCTCTTATGTTCTTTCTACCTCCTTTTCACTGGGGTTCCCTGAGCCCTGTGGGGAGGGATTTGCTAGATAATTCTCATTTAGGGCTGAGTGTTCCAAGGTCTCCCATTCTACATGTCTGGCTGTGAGTGTCTGTATTTGTTCCCATCTGCTGCAGGAGAAACTTCTCTGATGGTGGCTGAGCAAGGCACTGATCTATAATCTATATGTATAGTAGAATGTCATTAGGAGTCATTTTATTGCTGCGATTTGTCTGCCTGCTTGTTAGAACAGTGGTATTTGGTTTTATCCTAGGTCCCTGGGCTATCTAGTCTCTGGTCCTTGTCACTCAAGCAGTGTTGGGTATTAGTTCCATCTCTGTTTTGATTTAGATGTATATGTATGACTGTACACATGAATGCAGGTACCCTCAGAGGCCAGAAGAGGGTGTTGTACGTACGTACTGGAGCTAGAGCTACAGGCGGTTATGATCAGACAGCCTGACATGGGTGCTGAAAACTGAACTCAGGTCCTCTGGAAGAGCAGCAAACACTAGTTACAAATGAACCATCCCTCCAGCTCCCTCGTGATAGCTTTTCAGAACTGCCTGAGTGCTTCTAATATTTAGCCAGAATCGATAAACAGCTAAGTTAGTGGGGATGGAGGTTTTGGAAATCCAATTTTTGAGAGTACTGAAAATATATACTATGACCTAGTTTATATGGCAAAGGTGCTTATACCCTCAGGGTTAGGAGCTTAGGTAGAGAGGTTGGCCTGATTGTGGAGGTGGAGGTGACTTTGGCCTCAACATTGTCAATTCTTAAAATTAATGAACTCTTAAAATCCACCCCCCCCATGTAATGACAAAGCCATAACTTTTGGTGATAATCTTCATGTCAGTATATTCCCAATAGCTTTTAACATAAAGAAAATGAGCATCACATGTTAATAGTTCCTCAATGTACAGGTCTCTGGGTTATGGATATCTATTAGTATAGTTTTATTAGAAATGCTCTATTGTTTTACTATGAAGAAGACATATGAAAGTGTGAAATTTTATTATAACTGATTCAATCTCCATTCAGAATACAAAGAATGAGGCCTTAGAGAAAGGAACCAGGGGACCAAAAAAGAGAATTACCTAATAGTAATCATAGACTTTTTTAAAGATTGTATTTTCTTTTTAATCATGTGCATGCATGTGTTTATGTGTACAAGAACCCTCAGAGGCCAGTATAGAGCATGGAAGCCCCTGGATCTGGAGTTACAGGTGTTGTGAACCACCAGATGTGGGTGCTGGGAACCTCTGCGAGAATAGTGCATACTTTTAACTGATGCGCCATCTTCCATACCAAGAATGTATTCCTTTGTCTTTTCTTCCTTTCTTTTTTTAATAGGAGTCAGCTGGAACCCACCTAGTTGGAAAAACATGAATGTTCTTTGCTTATTTTATTTTAATTATATTTTATTTAAAGACAATATTTCATTACAAACCTTAGGCTGGCTGTTTTCTATGCTATGAAGATATTTGATTATTTTCTATTTTTTGTGCCTCCTTATAATAAAATATAAATACAAAAGCTCCTTGTGAGAAATTATTTAGGAGTATTGGGGAAAATTTAAATCATAGAAGTGCTTAGGGTATTTTTTGACATGTCTTAACAAACAAACAAACAAAAAACCAAAACCAAAACTGGTCAGCTCTTTAAAAAATATTTATTTTTATTTTTAATTATGAGTATATATGTGTATCTGTGTGTGGTTATGTGCATATGTGCATGGGTGCCCACAGTATCCAGAAGAGGGCATAAGATTCCCTGGAGATGTTATTTTTGGTGTGGATAACTTGAATGGATCTCATCTACAAGAGAAGGACCTGCTCTTAACCACTGACCCATCTCTACAGCTCCTAATCCTGGTCATTTCTGCAAAAGGCATAGGGTGACACACATGAGATTTTTTTCCATACTGTCTCCCTCCCTCCCTCCTTCTCTCTCTCTCTTTGCTGAAAGTGTGCAAAGGGGATTTTGCATTCTGTAGCAAGCTAGGTATATTCTGAAGACTTCATCTTTAGCAAATATTTAGCTTGACTTCAAATGCAGGCATATACAGTACTTGCTTGATTTTTGGAGCATGGTCTTTTTTTAGTCTGCATTGCTCTTCACCTGACCTCACTTATTCCCATTGCTGCATGGCTGTTCCCTGTGGTCCAGCCTGATGTTTCACAGCAGCATGGGCATGCCAAGCTATGACCCACTGTGAGGCATTTGAACCTGCCAGCCTGCCTCCTCGGGGCTAGTTCACTTATGTCTTTTCAGCTTTCAGGTCAGAATCAAGCTCTGCAGCCCAGCTTTCTCTGCTGCATAGCCTCCTTACCACAGTGCTGTTTCTACTTCTCTGAAGCCCATATTTTTCTAATGATCTTGCTTATTGATTGTTTTCCTTGTCTGTCCTCTCACTTCCTCTACCAGCATGTGGCATTCAAGAAAGCAGGTGTTTCGACTGTCAAGATCACAGTCAAATTCCTAACTGGACACTTCCTGGCATGTGGCATGCACCCACGTATCATTTGCTGGGTAAACAAATAAAAGCAAACACTCCTCCATGCTAATGGAGAATTTGGCTACTGACTCTCCCTCCCATTCTCTATACCCAATCTCACTGTAATTTTACAGTGCTTCCTCCTTGCAAAATAGACAAAATTTTAGTAACCTATTCTTCTAAGTTTTTGTTAATTTTTTTGTTAATTTTTGAAATTATTTATATATATTTAAAGTTTCTGTTTCTATCTGCTTGCCAGTTATGGAGATGCTTGCTATGGTAGCATCTCATATCTAGATACCATTTTACCAGGTATCTGTACTAACATAGAGATTCACTTTAAATTTAGCAATTCAAAACAATAAACTGGGGTATGGTTCAGTTGATACAGTGTTGCCTAGAATGTGTAAGACTTCCATCCTCAGTACCACATAAATGGGACATGATAGTGTACACCTGGAATCCTGTCACTCTGGAAGTGAAGGCAGGAGGGCCAGAAGTGTAAGGTTATACTTGGCTACATAGGGAATTCCAGGCCACCCTGGGCTACATGAGACCCTGCCCCATCCCCCTCAAAAAAAGGAAAATAACAATATTTGTTCCACTCTTCCACACCCTTCCTCACTATGATTTTGCAGCTCTTCCCCTTTGGACATAGTTATTTCTCCTATGCCCGACTGCCAGTTGTTAGAAGTTTTGTGTTAGCCAGTGGAAGTCAGAGGAATGACGGTGAGTTCATTGCCATGCAATTGGTTCACTCAGAAACTCCTGACCACCTTGGAAATGAATACTGGGAACCTGACTCAATATTAAGAGGTCAGTGTCTAGGTGAGATCACAGACTACCTACCTGACTCATTGAGTTAGTATACATAAAATTTTGTTGTTACCTCGGGGAGGGGAAGGGGTCAGTATAACCCAGGCTAGTCCAGGCTTAATCCCTAAGTAGCTGACAATAACCTTGAAGTTCAAATCCTCCTGCCTCCATTCCCCTAACTTCTGGGATTATAAATAGATGACATAATAACACTGTGTGTGTGTGTGTGTGTGTGTGTGTGTGTGTTTGTGTAGCCAAGGATGAAGTCATGGGTCATGCACATGTTAAGTGAACACTCTACCAACTGAACTCCTTCCCCAGCCTTAATGTATTCAGTGGTTAAATTTTAAGGTGATTTTCTGTGCAGATAGATTCCTGATAGAGAATGTAGTATCTAGATGTGAGATGCTACCATAGAGAAATATACAAATTGCAGAAAAGTAGCTGGAAAAACCAAGAGTTGGGAAAGAAATTGCAAGGCATTTAACACAACCTGGAAGACAACATTTGATCCATCCTGGAAATTTGGGGTTTACCATAAAAAACAATAGCCCAAATTGCTATTCTTGGGTAGAAAATAGAAACACCACATTTAAGGAATGGAACTGGAAGGACATCCTCTAGTTGGAAAATGAAAATGTTGCTGGTTTGTGCTGTACATGAAGGTATGTCAAGAATGAAAAGGCTGGTGGTACATTAATCACACCTCACTGAAAATCAGATCCTAGCTCAAATTCATGGCTTCTTCTTCAGTTGTCTTATACACACACACACACACACACACACACACACACACACACACACACACACACACACACGAGAGAGAGAGAGAGAGAGAGAGAGAGAGAGAGAGAGAGAGAGAGAGAAAGAAGAGAATCTGTTTAGTATTGCTCATATATGCATGTGTTTAGGGTTGCCCACTTGAGGTGGAATAACCTGTCAAGGGTTCACCCGAGGAGAAAACTGACTCTCCCTTTTTAAGCAAGCATTGATTGCCAATAACTTTTTATCTAGCCGGGAGGCGTTATGAAACTTCAGAGGTCCATGCTGGCATGTCAGCTGGTGGTGCCAGTACCACCAGCTTTTAACAGCAACCATATTGTTGAGATTTCATAGGTAGAGCTTCCCTGTCATGACTAGAAGTCTTCACCTAGCAGCAGGCATCCCAGTCCTCTGGCTTTTACAACCTTTACAATCCATTTTCTCAGATTTTAGGTATAGGAGTTGGGTTGTAGAGGCATTAGCTGGAGCTAGGCACCTCTTAGTCACTTATTTTCTGCATCCTGACGAATTTAGGATCTCTGTGATATTCTCCATTAATACAAAAACTGAGCTGTGTTTTTGATAAGAAATGACAGCCACACTCACCTGTGGCTATATGAGTATGTATTTAGAATGTTGCTAGAATTTAGATTGGTTTAGGAAAATGACATTCTTGTTTTAGCAAGTTCTATCAATCTATCGAACAGAAAGTTTGCCTCCTACTTAATGAAGCTGATCACAGCACGTACTGTTGTAACTTTGGTTTTTTTGTTTTTGTTTGTTTGTTTGTTTTTGTTTTTTTAATACAGGGTTTCTCTGTATAACAGAACCCTGGCTGTTCTGGACTCACTTAGAGCGGGCTGGCCTGGAACTCAGGAACTCACAGAGATCCGCCTGCCTCTGCCTCCCAAGTGCTGTGATTAAAGGCGCTCACTAGCACACCCACCTCAATAGCAGGTACTGTTGTAAGCATGCTATTTACTAACTACAGTTTATGTGCTGTTTGCTTATTTGTAAGTATGTTCTTTTCTAAGTAGCATAAATGTTACCACATATCCCCAAGCAGTCTGGTGACTTGTTTTTTCTATTTCTCTTTACTAGTTGGTGATCTTTCTTTCATCTGAAGATTCTACCATGCTGTAGTGCTCTTGTTAGCTTAACCTATCAGTTATTTCTGTCTAGAAGAAATCCACTCCATGGATGATCTTTTCCACCTACTTATTTTCACATACAATCTGAAACCCTAACAAGTAAATGTGAATTGTTAAGCTTCCATATGGAAGTGATGGGAAAGCCCCGTGTCTTGGTTTCCTGACTTGATGTAGTGTGTTCTTTCCTTTTTTAGTATAGGAACAGAACATGACATGTATATGAGAACTTCATTTCATCTCACTTCCTCTCCCTATTGTTTCCTTTTCTTTTTCATCATATAGTCAGGTACGGTACACTATAGTCAATAGTCACCACCATAGCAGAAATAATAGAAAATGAATATATGGACTGTGTTTACAGTTCATACCTATTTGTTTTGGACAATAATGTAGCTAACATCAAGGGAAGAATTACACATTATTAAGAAATGATTTTGGTATATTTGCTTTAGTATCAAGGTGATGAGTAAATGGTTAATACAGTCATACCATATTCTTCAATTGTTCATTTGGGATGATTTTCATGTAGAAGAGCGAAGAGACTAAAACTATTCTCAAGCCTTCTTTCTTCAGCCACAGGAATCTCCATGTTCTATATTAGTGTGTGATATGAATTTACCCAAATGAAATAGATCTTTTTCATTAATGCCATTGTCTGTTGCACATGTTTCCTTGAGCCTGCCAGTGGATAGATGGCTGTTTCAGCTTGCAAATGTATACCAATGGTGTTGTTTTCATGAAATCATATGTGAGCACAATGGGGCAATGCAGGTTCAGTTTCTAATAAGTTACTAAATCTTTCAGAAAACACGATGAGCAGCAGTTAGTAGCAAACATTACTCTCCATTGAGGCTATCTGATGAGAAGTAAAGACTCACACTTTGGTGGGCCAGAAATCATAACTCAAGTAGAACACCTAACCAGAACCCTTTCACATTTGAGAATCAGCTAAAAAGCCATCTTATTTTTCAATCAGCAGTGAGATGTTGCCCCTAGACACTATCTGTTGGGAGATTTGAAACTAATTTTGGCTTAAAATCACTTCTGTGTTGAATTCCTTGATGAGGCGCCTTTCTGCCCTGCATTTCTAGTATACTTCAGGCCAGTATGAAATAACTATTGAATGTAATAATTGATCAATCTGATGTAAAGTCAATAAAATAAATATAAGTTTTATCACATAAAAAAAAACAGTGGTGATTGTTAGAAGGGGTTGACCAGGTCAGAGTGTGAAAACCACTAAATATTTTGGAATATTGATCTCACCTTTCTTCATCTCCTCCCCGTCATTCCAGCTAACACCATTCTTTCTATTTTCTGAACTCACATGGTAATTAATCTAGCATCTCAGCTATTATTGACATACTGCAATGGCCACATGGAACATTATGTTAGCAACTTGAAAGACTATTGATAATTTTATAGTCTGGTCTTTGTATTTAACAGGAACAGCTCAGAAAAGGTACATGATCAGTTTGTTACATACTAGTCTCCAGGTCCATTGATGCCAAGCCCAGGATTCTACCATACTTCAAAGTGTGGTACTTCTAGTACCCCTACCAGATTGCAAGGTCTCCGTTACCAGGACTGTGAAAATGAACATAATGACTTCCATCTAATTATCCTTCAGCCCAAAGTATATTAAAGTTGGAAGCAACAGCTAGAAAAAAACTACTTCAGTAAATTTTACAAGTATAGATCAGTAAACCATTAGTACTGATGACATTTACAAATGAGTTATGATCTTCTATATTCAAATACAAAGCAATGATTTTCACATGTGAGTGAGAAGTGTGGAAAGCTGATCTTACAGGAGAAAGTAGAATTCAGGTGTCCAAAGACTGAAAAGAGTGGGGAGGGAGAAGAGGTTGGTTAGCAGGCTCCAAGTCATTGTCAAACAAATGATTAAATTCTAATGTTCTGTGTACAGTAGATTATTATTGTTAATTATGTTCTGTTTGTTTCAATATACCTCGAAGAGAAAGATTTGAATGTTCTTACCCAAAAGAAATAAGTACTTTAAGTGATAGATAAGTTAATTACACTATTTCTTTACTACACATTGGACACATTTACAAGCATAACACTGTACCCCACCCATGGGTGCAATTGTATCATTTAGAATATCAATTTACTTTTGAAAGATTTATTTATTTTTAACTTTCATGTATATGTGTGTGCCTGTGTAAATTTATGTGCACCCCATGCATGCAGGTGCCCACAGAAGCAAAAAGAGGGCATAAGATCCACATGAACTGGAGTTACAGGTGGTTATGAGACCCCTGATGTAGATGCTGGGACGTGAACCTGTGTCCTCTGTGAACCAACCAGGACTTTTAGTGCTGAGTCATCTCTCCAGCCCCAGTTAAAATGTTTAAAAGGTATAAGATACAATTTGACAAAAGCTTATTTGGATTATGTAGCTTTGTCAAATTATTCTAAAAACTTTCTCTAGTTACTTACAACTTTGCAAGAATATTTTTTCCTCAGTATCTATATTCCCAGTTTCCCTTTCAATGAAAGAAAACCTGAAAATCAATATACTTAACATTTATTTTAAATTTGAATTGAACACTGGTCCTAGATTTGATCCTTTCCTAAGGAAAAGGAAAATAACTCATAAGTAATTGACTCATGGTCACAGGATTCTTGATTCCATGTGCTTGGATGAAAGACAAGTATTAACCATGTTTGACCTTGCTTAGCTTCTAAGATAGACAAGATGATCAGGTTCATGATCGCAGGCCCATGACCCTTCTTCATGTGATGTTTGTACAGTTTTGAATTAGCAAAAGCATTTAGAGGTAAACATTTTTGTAGGCAGAACAGACTATTGATCATGTTCAGATAAGTTATGGCCACTGGATAGTCTAGAACACCCTCCTCTGTCTCTGCATCCACCAACACTGTAACAACTTCAGGACAATGTTATCTTCTTGCTTCACATTTCCTGGTCTATAGATTAGAAAATAATATAGAAGGTTTCCTTTCCCACCAGTCTTTGAGCCTACAGATTCTCACCACCTGAACTGTTCCTTATCCTCTGGTTAAGAAAGTATTAGCATTCCAGATTATGAGTGTGGTTATCAGGATGGTTAGGCTGATCTAAGCTTCTAAGACATGAACAGAGGTAAAAGCTGGTCTCAATAATTCCAAAGATCAGATGGAACTATTTCATCTATGCCATTGAGAAGAGTCTCATGTGCAAGTATTTTTAATTTATGTGTGTGTGGGTGTGTGTGGGTGTGTCTGAGTCTGTGTCCATGTGTCTGTGTATACATGCCATTGAGTACAATGCCTGCAGATGCTAGAAGAAGGCATACGACTCCCTGGAATATTTGTTACAGGTTTGGTGTTCCACCTGGTGTATGTGCTGAAGACCAATCTTGAGTTCCTTAGAAGAGCACTGATCAGTCTAAGTCCCCACAACACCTCTCCAGCCCCTAAGTTCAGATCTTTATTCAAGAGAAGTGAAAACATATGTTCACATAAAAACACATACATGGCAGTCACAGCACTAGAAACAAATCAGCTTCTTGTAATAAAAATGTCTTCAGTAATGCACAATGTCTATCTTGTATTTTCTAGGGATGATGCATGCCTTATAGACATAAGTGGGATTGAACACGAGAGTGTAACCAACTTGTCATCTTTTACTCCTATATATTCCAGGGTAACCAAACTGCTTTGGTTATTTCTTCTCATAGATCTCCACTATACTTCTGTATATTTTGCTTTTGTTAAAACAATGTGGTCCAGAGTGAAGCTCAGCAGTTAAGAGCATTGGCTGCTCTTCCAGAGGATCCAGGTTCAATGCCCAACACCCATATGTCAGCTCACAACATCTGCAATCCCAGAACTAGGGGATCCAGTGCCCTTTTCTGATCTCCAAGGCTACTAAAGGTACATGATACACAAACATATATGCAGGCAAAACACCCATACTCATAAAAAAATAGTAACAGAAAAACTTCAAAAGCAAATTATCAAATTAATGATTGAATATTTTGTATTTTAGGAGTAGAGAGATGGCTCAGTTGATAAAATGCTTTGCTTGTGAGCACAAAGACCCAAATTCAATTCCCAGAAGTCATGTGACAAAATCTGAGTTTGGCCTATGCTGGTTCTCCATGTGCTGGAGATGCAGAGACAGGGGGATTGCTGAGACTCGCTGACCTGCCAGCCTAGGCCACTTAGCAAATTCTGGACCAGTGAGAGAGAGACCTTGCCTCAAAAAAAATTTATAAGGATGGATAAGACCTGAGGAACAATATGTGAGGTTATCCTCTCATGTCCACATGCACATATGCATGATGTGATGTGAGTCTGTCCACACATCTGCAGAGCTGCTCATCCAAACACAAATGCACATACATGTACACAAGAAATAATTTATATTTTAAACTCTGCCAACACGTCTGTATTTCCATGTTTGAGAAATCAAAATTATGCCAGCCAGGCATCCTACCTACTCCCTATTATACTTTAATAAAATATCCCACTCAAATGCTTCTTTTGTTTTAAAGGATTCAATAGCTTCTACTGATATGACATGGTGAGCCACCTCTAATTTTTCATCACACAGATACTACCATGGTTAATATTTTGCCTGATTTAAGATCCTAGTTATTGGCATTGAATATAATCTGGGAAACCTGCTTCATGGAGAGACCCGTTCCAAGAAGATGACTGCTTTGTTATTTGTTTATTATTTACTGCATATTTCAAACTTTAAATTGGTTGGAGACAAGAAGCAGTTTTAAAAAATTACTGTGTAGGTTCAAATCTTCTCACCTTGTCCCACATTCAGGCTGGAGTGAATCTCTCCTTCACAGCAGAGCAAGGAGAAAGCAGAGTAGGTAACAGGGACACAAAGTCCTGTTCTGGGACAGCCACGCCCTGGGCTCTAGCTAAGACACGGTCACCCAGAGGAGGGCAGCTTTACAACAAGCACCTTTGCTATTGTCATTTTGTAATCTACAGACCAGACTCCCCTCTGTTATCTAGCCTCTAACTATCACTGCCAAAGAACGAGAAGAACATGTAAACCTAAAATCTAAATACATGGATTCCCCCCCCCCCAAACCAGGGAATACTCCACTTTGCTTTGATTTGAGCATGACAATCATCTAGGTTGTATTTTCCATATCTCCCAACTTTCTTCACATCAGGCCCATCACCATCTCATGGCCACACATCCCCCAAACATCCAAACATCCCCCAGGAAACTAGCCACAGCTCTGTACCTACAGTTAGCTAGTTTCTCTTGCTGCCTCCTAGACCCATGGCAAAAGTCTAATTTCCATGCATTGAAGGCTAGGTATCTTCTCACCATGTGACCCACTGCACTAGTGGCCAGACTGCTTTAGAGACGAAGGGTATATATTTTTAAATCAGGCTCTATGTCCTCCAAATTCTGCCTAATTCAGGCTTATTTTCACACACTCCTCCTCTGGGATGAACAAACAGTTTATTTGCACCAGCCAATTCTTAGGTGAATGCCCATCACGCTAACACCTCTCACAGACCCATATCTGTATTAGTGTTCTTGCTTCTGAAGAGCAACACATAACCCGCTAGAGCATGCCAGAGGTCCTGACCATGTGCACTAACTTTATATCAATCTACTTTTTTATTGTTTTATGCTTAATAATGTGCCAGATTATTAAATCTGCCTCTGTCTTTTATTTAGGGCACTAAACATGCTGACTTAACATTTGCCAGTGGGTGAATGCATATTAATAAAGCACCTAGTTTGCATCAGGTGGTGAGGGACGAGGCTGCTTTAAAAATAGCAGTAAGCTCTGGGGACATGGGCTGGTGATGACTAACAAACCACTATGAGAGCATTTGTAGAAATACTCTTAGAATGCTTTGTCTAAAAAAGAAGCACATCAATGCAGAGCAGGAGCCAGAGTGACAGAGGACATAATATAATTTTATATTTTAAGATCAGAAACACAGTCTCTGGAGCACTGACATTGTAGAAGAGACCTAAACAGCCCGGGAAAGGAAGACAGCCCACTTACTGGCCGCATCACCCAGGGTCTTGCCAGTATGTTACTTTAGAACTTTGAATTTTCTTCTGAGTGGGATGGGCAGTCATTGGAGAATTATGAGCAGAATGTGATGTGGTTTGACTCTGTAAATAAAGCGATGTGCTCTGAATGACTAAGAAAGGCTTGCCAGCTGCTTGAAGAGTAACCACTTCTTTATGGAAACTGTGGAAGTGTGTGGGCTCCTTAATGCTACAATAAAGGAGCAGAGGGTGGGTGTGAGCCTGTTTGAGCTTTCCTTTGAAGGGTGAGGGACTGAACCCTGCCAGGTAAGTGTTCTACCACTGAGCTACATCCCCATCTGGGGTACATGGGTCTCAATTAATTTGTTCAGGCATGCCTTGACCTTTCCATCCTCCTGCCTCAGCCTCTGGTGTAGCTGAGGTTCCAGGCCTGCATCAGCAGTCACAGCTGTACTTTTAATTCAGAGTTTCTCAGGATTTGGCAGAAAGGCTGATTATATGTGCTAAAGAGAAGGTTCTGCGGAGGGGCCCAGGGACTTCCAACACAGCTACTGCCTGGACAGTTGTCACATCAATGAGAGGAGACCAGGGAGAAAGGTGGGTTCAGTGTGGGTAGATCTATAGAGCAAGAATGTGAACATATTTAAGCATATACCGTAATGGCACTAGAATACAGAAGCAAAAATCATGCTCAGGGAAACATGAAACTTCGACATAATTATGAAGAAATTTAAAGATATTTATCTATGAGTCAATTTTTAAGTCTCTTTCTAAGTTGATTTAGAAGGGTAATGCAGGGTAAGATAAGGATCCTCTGAGATAGCTTTTCATTAGCATATATTAATTTTATAAAGCAATGGTTTCATTATGATATTTCATACATATTAATGTATTTTGGTCACATGATATCCCATAACCCTCTTCTGTCCCCCTCCTCTTCCCTAGAATACCCCTTCTACTTTTATACTATTATTGTTATTATTATTATTATTATTATATCAATGAATTTACTTAGAGTTGCATGAGGGAATGTGGGTAAGAGATTTATTAAAGGACCAACTTCCAGTGTCTATGTTACTAAAGAAAATGTCCCTACCACAGCAACTACACAGGTCTATATATACTTGTGGCAAGTTTTTGTTTCTTAAAAAATGCAGTTAATTATGAAAACGTTTTTGTTGTTGTTGCTGTTGATTCCAGGTGTGGGCTGCTTCAGTTAGTCCACACCTGTAAACTATAAGTGACTCATATGCTAGCAGGGTCATGGCTTAGCCAGCTGTAGAAAGTTTAATGCTGAGAACTCAGGAGAGGGGTATAAAAAGTCAGAGCCCCAAGAAGTGAGGGGGTGCTCTGAAGAAGGAAGAGTTGGGGCTCTCCTTGCTGGTGCTCCCTCACATTGCTGCTGGTTCATCCTGCTGTTGTGTTTCTTGGTTTGCTGTGTATGGTGTTGCTGGCTTGCTGGACTTCTGGGTATTGTGACTATTGAGATTGATATTGCTTCCAAAGAACGATCGACAGGAAGTAGTTCATGAGATTTATGTCCATTTCCCCTCTAACTTTCTTTCTCTCCCACTTAGTGTTGGGGGATTGGAAGGGAGGTAGAAGAATTAAGTACAGTAAAATTAATTAGAGTATATAATAAAATGGAAATAATAAAAATCCACAAACTCCTATAGATAGTTAGGGAAGAGTCTGGCCTCATGAGCCCCTCCTTTTTACCAAGTATTAACTGCCCCTATGTCCTTAGAAAGCTTAGGGGCTTTTTAACCTGACTCTAAACTGACCAGAAAACAAACGGTTTAATTCTTTAATTCCTGGCTGATGCTAATTTATGAGTAAATGGTGTTTATTCCAGGAAATTGTCATATGGCACTTCATTAAGTTGTTACAGCAAGTCCGTTGGTTTTTCTTCTATATTTAAATTAGTTCTCATCACTGATCAAATGTAATGAAACAATCTTTATAAACCATTTTAATAGGTGACTCTTTTGATAGGTCTACCTATAGACCAAAGCCCATAATTTGGACTCATTTATCCCCCACAACCAGGCTTCTGTGTGCTTATTGAAATATCTTCAATTATTCCATGAACTGAGTTTACCTTGGGCTCACATGTTAACTTCTAGAGGCCTCAGCATCAGTATCGACCAAACCACTCTGTAGAAAATATTGCCTCCCTTGAATCCTTATGACTATGCACTGGCCTTCACACTTCAGCCTCTGGTGTTCAGTGCACACTGCTCCAAAGACTCTTCATCTTCTGTCTCTGAGATCTCATTATAATAACAACTCATGATGTACATATGCTACAAGTTTACTTGGGGGAGAAGGTAAGATGTTCACACTTAGGTGTGTTGAATTTGAAATCTGAGATAGCCTAGTGGAGAGTTCCAATTATTATCCTTTTCATACAGCAGCAACCAAGCGACTTTGCCTCGTTCAGCTGAGACTTTTGGTAGAGAATCTCCTGAATATTTATAAGCCCAAGCATCTCTTCATATACTTGAGAATTTGAATCCTTAATATTGTTGTAATTGAGAAAACCCAGACTGACAAATAAATTTAAAACTATTCACTATTGATGTCACACCTGCACCCTTGCTAGAGTTAATAAAATACTTACAAAAGAATAGACATTCCATCAATCCAAGGAGTTGGTTTTTGAGACAGACCCATCCAAGATGAACTTGTAATTCAGAATTATAAGGCATAAGGAGAAAAAAAATCACCATACACAAAAAAATAGCAGAATCAGAGAAAGGACTATAGATTTTAGGATATTGGAAACATACTTATAAATGTTTGAACAAACTAAAAATATAAAGAATATAGGAATGGAACAAAAGTATAAATCAGAGTAGATTTTGATTTGCAGTTATGCATCTTATACAAAAAGAGCTTACATGCTACCATTTGTGCACTTACCAACAAGAAAACATATGCAAGAATTAAAGAAGTATCATCGTCAGTCCTCACAGATTCTCACTTTAAAATATAGCAAAACACAAGATCAAGATATTGAAGGGCCAGAAATGCTACCATGTAAGAAGAGATGGGTAATGTAAACTCAGGTGCAGCAGTACTAAGACAGAATCAAAAGAAAACAAATGATGGGTAACCAAAGGGTGTCTAGAATGCTGCGTTCAGTTGGCTAGACACAGCTAAAGAAAGATTCACGAACTTGAAGATAGTAAGTATAGACACCATGAACCAAAAGTTAGGACAATAGAAAGAATGGTAAAAATAATTCACCATATTACAATATCCAAGACTGTAAGACAACTTCAAAACAAGTAGGTGGCATGTGAGAGTAATTAGCATTCTGGGGTTGGACTGGGGGTAGAGATATCCTCACAGTCAATTTGACTGGACTTAGAGTCACCTAGAAACAACCTATTGAGAATGTCTGTGAGAGCATTTCCAGAAAGGATTGACCCACCCTGAATGTGAGGAACAACCTTCCATGGTCTAGAGCTCTGGGGTGAATACAATGGACAGATGGAGTATTTCTCTCTCTCTCTCTCTCTCTCTCTCTCTCTCTCTCTCTCTCTCTCCCCTCTGCTCCCCTCCCCCTCTCTCTCTATATATCCTGTCTATAAGTGCAATGTGATGAGGCTCCTTGTACTCCTACTTCCATGCTTTCCCCCATCAGAACAGACTGTAACTTCAAATTGTGAATCAAAATCTCTTCTTTGACTTTATTTTTATTGGTATTTTGTTACAACAATGGAAAAGCAGTAGGTACAATACTTGATGGAATAATAGCTGAGTCATTCCCAACATGAATTAGCTTCCAAACTATCTATCCAGGAAATTCAGAGAGCACTGAACAAGATAAATCATAAAAAATCTAAAACCAAGGATATCACATATAAGGTGCAATAATGTAAAAGCAAAAATAAACTCTTGGGCCAGTGATATAGCTCAGTGATAAGGACTACTGCAGCTGGGCCTAATGGCCGGACTTCAATCCCCAGAACCTACATTGTCAAAGAAGAGAACCAACTCCTGCAAGTTATCCTCAGACATTCACATGTGTGCTGTTCACACAGACAAATAAATAGTGGAATCTTAGTAGAGGCTAGGAACAAGAAGAAATTATCTTATTGCTAGAGGAATAAGCTTATAATCACCATGGGCTTTCCCTTGAAAATCATGCAACTAGGGTGACTATTGGGCAAAATAAATTAAAGGAAAAGAACAATATAAGGTTTACATTCCAGGGAAATTATCTTTCAAGAGCTCAAAACAAACAAAAGCCAGAGGATTCATGGCCAACAAACCTGATCTCCTAAACACATCAAAATAAATTTCTTTGGTAGAGGAAAGTAAAAAAAAAAAAAAAAGTACATGAAGGAACAACAGTGAAAGAATCCATGAAAGCAATAAAGTCCAACTTAGTCTTAATTAGTCTGGTAGGTCACTGCAGGGAAATGAAATAAATGGCAAGAACATCATTATAGGGCAGAGGAAGGAAGAATGGAGAATAACTCTTACAGTGTGATATGCTTTGTATATGAAATGTCCCTATCTTAAAACAGCTGGTCCCTAGAGGGCAACACTGATTTAGAAAAGTTGTGGAGCCTTAGGGAAGTGAAGCCTATATGGAGAAAGTGGTTCCATGGGATTTATAGGATCGAGGATTATAGCCACACTTGTGCTTCCTGATCCACTGAGATGTGAACAGCCTCATGCGGAACACCGCTAAGCTATCACTGCCGTGATGACTGCATGGTGAGTGGGAGTTCAAGTAAGTCCTTCCTCCCTTGTTTTTGCCAGGCGTCTGTCACAGGGAGATGGAAAGTAGCTAATATGGATACAAAGCATCTGAACTAGCCAAGAAGCAGCAGCACTTGCATGTGTTGAGAGTATCTGTGACTCTAAACTCCACATAGCTACTAATAAAGAACTTCACACACAAAGCACATCAGAAAATATAGGCTTCTCACAGACAAACAACAAAACTCCCTGAGAAATACAACACTAAATAAGGCTGCAGAGATGCTCGCTCACTCGGTGGTGGTGAAGAGCCCTCAGTGCTCTTCCAGGGGACCCACATTTGGTTCCCAGCACCCATGCTGAGAAGTTCATAGCTGCCTGTAATTCCAGATCTAAAGGGTCTGACAACATCTTTTAGCCACTGCAGCCACCTGGACACACTTGGTATATACTCACATAGACACAGAGAGGCAGACACACACACACACACACACACACACACACACACACACACACACACAGACTGATGGAGGGAGAAAGAGAGAGAGAGATAGAGAGAGAGAGAGAAACCATATACATACAAAAGTTTAAATCTCTAAAACAATGATAAATCAAAAGAAATAGTGCAGGTATTACACTGTAACACAGAGTTAGAAAACACGAAAGAGATGTCAGACACTATAAAGACTATACTGGTGTCTGGGCCTTGTCTCTGGGGAATATTATATAACCCATCCTTTAGATGTGATGATGTTTAAGACTATAGAGATCAGACAGGTAGTTCCTAGGTCCAAATGCATTGCAAAACAAGTCAAAATGACAAGGTCAAGATCCGTTCAGCTGAAAAGGCTGGAGAGGTTCATGAGCAGAGTGGCACACTATAATGACACCCCAAGTTGGAAAGACAACTGAACAAAATCATTCAGTTGAAAATTATGACATTTATGATAATAACTGTACAATAATATAATAGATAAAAGTAGTCAAATGTAAAGTACATGGAAACTGCATATAAACCTATGTTGGTATGATAAAATAATTAACATTTGTATTATGCCTTCATTGTGAGTTTATCTACAGTAAGTCATTTTTGTGTTTGTATTTGAGGATGTATTATGTAAGACAATACAGATAGTAGAAAGGGAAACACAAGCAGATTAATAGTAATATTGATATATTTTCCATATTATACTGTGGTATCTATATTAAATATTTTAAAAATTTTTTGAAGAAATTGAATTGTATGGCAATCTATACTTCAAAAAGATGTCTTCTGGACATGTCATGGCTCTTGAACTCATGAAGTTACTGCAGCTATGAATCCATGCACAAGACAGCATAGGATTGGCTCATCAACATTTCCTGAGGATTAGGAGAAGGGCTCATGGCAACCCATCCATCCATGAGGGACTATTGGCCATTGATGGTTGCTGAGGGAGGGATGTAATTTTTTTCATTGGTATATCTATTGGTAAGTTTCCTATGCTCCAATAAACAGCCTCTCACTCAGGCTCATGTGGGCAAATCCAATTAAATTCATTGGAGGCACACACATACTCAGAGAAAGATAGAGATAGAGAGATAGATAGATAGGTAGACAGAGAGAGAGAGAGAGACAGAGACAGAGAGAAAGACAGAGGCACAGGAAAGTAGGAGGGAGCCTTGCTGGGAAGAAGGGGTTGAACAGAAGGAAAAAGGGTATAGAGATAAGATAATAGATGGAAATGGGTTAAAAATGATATATGTATATGAAACTGGCAAATAATAAATGAAATTTAAAAGATAGTTTAAAGAGAAGTTGGACTGGTATAGGAATATTAGAGTCACTGGTTCTATGAAAGCCAGGGATAAAATATGTGAAAATGCTGTTATTTTTTTAGTCAATGTACTCTGCTCTTATATAAAAGAAAGAAGGTAGTGCCAGCTTGCCTCTTGCTGCTTCTCTACACCTTGCTGCTGTTGCCATATTCCTCTGGAAGGAGTATGCCTATTGGCTGGCTTATCACTGTGTACTTCTAATCATATCTGAATAACTGAGCACATCTGCTTGTATATGAATATTTGGAAATATTATTTTCCTGTAAGTTGCACCAAAGACTTGAAATGAGTAATCTGGGGCAACTTTGGATTTGGCTATTAC
>CAJQZJ010032054.1:5765003-5833188 GCA_907164525.1 Lophiomys imhausi | reverse complement strand
ACTGAGGACCTGCCCCAGAGACTGTATCATTCTAAAAGGTTATGAAAGTAGTTGTTATAATTATCAATAGGTTTAGTGGATAGGTTAAAGGGGTTGTAGGAATTTATAGGATTAATAGTTGAGAAATTGTTGGTGTTTGTTATAAGTGAATTTAGTAATAAATAAATAAGTGTTAAATAAATAATAATTTAAAAGTTCGGTTACACTCAACCTCATATGGAGACACAAAAGACCCAGAATAGCTAAATCAATCCTGTGCAATAAAACAAAACAAAACAAAAAAAAACATCTGGAGGTATCACCATCCCTGATTTCAAGCTATACTACAGAGCAATAGTAATAAAAACAGCATGGTACTGGTATAGAAACAGAGAAGTCCACATACCTATGGTCACTTAATTTTTGACAATGAAGCCAAAACCGTACAATGGAAAAAGGACAGCAACTTCAACAAATGGTGCTGGTCCAATTGGATGTCCACTTGTAAAAGAATGAAATTAGACCCATACTTATCACCTTGTACAAAACTTAAGTCCAAGTGGATCAAAGACCTAAACATAAAACTGGAAACAATCTAATAAAAGAGAAAGTGGGAAAAACTCTCAAACTCATTGGTACAGGTGACAACTTCCTGAAAAGAACACCAATAGCTCAGGCACAAAGACCAACAATCAATAAATGGGACCTCATGAAACTAAAAAGCTTCTATAAGGCAAAGGACACTGTCATTAGAACAAAATGCCAGCCTACAGATTGGGAAAAGATCTTCACCAACCCCACATCTGACAGAGTGCTAATATCCAAAATTTATAAAGAAATCAAGAAATTAAACACCAACAAACCAAGTAACCCAATCAAAAATTGGGGTACAGAGTTAAACCAGGAATTCACAAAAGAGGAATCTAAAATGGCTGAGAGACACATGAAGAAATGCTCAACATCCTTAATCGTCAGAGAAATGCAACTCAAGACGACTCTGAGATTCCATCTCACTCCTGTCAGAATGGCTAAGATCAAAAACTCAAAAGACAGCATATGCTGGCAAGGTTGTGGAGAAAAGGGAACACTCCTACATTGCTGGTGGGAGTACAAATTTGTACAACCACTATGGAAATCAGTTTGGTGATACCTTAGAAAACTTGGAGTAGATCTACCACAAGACCCAGCCACACCACTCCTGGGCATATATCCAAAAGATTCCTCACCAATCCATAAGTACATCTCCTCAACTATGTTCATAGCAGCTTTATTTGTAATAGCTAGAAACTGGAAACAACCCAGATGTCCCTCAACTGATTAAATGAATTTTTATGGATTAAAAAAAAACTGTGGTACATTTACACATTAGAATACTACTCAGCTATCAGAAACAAGGAAATCATGTAATTTGCAACCAAATGGATGGAAGTAGAAAAGCTTATCATGTGTGAGCTAACTCAGACTCAGAAAGATACACATGGCCTGTATTCACTTATAACTGGGTTTTAGTCATATAATACAGGATAACCATCCTACAATCAATAGACCCAAAGAACAGGAACACGGACTTGGTTACTTGTTAGGGGGCACTCCACCCTGTTGAGGAAAATCTAATAACATTGTTTCTGATAGGCTACATTTAATGCTGAGATCTGGTTACTGCCCCTTCTGAGGCATTCTCTTGATTGGTTAATAAAAGTTGCTATGGCCAATTAGCTGGGCAGAAAGAGTATAGGAAGGTGGGACTTCCTGAGATTAGAACAGGAACCCTGAACACACACAGAGAATCCTTCCCTTTCTGCTGAGAGACATAGAAAGAGACAGATGTCTTTGAGAACACTGGAAGGTAAGCACAGACACATGGTAGTTTGGGATTAGGTCATCTGGGTTAACTTAGAGTAGCAAATTGAGAGTCTGCCCAGCTGAGGGCTAAGCGTTAATATATTAAAAAGTCTTGGTGTATTTAATTATTGGGGAAAAGACTGCAGCTGCTTATAGGCCCTCAGTCCAAACAGTCCCGGGCCATCAGACTTCCAGACTCGTAGACTTTCCTAGAGCCCAGGGGAATCTCCTGCCAAGCTGCTGGTAATTCTACTGGCCTAATATAACAACTTATATTAGTTAACAGAGTTTAGGTCACAGGTAGACCACCTTTGGTCCCGGGGCCCTTTCCCCAGGACAAATCAGGCAACCAGTTAAGGCACGCGGACCAGGCTGCCAGCTCCTCTGCCAAGCCACTGGCTATTCCACTGGCTTAATCTTACAGTTTATACTTACTAATAACTACAATAATTAATTAAATTGCAGTTTCACCACCCTAGTGGAACTGCCATGTATGCCTCCTGTGGAAGAGGAAGCTCTTAGACCTCATGTGACTAAAGAATTGAGGGGAGCTGATGCATGGAGGCACCCCACACCAGAGGGATGGTATGGGTAGGAGAAAGGGTAGAGGGTGGGAGAATGGGCTGGGAGGGGGTGGAGGGATGGGCAGTAATGGAGATGTAACTTGAAGTAATAAATAAATGTTTAAAAAATAAAAAATAATTAAATAAAAACATATTACTTTTTCCTACTAGAGAAACCAGCCTGAATTTTAGAAAGTAACATACATATTTTCTTTCCAATTTATTGAAACCCATCTACATCTTGAATTTAATTCCATCATCTCAAACTTCCAGTTTAACCTTCAGCACTAAAGATTAATCCAGGCTCAAGACTGATTTGCAAAGTAATGCACATGGGTAAAATATTAAGTTACACATTTGTAACAATTTATTTTAGGGATGGGTTGGGAATGATCAGTAGAAGAAATGAATCATTAAATTAAAAGAAACATTGTTAACATATGTGATTAAAATTTTTAAAGAGGCAAATGAATAAAATATGGGAGGCTACACCCATATATCTCTAATGAATACAGACAACACTTACTGATCAACTTTGTGTCAAGAAGGTGAATATACAACATATTGAAACCTGCAGATTTTGAGTGTAGAAACGAATCATTTGGAGAACTAATCATATGTAAAGCCAGAAGAATAGGCTTGAATCAGGGCTGGGGAGGTGGCTCAGTGGTTCAGAGTACTTGTTACTCTTGCAGAGGACCTAGGTTTGTTTCCCAGGATCCATGTGATGCCTCACAACCAGCCATAACTCCAGTTCCACGATATCCAACATTCTCTTCCAGCCTCTGCAAGCACCAAGCATCCACGTGGCATGCATACATACACACATACAGGCAAAACACTCATACATTTAATAGAGTAAATAAAGCTGAAAAGAAGGCCTAAATCAAAAGAGATGGCACTCCATGAGTGTAAGAGTTTCACCAACAGCAAAGGACAGTGGTCTAGACTGTGTGTCTCCGGTTTCACCAAGTCTTCTTCCTGCACACATCCTCATGCATAGTTAAAGAGGTGGTGAGAGCTGTGGGCAGAAGCAGCTAAGCTATGGCAGCCTGCAAAAGCCCGGAGTGGGTCACAAACTTTGCTACTTTTCTAACCTGTTCCTGAGTGTCTGAGCACCAAAGAACAGTTTCTAAAGGTTTCAATGACACTGAAATAACACAAATAGCTCTATAATGAATTGGAAATCAATAAAAGATTAAAAATGCAAATGCATTCTTGTTAATATGATATAATTGTGAGGAACTTTTAGGCATTCAATTACCATTTAACACAAAAGCCTGTAAGGATTTAATTAGGAATCCTTCACCTAATTGAGGTCAAGATTGTTAGCAGTGAATGTCTAATTAGCTTGCTTACAGCAGCTATCTTCTTTGAAACCCCCCTCAGTAGAATTCTTCCTTAAAGACATCCTTTCCTTCACCACACATACTTGTGGAAGGAATGACTCAAAAAGTTGAAGTCCGAATACGGGCATCCCTCTGATTTATGGAAGAAGACATTTCAGAACCACTGAAAGTGCCTGCCAGTATAAGTAAATGTTTTATATGTTTTGAGACTTTTCACTTAAAGAAAATATTCTCTCACTAGCAGTTGGCAATATCTGAATTACTGGCATGGTAGATCTTAAAGCTGTTTTGCACAGTAGGGCCCTTATTGTGTAGAATTAAGTGTTACTTGATGTACTGGTTAATTTTGCATTGCTATGATGATGTTCCTCGACAGAAACAAACAAGTAAAGAACTATTTGGGTTCATGGTTTCAGAGGATTTCTGCCAATCATGATGGGGGAAGCATGGCAAAGAAGTTCATATCATGGCCTCAGGGGCATGTGACGCTGGCCATTCACATCACAGTGAATCAGGAGGTAAAATGTCTGTCAGGACCCAGGGGTCAGGTATAAACTTAAACTTTTGTTCCTACTGCTCTATGTCTTCCAGGTAGATTCCCCACATTGTAATGGTTTCATGACCTCCCAAAATTGCACAGCTAAAAATAAACATTCACAACTAAAATAAAAATCCCCTATCCTCCTCGGGGGGGGGGGTAATTCAGTTTATGTCATTGATCATAGCACAGGTAACAGTTGATCTATGAGCTGATAGCAGTTGCTAAACAGGCTGCTAGAGATTATAACCAGTATATAATGGACATATACACGCTAGACAAAGGGACAATTTTCATCCCAGGTAGAATGGGACAGGAGAGCAACATGCTTCATCAGGGTGCTTAGAAGTTGGTGTGTAATTTAAACCCAAGACTACTTATTCTGGAATTTTCCATTTAATGCTAGCTAGAAATTGAAAATATTTTTATGGAAACCATGAAAAGAGAACCACAGCTAAAGGAACCCTTACAAAGAGTCTCTTCCTGAGGAAATAGTATGTGGTACACAGATTTGACTGTACTACGGTTGTATAGTGTCATGGCAGAAATGGATGATGAGTAATTGGAAACCCTAATTATTTCTACAACTTTTTGGGGGGTGGCTTACACCATTTCAAATGAAAAAGATGAAAAACCTATATCTTTCAGGATTGCAAGGCAGAACTTGAGTTATCTTCTCTTTGCTTTTGTGATTATCTTAGACAATAGCTGCTTCCAGGAAATAAGGCAAAAATTAATATGGCATTTGATATAGTTCAACTAAATACCAGGCTGGTCAAATGAAATTAATTAAGATGACCTCAGATTACAGCAGGGCTTCTAACAGATGTTGGAGGGGATTTTCCTGTTTCCATCTGTAGTTGGCTTTTGGCCAGATTATGGTCCTTCACTATGTATAAAACCTCAGCCAGAAAAACAAAAACAAAAGCCTGCATCAAGTCATCGAGTTAGTCTTTTTGCTTAAGGGAATTTAGAACCCATTTTATAGTCTCTACTATCAAGACCGTCTTAATTACTTCAGTGGGAAAACATAAAAATAATTCATAATTTGTAGGAGCCTCATAAGCATATAAGAAGAGTCATTGACAAAAGACAGAAGAGCCTTTTGTAACAGCATGGTGGTCTTCTTAAACATCAGTGCCCCAAAGTGGTTGAGAAAGAAACTGAGGGAAGGAGGAGAAGGAATAGAAAACACAAAACTGCCCAAGAGCAGTGCCTTGTTTCCATGTTAGATATGTGAGTACTGTTTCCAGCTGATACTTGGGATATGCTGAGAAAATCTGGCCTGAAAATGGCTACCCAAGTCACCAATCTGCAATATTTAAAGTCAGTTTTGTATAGAAACACATGTTGGGAACAGTTAGTTTAGAGAATACATTCATTTCCTAATTACACCAAGCATCACCAACCCAAATTAGAAATGTATATCACAAACAGCCTGAGGGATTCATTGAAAGGCAGCCTGGAACTGGTCACTCAGTTCAATGCACTTGAGGCTTTATAATATTTGTTATGGTTGCCTCCCTTTCTTTATGTGCATATTTTTCTCTTCGATTTTAATTTTGAAATTGATTTTTTTGTTCAAGATCACAGATGAGACATTGATTTTTTTTTTTTTAATCTTGCTAATAGACAGTAAAGTTCATGGTCTGTGTGTCTAGGTGAATTGTCACCCGCCCAGGGCAAACCATCGCTCTTCCATCCAAGACAGTCCTCAGTCTAGACTGATTACTGTTCTTTGAACACACCAAGTTCTCCCTCAGTGCACAGCTAAATCACAGGGGATTTTCTCCACATAGAAGCTATTTCCCTCTCACCTATTGTTTTTTAATCCTATATCTAGCCATCATATAAATGACACCTCAAATGGCATTTGAAGATCTAAAATACTAAATAGTACTGACTTTAAGCAAGGAGGTTCTCAGAGAGTCATGAGGATTTCCACACTGGAGAGAAAAAAAAATTCCCAAATCTTTGAGTCTGGATACACAAAATGTGTTCCATGCATGCCTGCCCCATGTATACCCCAGGTCTGCAGTGGGAATGGCTCCTTTGAGTCACCCCAAGACCATAGGTCAGGTAAAGGGAGATTTCCTCCAAGCATTATATACACTCATCTGTCACCCTGTGAACGTAAGGGTAGGCGCCCTACCTTTGAAAATCACCATTAGGATTTATAGTGAGAATTTTGGTTTCTTTGAATCAGATACATATTACAAGAATGTGTCTTCATTTTATTTCCAGGTATGGGATATGGGGCTGCTTCAGATTGTCTGCAGCAGCTGACTATGATTCGCCTCGTGCTCTAGCGGGGGTATGACTTTGCTAGCTGAATATAGTTTCTGTGAGTGTGTGACATTTGGAATTCCGGGGGCTCTTCACAGGGTATATAAATGCAAGGGGTCCAAGGGTGGATTGTTGGTTGTTGGTTTGTTGCTGTTTGTTATGTGCAAAGAAGAAACAGTAATAAGAAATATATACCCTGATGGCAAAGATCAAACTTGTCCCAAGGAACTTGAGGTACATAATCAGCAGGAAGTAGCTGAATGATAAAAAATTCCCCCTTTCTCCTCTATCCTTTTTTCTCTCCTATCTAGTGTTAGGGGGGTGAAAGAGTGGAAGAAAAAAAAAAAAAAGAACACACAAAGTAGCCAAAAGTCCAAATACAAGCATTATGCCAAAAACTTTGTTATGTATATTCTCACATCTATATTGTTCTTGTACAATCTGTTTTAACTGTATGCACTTCAGTAATGGTTTCATAGCTGGCCCATTTCATACTCTACCAATGTATTTGTTACACTTGTTAACGACCAAATAATGGAGTATTTTTTACTAATCCTAAACTCTTAGCTGTAGACAATGGCCTGCCTCACAATTCTCATTTCCCATCAGTTCCACTACTTTTGTTTTATGTAAGGCTATGAAGTTGGCAGAGAAGACATAAGGAAGGAAAAAGTTAAGCCTTTGCCAAAGGTGTAAATATAAAATGCTATCATGAAATTATTTTATTCATTCACTTAACACTTATCAGTCTTGTTGGCTAAAGGCATGCCAGGAGCCACACAATTTGAACTTTCAATGCCAAATGTGAATATTTAGCTCTGCTCCCCCTTGGTGGCCAACACTGTGTGATAAACCAAGTGATTTATCAGCTATCCCACTCTTGTGATAACATTTACCCACTGATCTTGCTGTTTGTATGAATGTATTCAAAACAAAGTCTTATTGTCAACTTCATTAAAAACTTGATCCTAAACTTGCAGGGGTGGAACTAACTGGGCTGTCTTGTCTGGCTCCAGAGCAAAAGGAAGCTATTGGCCCTCATGTGACTGATGAACTGAGGGAGGTTGATATGTGGGGGCCCCCCTCACCTGAGGAGAAGGAAAGGAGGAAGAGGGTGGAAGGGTGGGACAGGGAGGGAATGAGGGAGGGGGCTGTGATTGAGATGTAACATGAATAAATAAAAAAAGAAAATAAATTATGAGAACAATATAAAAAGGAGATTATTAAGCTGATGTACTGGGACATACCCCTAACCCCACAACTCAGGAGACTGAGACAAGATTCTCTTGAGTTCAATGACAGCTGGCTACATAGTAAGACATCATATCTTTAAAATGAGAAAAGACAATTAAGCTACAAAAGTATAGGTATATGTTTATCAAAATGGAAAAATGAAAAATAATAGTTCAGAAAATCTATTCAAAACAGCCCCTAACTTGTCTGATGAAGGCTAAGGATTTATTTATAATAATAAAAGTGCCAAGTTCATTGTCATAAAAGAGCCCAGGACTTCTCCACACCGTGATGACTTCCCTTCTGGGTGACTTGCCTCTATGCATCAATTACATGGTAACTGCTTTCATTAGAGATTTTTCTGAAGGTTTCTCATCCAATAAACATGGCAGGTCTGTTACATAATGTGTAAAAAGGGTTCTAGATTTAGAAAAGGGAACATAAACATTATTTTATGTCATACAAAATTCATATAGTTTCTATCAGAGACATTTCAGTGTATTTGGCCTAAAACAGTGAAATGTAACTGATGTCATAGAGCATCTCACAGGAAGTGTGTGTGTGTGTGTGTGTGTGTGTGTGTGTGTGTGTGTGTGTGTGTGTGTGAGGGGATCAGTGGCCAGCACTCTGGTTATCTGGAGAGAAACATGAGTTTAAAATGCTTTACCCAGAATGACAATATTAGGTAGAAATAAATCACATGTCTCCAATCAGTTGCCTCATGCTTCAGCAGATATTTATGTCTCTATGTTGGGAAACAAAAACACATTTTGAAAATGATGAATTAGTGGTTTCTTTTTGTTGAGTTGATATATAGTCAATTTCTTCTATTATTTGCATATAAGATCTTTCATTATCCAGCTAATTAAAATATGCTAAAATAGTCTATTTATTAATTTTCATTAAAATCATAATGTATGCATAAATTATGATAGATTTGGTGAGATCATATTTTCATATTTTTACATTTTATTTTAATTCAGTAACTATTTGATTTTTATTTTGCTCTAAAAGCTAATTAAGATTCAATCTGTGTTCATCACTGTATTTGTGCTTTCGACTATCTTTTCCTACTTCTTGTAGAGCAGCAGAAAATATGAGAACTAAGGAGATAGCTCAGGTGTTAAAGTGCTTTGCTGCATAGTCATGAGGTCCGGAGTCCCGTCCTTGCTACCTAAATCAAAAGCTGTGTGTGATGTGTGGTTGTGCCCCTTGAGCTGGGGAAGCAAGGGCAGGAGGACTCCTGAGGCCTGTTGGCAGCCAGCCTACCCTAACCCATGAGCACCAGGTCCTATTGAGGGAACTTGCCTTGTAAAACAAAATGAATCATCTCTGAGCCTAAGGCAACAGCCTAGGGATTACAATGAAAGAAGTCAGTATTGGATGGATAACTTTGACTCTCTCAGATAAATGAAAGAGACCCATTGTAATGGCTCAGTCCCATGGGAAATATTGTTAAGAATCTTTCCAAATCAGTTGCAAATAAGGCTCCTATGAACATAGATGAGGAAACGTCCTTGTGGTTTGGTGAGGAATCATTTGGATGCATACCCAGAAGTGGTATGGCTGGAGACCCCCTTCTCAAATAGAGCCGTCTCTTCTCAGATGACTCTAGGCTGGCTCAATTCAGCACTTGAGGTTAAGACATACACTGTTTTCTTTCTCCATAAAGCATTATGTTTTTTGTTTTGTTTTGTTTTTTTATTTTATCTTCAACAAGTATGCACTTCTCAATTTTAATGGAAGTTTGACATAAAAGAACATTAGAGTCTACAAAGACTTTAACATGCTTGTGGTGCTACAAAGGAACCGAATGACATCAGAGTCACCCCAGCTGTCTGACCCTGCAATGAATGGTAGGTGGGTGTTGTCTGGAAAGCTTTCAGATGTATCATCCTGACTTCATCCTTTGGAGGTGTGTTTCTGTCCTTTGTGTTTGAAAGCAGGACAGACAGATAGAAAGCATATTTACAGTGACCTTTCTCTGTAATGCCAGAGATCCTGTTTCTTTTCACACAGTTTCTGTAAAGTTCTGAGCATGTGCTCACCAATTTATAGTGCCTTTTTGCCACAGTAAATAGGGTTTTGGTAAAATGCCAGCCCTTAAGCCACAACAAATAATTTAAAGTTATGAGGAGCAAAGAGGAGCTGAAAGGGAGTCAAGGAAGATAAATGAAGAGAGAGAAGCCACCCAGCTGGCTCATGGCTGAGGAACAACATGAGAGTGAACAGATAGGGATTATCTGTGGCTTCTCATTGAAGAATATTTTAAGACTGTGGATGTCAGAGGACATAGATGTGTCCCTATGCACATCACCATTGTCCTACCCCAAATCTTAAGGGTTTGATTGAATCCACCAAACGCACATTTGTTATGAACAGTACATTCTGCTCAGATTTTGTCGTATTCACTCAAACCTAGACATATTTGGGGAAAATGAACCTCAATTGGGGAAATCTCCTTCATTGGATGGCCCTATGGGACATTTTATTAATTGCTAGTTGATGTGGGGGCCCCAGCCCAGTGTGGGCAGTGCTATCCCTAGACAGATGATAATGGGGTATATAAAGAAGGTAGCTGAGCAAACCAGAAAAAGCAAGCCACTAAACATCATCTCTCCATGGCTCCTTCTTTGTCTCATGCTTGAGTTCTTGTCCTGACTTCCCTCCACGAAGAACTATGATGAAGACCAGTCAGCTTAACATACCCCCCCCCTCTTTACACACACACTAAGTTGTTTTTGGTCATAGGCTTTATGACAGCAATGGGAGGTAAACTAGAATACAATGTTTGATTGTGATTTTATTACTATGTGAGAAATATTTCTGAGTTTATACTATACCATGAAGCATACACAGTAGAATAACCAAGACACTGAGATGAAGGAAACACATACAGTGTGACTGATGGGGCAGAGTTGACCATGATTGTCATTGCTACTCAGGAACTAACAGATTTGGGGAAGTATTTTGGACTTGCAAAAATGATGGGGTTTCGAGTTGCAAACAAGCTTTTTTTTTTTTTTTTTTTTTTTTTCCTGTCAGGAAATCACCAGCTGGCATTTAGGGTCTAGAGGAAGTGGTAAACAGAAGAATGCTTTGCATGATAAAGTAGGGCTGTCACAATTAAAATGTGACTGACTGTGGTTCCTGGCAGCCTGGATTACAGAACAGAAGGGAGTTGACTCAAAGCCAATGCTGTGGAAGCAGCAGCCACAGAGCAGCATGGAACTCCATCACCTAATGTAGAAGACACTGGTAAGTTGACTATAGGTGACTGTGGAAGGAGGGAGAAGTCTGAGGTTGTAGAGAGGAAAAGGATGTCAAGGGGGTACTTAGTGAGCTGTGTGCATGGTCACTTTCCTCACCACCTCGTGTCATTCACAGTCATTTGCAAGCTATCTTTTCCCTCTGTTCATACATGATATCCTCAAGCTCCCCTCCAGTTTCAGCACCTTGTCTGAGGGACCATGGGTTATCAAATAGGCTATGGTAGCAATGTCAAGTCCAAGGACAAATTCAGCCTTAACTCTTGACAAAGACACTCTCTTTGACCAAACTTTGTTTAGAATTCTGAGTCTTCCTCTTGATTAGGCTTGATCTCAGCCTTCCATGTCTTGTTTTGCTCTTGTGTAACGTGTATCATTCATTCACTAAGTTCATGCAGCAAGTATCTTTCCAGTTTTGATATCTGATCACTCTTCGTATGTGATGGCATTATTCATTTCTGCCTGTAAAGCATAAGCATATAATATGTTATGTGTTAGTTATTTTTGTATTGTTGTGGCCAAAATATCTGATATAAACAACTTAAGAGGAAAAGATCTATTTTGGTTTATGGTTTCAAACGGTTCAGTAAATGTTTACGTAGCCCTGTGAACTTTGCTAGAACATCACATCATGGTGGCAAAATCACATGGTGGAAGAGTTTCCTACATCATGATAGACTAAAAAAACAGAGAAAAGTGGGGTACAGGAAGAGCCCACAGCCACATACAACCCCAAGGAAATGCTCATAGTGAACCACTTCCCCCAACTAGTCCCCACCTTAGCTTTTCAACACCACTCAATAATACTGCCATACAAACCAACAAATTAATCAATTCAGCAAGTCAAAGTTCTTATGATGTAGTGAACTCTGGAAGCCCAATTTCAGACACCCAGGAGTGAGTTATACTAACCTCCTAGGCATTTCTAAACCAAATCAAGTTGACAATGAAGATTAGCACCATGGCTATTTTGGTAAGATCCCCCTCCTCTTACTGCTCATTTTTAGTAGTTTTCCATCTGCAGAGTGCCTCTGCTATTGATTAGTTGTCAATCTTTACTTATTTTTGTCTTCTGAAAGTTGAGTCTGAGTCTGACCACTCTCCCCAACTAGGATATCCCTATTGAATTAGCTTTGAATAAAATCATTCTTATTTTAGCATATGCCAGAATCATTTTCTCTAACACCTTCATAAGAATACCCTTTCCTTATACTAGATCAGCCTATGTTCATCCTTCTCCCTTTCCACCCTCTCTCCTTCTCTCTTTTTCTTTCTCTGCCCCCCCCCCCAGAGAATAGGGATTGTTTCTCTGCCTCCCTTTGATAGGAAGAGGAAACTTAGCAACAATAGGAGACCATTCTTGGTAGTCCCTTGGCCTGTTGCCTGACCGCACCTCAGGTCATCCCTCTTCCTTCTGGGTTGTATTCTTCTGAAGTAACCACGCTAAGTTACCTAATATACTGTTATGCTCATGGCATTGAAAACATGCTATATCTTCATCTTTTGGTTCAAGCAATTGGAGTCATCGCTGAATCTCAGCACCACCCTACCCTAAAGATCAACACAGAGGTCCTTTTAGCTTCAATAGCATTAATTAATGCTGAAAAGTCCTGCACAGGGGAAAGGTGGGTTTTTCTATGCTCTCATGCCCTCTTCTCCACTGGAATCTCCATCCTGGGCAACACACCTGGTATTTCACTCCAATGACACAGGAAAGCACCAATTTGAAATCCTCTGTTAGACATGTTCATCTCTCAGCAGCAGGAAGGGCACAGTGAAGGTCTATCAGTTGCTTGTGTTGTCACTGTGACAAAATGAATGATATAAACAACTCACGGTGGAGAGATTTATTTTGGCTCACAGCTCAGGGGATCATCCACAATGGCGCGGGAAGACATGATGGAACTACCTCCTGTCTATAGCATCAGGAGGCTGCTTCCTTACATCCCAGCAGACCAGGAAGTTGACAAAGGGGCATGCTGGTGTTCAGCCGGCTTTCTCCCTCACCCCCTACCTTTTCCTGTCACTTCACGAGCCTGGTGCATGGGATGGTGTTACCTACATTCCAGGTAGGTCTTGCAACTTCACTGAAGTTCTGTCTATAAATGTTCTCACAAACACACCCAAAGGTGTGCCTCACTAATGCCCTAGGCATTTCTTAAGCCAGTCAAGTTGACAACCAAAATTAACCATACATGAGGAGACTGAGACTAGAATATAGAAGACCCAAGAGAACATACTTGTTACTACAACTGTTGAAAGGACAGGCAAGAGGAGGATAAGAGCAAAAGAATGACTGCCAAACACAGTAGCCTGGGGTGGTTTGAACATGTATGGCCCCCATAGACTCATGTGTTTGAATGCTTGGTCCATAGGAAGTGGCATTATTAGAAGGTATGGCCTAGTTGGAGGAAGTGAGTCACTGTGGAGGAAGGCTCTAATGTCTACTGTGTTCAAGCTACACCCTGTATGGACACAGTTTCCTGCTGCTGCCTGTGGATCAAGATGCAGAATTCTCAGTTCCTCCAGCACCATGTCTGCCTGCATGCTGCCATGCTTCCCAGCATGATAATGGACTAAACCTCTGAAACTGTAAGCCAGCTCCAATTCAATGTTTTCCTTTTTAAGAGTTGCCATGCTCATGGTGTCTCTTTACACTAATAAAACCCTAACGAAGACACTGCCAATCTCTAAATCTCTTGGGTTTGCAGAGCTATGATCAGAAAAAAAGATTCCACTTTCACCCTTATGTCACCTGCTAAACCAGGTTACAACCTTCCCTAGCCTCTGGCCTTACTGGTACCTCCCTATACTACTCCGGATATCAAGGAAATTACTCCAGGCAGGTAAGAAAGGCCTCTGAAGAGAGTAACACACTTCAGATGAGAGACAACAGGAAGTGCCTAGAGAAGCCTGGAAATGGGGTCCGTCACAGCTCTGTGCACCCATGCATTCTACCCACTATGAGAAAATAGACAAAAGAAAGCTGCTTTCTGAGTATCTGGACAGTTGAAACCATTTGAAAAACACTGCTTCATGATGTTTATCAGAGCATGAAATCATGCTAGCTTCAGTGTGTGCCCTTTCCCTTCAGAAGGAGTGGCTTCCACTAGGTTTTCTTCATGGAAGTAATATGTCTTTTTCTCATTTAATATCCATTTTAATGAGTTTTCTAGCCAAGGTTAGTTGAGACTTTCAACTGGGAATTGCAGACTCTACCAGGAAAGAAAGTTTTACTTTGTTTCATTTACAGCATCAACTGACATCATCACAGACGTTTTTTTAGTCTTTGGATGTGGTCAAGGACATGAATTTTGTTGGATAGACTACTTTGTCTTTTAAATTACATATGTATGTGTGTGCATGTGTTGGAGTATGTACATATAAGTGCAGGTGTCTGCAGAGGAGAGAAAAAGACATCTGATCTTCTAGTGCTGGAGTTATAGATGGTTGTGTGTAGTAAATTAGTAAGGGATTTTGAATGCAGATTGGCCTGGTGCATTTCAGTGTATGGACCTGGGCAAACAGATGTGATTGGTAATGTCAGGGAAACTGACAGAAAGGGCTTTTGGATGCTAGAAAGACCTGAGCTGAAATGGGTGGAGGCCAGTTGAAGCCACAGCTCCATGAGAGACAGGGTTGTACTGTGACTGTGCCTTGTTGAGGGGCATGGCTGCAAAGCCTCATTTTGAAGCCACAGTTCTGAGGAAGCCACAGAGAGCACCTCTCTCCCCTCCCCCGAGCAGGGGCGTGGCCAAGGGCCATCAGTTCCCTGGAGAGAGCCCAGAGCTGTGAGCTACTGCCAGACTGTGACTGAGTCTGTGAGATCCTGCAAAAGATGAGGAGATGCCCTATATAAGGACATGGGGGCAAAGCCAGAGGGCCAGAAAGCCCTCACTAGAGAAGAGAGAGAGACAAGGTGTGAAGCAAAATATGCCATCTGTGAGCCCTGAGGCCACACTAATATAGCATGAGCCCTGAAGAAATAGGAACCTAAGCCAATATAAGCCTTCCCATAGAAACTGAGAGGCCGGAGGGCATGGTGGCGCACGCCTTTAATCCCAGCACTCGGGAGCAGAGGCAGGCGGATCTCTGTGAGTTCGAGGCCAGCCTGGTCTACAGAGTGAGTCCAGGACAGCCAACGATACACAGAGAAACCCTGTCTCGAAAAACAAAACAAAACAACAACAAAAAGAAACTGAAAGGCGGAGTCCCAGAGAGTGAGTCAGCACAAGAAGGCCGTGAAAAGCAGCCTGAGCAGACTGTGGCCTAAAGTACACTAGTGAATGAACAAAGCGGGAGTGTGCACAGGCTGGAGAGACCATAGAAATGACCGTAACAGCAGCACATACACACTCCTAAGCCTTGGCAAGCACACTCTGAGAGGACCTCGAAAACAGGCAACAGGGTGACTCCTGTCACGTGAGGCTGTGCCAAGGCTTTGAAGTAAAAGACTACACTACCAGGTGCCATGTATGACTGAAGCCAGCCCCAAGCTGAGCTGTTGAAGAAAGTTGGCCGCACTGCACTAGCCAGTGGGCGATGCTAGGCCCTGACCCTGAGGGAAAAGGCCTCAAACCTAAGCTGAAATAAGACTGCTGTGACTGTGTCAGAACCAGACTGTTGAATGCTGTCTGAAGTGTGCCAGCAGATAAAAGGCTGACCAAGTCGTCCACGAAGGGACCCACAGCATGGTATTCTTTCCAAAGAGTTAGGACCGGATTGTTTAGGTGTTTTTAGGTATTAGGTGTTTATAGGTGATTGGTAGGTATTAATAAATATAGTGTAATAAAATTTTACATTTACAGTTGTGAGCTGCCCAACACAGATGCTTGGGTCCCGTATAAGGGGAGTGTGCACTCAACCTTAGAGCCATCTCTTCAGCCCTAACATTGATTTTTGAGTGTTTAAAATCTTGTCTTCCTGGGATAAAATCCCACTCACTTGTAGTTCAATCCTTTGTGATATTTTTTCTTTAGATTTATTTTTATTTTATGTGTGTGAGTATTTATTTGCATATAGACTGAGTATGTGCCTGGTACTCATTGAGGCTAGAATTGTAAGCCACCATGTAAGTACTGGGAATTGAAACCAGGTCCTCTGGAAGAACAGCTGTGTTCTCAATGGCTGAGATAATCTTTCTATCTATTTTTGGATCACTGTGGCTAATGTCGTAGGGAGCTCCTTTCTATCTATTTTCAGGAAAAAAAAATTGATCCATAGTTTACCTTTCTTGTAATATTTTATTTGGTTTTATTAGTGAGGTAATGGTATCCTTATAGAATCAATTACACAGTGCTGTCTCTGCTTCCATTTCTATTGTGAAGAACTGGCTTAATTTCATCCCTAAATGTTTGGAAAGTTCTCAGGGAAACACCTGGACCTGGTGCTTTCTTTTTCAGAGTAATTAATTATTGATTCAATCTCTTTAATAGATTCAGGTGTCTTCAGATTATCTCTTTCTTATCTGATAAATTTCAATAGTTTGCTGTTTCCAAGGAATTGGCTCATTTTATTTAATTTATGGGATTTGTGGTATACAATTGTCCATAATTTTCTTCTTTTATACTGGTAATATCCACAGAATCAATAACAATGAGCCCTTTAACTTGTAATGTTCATCATTTCTGTACTCACCCTTCCCTCCCACCTGCTTCTTCCTCCTTTCCACCTTCTTCTTTCTTCCCACTCTGAGGTCTCTGTTCATCTTCTTTTGATTAGCCTATAATATAAATCACCTTTCCGTTGCTGCCACCAAATACATGAGTTAATTATCTTAAAAATAGGAAAATTTTACTATTGCTCAGAATTTCAAGGTTTCATACTGTGATTAGTTGGCTCTATTTCTATGGATCTCTGGCACACAGTACACCATGAGGAAATCACTTAGCAGAGATGGCCTGCTAACCTCATGGTGGGGTGGGAAAGAAGAGAAAAAGAGGAATAAATCACAAATATCTTCTTCAAGGGCACACTCTCCTGATCTAATTTCCTTCAACTAGACTCCATCCACCTCTTAAGGATTCTACTATGTATCATTAGGATCACAGCAAGGGACCAAGACACGTGAGCATCAGAGGGCCATTTTGAGACCAAATCACAACACCTGCCTAGTGTTTTTCCTCTATTTAAAGAATTATTTTCAAAGTCTACCTCTTGCTTTTGTTGGTTCTCTTTGTGCCTGACTCCAGATTCATTGATTTCTGTCTCCCACCCCTCCTGTGCATTCTCTTTGTTTTAGACTTAACATTACTCTTCTTTTTTCTGACGGTCCAAGGATAGAAGTGGCTGTTGTGTTAATTTCAACCCTTTCTTTTTCTGATACATTTATTTAATGCTAAAGATTTATCTTTAGGCACTGCATTTTTGTATCTCACCAACTGTCATGCTATATTTTCATAGTCATTATACATCCAAAGTAATTTTACTGTCATTGGAGATTTCTCTGACTCATGGGTTTTGTAGATGTATGTTGTTTTATCTTCAAATATTTGGAAATTTTCCAGCTATCTTTCTTAATTTATATTTGTAGTTTAATTTCATCGTGTCATAGAACATAGGGTTTCTGGTTATTTTAAGGGTTTATAGTGGGCGTGATAGAGTAGGATCTTAGTGAATGTTCCAAGTGACTGTCTTGAGAATGTATATTTTACATTTGGGGATCTAGTGTGTTATAAATGTCAATTAAATCAAAATGATTGATAGCCCTGCAATTTCAACTGTATAGTTACTGACTTTCTGCTTTCTCGATCTATCAACTACTGAAAGGGGCGGTAAAAGCTCTGGCTGTCCTCGTGGGTTTCCCTCTTCCTAGTTACAGTTTTGTCAGTGGTTGCTTGATGCTCTGACATCTGATTATTAAGGACACACATATGAGGGATCATGATGTTTTCCTGAAGAATTAGTCTCTTACTATTTCTTACATGTCTTTCTCCTTCCTTTCTGGTCTTTTTCCTTATATGGAAATTTGTTTTATCTAAAAGTAACGCAATTTATCTATTACTACTTTTTTTTTCCAGCCAAAGAAACATACTAAATATGACCTAGAAAAGACATAGGAAAATCTTTAAAAATAAATGTGTTTTCTTATTTAAAGTCTTATAGCTCTGCATATATTTTTCTTTCTTGGGAATAAAAAATGTGAAAGTGATTGTATCTTCAGAGCAGTTAAATAATTGTGAAAAAGAAAGGACAAAGACTTGGGTCACCTGATCTCAAGACCATACAGGCAGAATAGGCAAAACAGAAGAGTATTGAAGAAAAGTTAGATGATGAGGTTTTAAACAAAGAAGACATACAGTTGCAATCAGATGCTTTTTGATACAAGGACACACATAATTCAACGAAGAAAGGCAGGTGTCTTCAGTACACCATGCCTGAATGACCGTCTTTCCATACCCACCAAATCAGGGAAGAGTTGGTGGGGGGTATGAATATAGTCAAAGCATATTGTAGCAAACTCTCAAAGAATCAATGAGAAACCTTTTACAAAATTGATGCAGTCATGTGTCTCACATCTTTTGTGGAAGTCACCTGGAAAAGCACCATAGGTCTAAATTATAAGCCACTTAGGGTGAAGTATAAGAGAAAATTTGGATGATTTGTATTTAGTGATAAAAACTTTATGATCCAGGAAGGAAAGTTGGCAGGTTGGACTTCACTAAAATTAAAATAAAAAGAAGGAAATGCATGACATCTAAAAAAAAAATACTAAAGAAGATAAGTAGACAGCAAATACACATTAAAATTCAGTCATCATATGTCCTTAGGGAACTTAAAGTTGAAACCCCCAAAATGGGGTTACTATCTACCTCTCACAATGATTTAGCTCCTAAAACATTGACAAATGCTTTAAGTAGAAGAACAAAAAATAATTTTTACACTTACTGATAGCAAAGTAATGAAATGCAATTGTCTCCTGACACATTACAAGTTTCTTACAAAGTTAGACAGAGCTGACCACCTGAAACAGTAACTCTTTAAATGATTACTCAGCTTCTTTAAGATTTAACCTCTGATTGACGAGGCCAAAGCAGGGACGTCACAAGACAAACCTGAGTCACATGGTGACAGCCTGTCATAAAAACAAAAACAAAAATAAAAGGAAGAAAAACAAAAATGGCCTCTACATATTATCCATTCCTGTAGGATTGCATAGAGTCACTTGTTTCAGAGCTGCTGGAACTGAAAGGAATGATGCACAATCAGTAAACTGTAGTAGATTTATTTGATGGAATGTTACACAGTGATGAAAATGAATGAGCTGCCAATTCATGCAAAATCAGATGAATCTCAGATGTATTTTGCTAAGTGAACCTTTAAGCCAGGTTGAAAGAGTATAAACTATGTGGTTGTGTTCCTGTGATGCAGGGGATGGAGAGAGAGAGCTCGATGCTTAAAGGTTTCTTAAAGAGGACTGGGACTCAGTTCCTAGGACCTGCATGGTGCCTTAACAACCATTCATAACTCCAATTTCAGGGGATCAATCAGATGCCCTCTTCTGGCCTCTGTGGGCATTGCACACATGTGGTGCACATACATACATTTAGGCAAAACACTCATATATATATATAAAATACAATAAATAAAACTATGAAATTTTGGGAAAATCAAAACCTGTCATTTTGGAAAACTGGCCAAGAGAATTCAGAGGTTTGTGGGGAGCTAGTGAGTGACTTGGGAAAGCACTTATAACTTTTAGAGTTGTGGGTCAAAGCTTTAAGTGGTGGGTCCATAATCTTGTCTATGTGTCCAGTCCATAAACTCCAGTCACAGGAACTGAGTGTCTTAGTCAGTGTTCTATTGATGTGAAAAGACACCATGACCACAGCAACTCTAAGAAAAGGAAGCATTTAATTAGGTCTTGCTCATAGCTTCAGAGGTTTAGTTTTTTGTCATCATGGTGGACATGGTGCTGGAGAAGCAGCTACATCCGGATCCACAGACACCAAGAAGAAAGCAAGCCACTAGGCCTGGCATGGGCTTCTGAGTCACACATGACATACTTCCTCTAACAAGGTTATTAATTTATCTCAAGTAGTGTCATTCCTTGATGACTAAGCATTCAAATATATGAGACTATGGGAGCCATTCTTATTCAACTATTACACTGACCATGGAAAATGTTCATGCAACCAAAAAATAAATCAACCAGGATGTTTGGAACCCCAGGATGGAATAGGTACTATGACAAATTACTTCCCTGGCATGATGAAAGCCTCCAAAAATCACACAGAACTCAACAGACAGAAATAGTATTTGACCCAGGGAACACTGGAAAAGAGTGTTTTGATTAGAATTATAAAGCCAACAACCAAAAGAAAACACACACAGAGAGACCCCAACAATGTATATGTGTGCACACATGGATGCTTGCCTCTGTGTTTGTGTGCTTGATCATGCATGTATGTGTGTGCATGTGCATGGTGTGCACATATGTAGCATGTGTGTACGTGCATGTGTGAATGTGTATGTGTGTTATGTGTGTGTGCACATGCTTGTGTATGTGTGAGTGTGTCCCTGCATATGTATGTGCCTCCGTGTGTGTGTGTGTGTGCACATGTAAGTATGTGTGTGGGTGTGCATGCGTGCATGTGTATGTGTTTGCCTTCATGCATGTGTGCTCATGTTTAACTGGACTTTTGGCTACTTCCTGCACATTGAACTCCTTAGGGCAGGTTTGATTTTCGTCATCAGGATAACTCCAACCAGCAATCCAGCAACAGCAGAGGGAGATGAAGCCACCACCTCTCTTGTGACTCTGGACATTCTCCCAATATTTTTTTTGACAGGACATAGGAAGAAGGAAGAGGAGGAGGGGGAGGAGGAGGAAGAAGAGGAAGAGGAGGAGGAGAAGGAAGTGGAGTAGGAGGAGGAGGAGGAAGAGGAAGAAGAAGAAGAAGAAGAAGAAGAAGAAGAAGAAATAGAAAAATAGAAAAACTCCTGTGGGAGCACAGCGGGGAAGAAGCCATTTGCAGTAGACAGAATAAACCTTTTGCTGATGTCCTGAAGCAGAATGGTCATCCCCTCTTCCCCTGTCATTTCCTCTATGGCATTCAAAATCATATTTCCTATCGTGTCTAGTCCTACATCTGGGTGCCACTTGTAACTGAACTTTTGACTACTTTATTGGGTTCTTTTTCTATCACTCTTATACACCCCAGTTCCTTCCAATCCCCAAAGACTAGGTAGGAGAGAAAGGAGCACTGATCTCATTAGACTACTTCCTGCTGATCAGGACCATTGAGCTCCTTGGAGCAAATTTGAACTTCATTATCAGGATATCTCCAACTAGCAACCAGCAATCCAGCAACAGTGGCAGGAGCAAACAGCAACCAACAACAGCAGCAGGAGATGCAGCCACCGCCTCTCTTGGGGTTTTGGCATTGATATACCCTCTACAGAGTACCCAGAATTCCAAACATAAACTATCTTCAGCTGGCAAAATCACGGCCCTGCCAGGGCATAAGACAACTTGTAGTAGCCATTATAGACAATCTGAAGAAGCCCCATATCCCAACCTGGGATCAAAGCAAAAACATATTCAGATAACATTTCTGTGGGTTTTTTTTTAAATAAAAACAGAATCCTCACTATATGTGTATGCACACATGCGTGTGTGCATGTGTATGTGTGTGTGTGTGCAAGTGTGGGTATGTGTTGTTCTAGCTGGCGATATTTTTCTCATTAAGGTATATATTAATTTGCCATTGCTGGAGTGTAGGCAGTATTTCTTCTGCTGAGGAAACAGAATGCTAAAAAACATTTTAGATTAGTCAGATTCAAAGCCTGAGAGAGCCCTGTTATCAGAAGGAAGGCAGACATATGATATGAACTATATACACACATATATGTGTGTGGTATGTGTGTACTATACATAGTTAAACACATTATTAGATATTCATGGGGGGCATTAAGCATCTATATGTTACCCAGACTTTTTTCTCTGAGGACCTTTTAGAAACAATTAAGCTAAGCATCAGCGAGTACATGTACTGGCCCAATATTGGTCTCAAACATAATTATCCATCCTTGGAGAAATAATTGGTTTTCAGTGATGGGAAAAAGGGTAAGCATGGATGAAATAAAGAAACAAGATAGAAGAGTAGGGATGAGGTATGTAAAGGAGCCAATAGGGATGAGGTATGTAAAGGAGCCAATAGGGATGAGGTATGTAAAGGAGCCAATAGGGATGAGGTATGTAAAGGAGCCAATAGGGATGAGGTATGTAAAGGAGCCCATTTAAAACTGAAAGAAAACCAACACTAGGATGATCTGAGCCATAAAATAAATAGCAGGGTATTGCATGATAAGCCAAAGTAAATACTCCTGTGTGCTACTTATATAAATAAATAATTGAACAGAAAAACGTGTGAGAATAAAATTCCATACTAATGTAATCAAAATAATATATGTGGATAGCCCCACTTCCCAGTGGTGAAATTTGTCTTCTCCACCCTCCATTTGTACTGAATGTAGATTAGACTTGGTCAATTGATCTCAGAGAACAGGTAGGGAAAGTCAAGAAGAAAAAAATTTTAGATGAGAGATATCTGTAAACCTTGCCTTAAACCAATTACAAAAGTTAATGTCATTGGTAAGATCGCATTGGAGGTTACATATTTCTCACTATGAAGTGATAAAGTATTTCCGTGGTTGTCCTCTACTACATGACACTGATATAATCAGGAGGACATTCAGCAGAAGCTCTGTGGTGTTCCTCCAGAGAGAAAATCAGAACAACTGAGGAATCGTTCAGGAAGCTGGAGAGACTTGAGAACTAAACATGACTACATTCCTAGATGGGAGCCTGGAACAGAAAACAATCATTCATGGGGGCAGGGGTGGTCTGAAAGAAACCAGGCCTCCATTATACTAAAGAATCCAATGTTAGCTTCTCAGATTTGACAGTACACCATAATAACCAAAAATGTTAATAATAACAAGGGAAGCAGTGGGATATGAGTGCTGCCTGCAATAATACCCCAGCTCTTCTGAGCACCTCGTAGGATTCTGATACTACTACATTTTCATTTTGAAAAGGATACTAATATTTCCAAATTATAATAAATCATCTTTTATGGAGAGTATATATTCTTCATGTGATAATCAAAGGAAAACAGTCCAGCTGAAAGGACCACATATTTCTGTTAATGAGCCGTGGAAATCACTGGGTAATAGATATATTTCTGACCTTCAAACGTAAGGAAACTATAAAAAGATCCCAGATCTCATTATCTTCATGTGAAATGAGTTATCAAGCAGGATTTCTCTTATTTAGAGCAGATGATGTTTCATATTTCTTCCTTGAAATTCTTAATTTTGCAAGCTAGGCTATTCTCGAATTTAATTGGGAGAAAAGACTTAGCGTGCCCTATCTAAGCCCCATTAAAGGCTGGTGAGTCCCCCATTCACACCACATGGAATATGAGAGCTATTTTTATTATGGTAGGTGGCTGACTTCTTTGGGAAAATATTAAAGCTTGAAATAAGCTCAGTCCTAAAATGTTAGGGGTATGGTGCTATTTTTGGTTTGCTCATGGAGAGGATGCTACAATTGTAAAATTCATAGCATCCTTAGGCTCCACCTTACAGGGACATAAACCACCAGACAATGCCAACCAAATAATGTGAGAGGTGGTTATTACATCGAGAGACACTAGAGTATATGAGAGCATGATCTCTACTACAAGGCAAATGCCAATCACCTTCTTTGTGATTTTAGAATCTAATGTACAATAAGTAGGTTATGTGAATGGTTGGCAGAATATGCAGTTTTGATCAATCAATAGTATTTAGTAGAATCTGTGATGAAAATTAATTGCATGCCTTTATTAAACTATACCAAAATTATCTTAATTTTCTATTTGGAAAATGTTCCTTCTATTTTATCACTTTCCCTCTCGCACACCAATATTCTTATATTTGGCGTGGAATCCATTTCATTAACAGAAGCTGAACCCTGAGAGGGGAACAGCTGGAATGCAGTCACACTGCTTCAGTGGCAAATAAATAAATAAATATGGAAAGAAAATCAAAACCTTGTGCTAATTTACTCAATTGCCAAACCTCATTGGTTCTGAACAGTTTAAATTAAATTTTATTTTATCTTGTGCCACATTTCAACTAAGGAAAACAGAAAATTATGGCGATGGCAAGTTTTTCCTTCTTAAATACTTAAGCTGACTCCAGTTAAGAGAAGATTACAGCATACAGCTTGAGGAGTGTTTGTGAACAGGAAAAACAGTATTCCTCTGGCTTGTTGCATCATAGCCGTTCTTCTCCTAAAAGGTGAATTTGACACTCTTCCAACTACCACTAAACCTGTCAGAAAATCCTTTAAAATTGCATTTAAAAAATCAATAGTGCCCCTTCACATCTTTTAAATTAGTCAGTTTTGATTTCCTTGTTCCCTGAAACATTGTGCAATTCACTTGAGTATAGATGGCCTAAGCTAGTCATTATGAAAGCCATTAAGGACAACACCAACTTTAGAGAGTTAAATATTGTAAAGCCATATTAAAATGTGTCTTTGGGTGCCCTTAGGAGGAAGTACATTATAAGTCCTTGACTGTAGGTACCATCTGCTGGATGGAAATCAGTTAATTTAAGTATGGTGTATGCTTGCTTTTGAAATATAGTATTCTAAACTCACAAGTATGGCTTTCAAACAAACCAAGAAAACCAGATATGATTTCCAGCCAAAGTAGGTTTTTAAACATTATCCTCTATCAGAGTTAGGGACATTGAGAAGGACTGATTATCTGCTTTTTCCTGACTTAGAAGAGTCTTGACAGGCACTGCCATTTTGTTTCTCTTATTTGGCCAGTGAGGAATATCCTCCCTAAAGTAGCCAGACTCAAATGGACATTGTTTGTTTGCACAGAGTTGATATGTTAAACTTATTACAAGTTAAATTCTAATTAATTCCTCTTGGGATGCTAAGGAGGGTGACATTTCCAATACTCACTGCTATGGAAAAAATGATTAATTTTGTCATATACGATGGGCTGTGCTTTGAAATAGGAAATAAGCAGCAGGCACAGAAAGACTCTATTTTTTAAGAAACATTTTTTTATGCTGAAGCAACTATATACTCATATTGTGTAAGATGCAAATTAATAATGAATGCAGACATAAATAATATATCACACGCACACACACATATAATGTAACCCAAAAGCACATCTTTTCAAATCATTCTAGATGTCCTTAAAATATGGTTATCATCCTAGCTGGAGAGAATTATTATTTCCTATGCACTCTGTACTCTACCACTGTCAAGTTAAAGGAAAAGAGAAGACCACACTATTTGCAGACCACGTTTAGTTTGGAGACTTTGCTCTACCTAGTGGGGTGGTCTTGGCAGAGGACTACAGCCTAAGACCCTCAGGTAGGCGGAGAGTGAAGTATGTGGCATCCAATACCTGTGAAGGATTTCACATATGCAAAGCTGGTGCATTTTCCAGAGATCTAAGGACAAGGCTATTGACCCTTGCATGGACCCTTTCCACTAAATGATCCACATAGAGGATATCAGGGCAGCCAAGTCCTCTCAAATTCTAAGTGCAGCCCCATTATCTTCTTGGCTGAGACAAAGCCCACTTCCTCAGGGAATCTGTACCCTAAGGAGGAGGAAGCCACAAGTGTGGCTCATCATATCTTTCTGTCTTCCCCATGAAGGAGACCTGAGACCATCATCGAACCCATCAAGATGCATTTCCATTACCAACTTACCATTTAACAAGAGTAACAGATCTTTGCAAAAGGAACAGTAGTAATGAACTCTGACCACATCATAGTGAGTACCGAAGGAAAGGTATCAAATGCTTAAAGGGTTTACCTTGTGGACCATCAAGAATGAGCAATATCAACCACTAATGCTCCTCAGCCATTGCTGGAGCTCCCAGGCTGCTGAAGCTCTGATGGCCTGAGGCTTTGCATCCCTAATTCCACTAAAGCTGCATTAATAATAAATGTAGGAATAACTAATAAGTTCATTTATATTGAATGAATAGTCACCTGGGGCCATGAAGAGTCAAGTCTGAGAGCCAGGGTCAACTTCTCTGACCACAAGCCTTGGACAGATCTTGGTCTTTTGCCCTATACTATTGCTCTGAGTCAATGCTCAGTGTACAGGGAGTCTTCCTGCTTCCTCCCCTTCAGCAAACCCTGGGACTTTCAGTGACCACTGTAAACATCCAGAAGGCACTGTCTGCAGGCAATCTTTTATGCTACTATTCCAGCGATAGCTGGGCTTAGATGAACAAATCTTGCTGCTATACTTCCCACTACACAAGGACCAGCTTACCATCCTTTCAGGATTATTAGCACAGTGTTACAATGAAGAGCATGCATTCCCCTTTCCTGAGTCTTTTATTTTTTTTTGCAATGTACCTGTTAAAAGCAACCCATGATGCCCTAACAACTCATTAGAAAGTAAATTTTAGGGAATAAGTTTTACTTGACTGATTTGAAAAAAAAAAAAAAGGCTTTACAAAATAGGTTGGTTCACCCATGTGGAAAGGACAGTAAATTGGCTCTAGCTCAGAATGCCTGGAGAGACAGTTGATGTAAGCATCCAGGGATTTTTTTTTTCTGAGATACATTTAAATGCCTTAAATACAGTTGGCTACTCATTATGGTTTGTGTTTGTGGAGTTCTATACATGCAAAAAACCCACAAATGCAAATTATAGCCCATGGTGCAAGAAACAGCATTGAGCTAAAAAAAAAAAAAAAACAACCTCTTTGGACGTTGTTTCTGATAATAAATATTTCTATGTGACCATGTTTATCTTAAATGTATGGGTGTTTTATATGCGTTGCATAACTGTGTGACTTGTACATACTTTGTGTCTGCAGAGGCCGGAAGAGACCATTGGCTTCCCTGGAACTAGAGTTATGAATGGTTGTTAGCCACCATGTAGATGATAGGAAAGGAATCTAGATCCTCTGGAAGAGCATCAGTGTTCTTAAAATATATTTACATATATGTATATATATATATATTTATTTTTCTTTTATGTGTATGGGTGTTATGCCTATGTTTATGTCTTGTACCACACGTGTGTGTGTCCTAGAAGTCTTAAAGTGGATGCCAGATGCTCTGGAATTAAAGTTGCAGATGACACATGAGCACTGGGAGCTGAAATCTTGTCCTCTGGAAGAGAAGCCAGTGCTCCTGCTGCCAAGCCATCTCTCTCCAGCCCTCAGCTATTTTGGTTTTACCAAGAGCTTACTTAGCAGGGATTCCTGTTTGTCCACTCATTTGTTTCAATAAATAAGTGTATGAATACTGGTTTATTGAGCGAGTTAAGAACTAAAGAATACAAAGCAAAGTGTTAGAAATGATAAATTATATTTATAATATATGTTATCCAGGATAGTATATTACAAAATATGCTATTCAGCAAAATATATATCATATGCTATTCAGCAATGAGAATAAATGAGCTAGACAGTGTTGCATAATATCAGCAAACCGCTCAGGATAAGGATCTCTTGATAAGATCACAGAAGATGCACTCTAGTCTGATTGTTTCAAGGTGAAATATGGAAGGATTAATTTATGTTGGAGAAAATCAAGGTCAAATCATTGCATGAAGTTGTTTGCATACCAACAATAATCTGATTGCACACGTAAAACTTGTTTGTTTTTCTGAATCCATGCTAATAGTAAACCAAACAATTATGAACAATGGCAATAAAAATAAAGAGAAAGCTTTCCCAGCATAAGGCTCTGATCCTAAAACCCACTGCCTTTCTTTCTTCTCCCTTCTTCCCCTTCTCACTGGCCAATAACTCTTGAATGATGACAGCACAGTGGGCTTATTCTGTTCTACTCTATATAAAGCACAATCTTTCTTCCTAAGTAGTATTATTTCAGAAACAGTAAAACTTAATTCTTCTGTGTCGTAGGTATTTTTTTGACACATATACATGTTCCATAATTGTTTAGAAAATGGGACATTTTGAGTAAATATACTTTGGTTGTGCTAAGATCACATCATTTCTGTTGAGGTAATTTGTCAAACACTGCTGTTTTCCTGTTTTTTGAATGATTTTCTTGCTCAGTCTTCTATTGTCTGTATTCTGTAGGGTCTGGAGTCTGCGTTCCATTAGCTTAGTAGTCAGTAACCGATTGCACACTTTTCCTCAATGTGTGGAGGCAGTGAGTCTCCTAGCTTCTGATGCCAGGATATGTATTCCCAATATTCCTTTCTTGTCCTTGGGGGATGCTTTCCAGGATCCTCCAAATAGTTGATGCTTCAGTCTCTTACATAAGATGTTACAGTGTGTGTATATAGCCTATACACACCCTTAGATAGCTGTAATACCCAGGAGATGTTAAGTGCTTTCTAAATAGCAATTTGAAATTGCATAGTGAAAATAATAGGACATTGTCTGTATATGTTTAACATGAACTTTTTTTATTTTTAACTTTTGATATGAAGTTGGATCACTAGAAGCAGAGCCCATGGATATACAGAAGTGAGGGTACAATATGGAATACATCTAACAAGCAGACAGTTGATAACTGCTTTAGTCTTCATTTCTACTTTGCATAGAGCTTCAAGGTCACCCAGAGGTCACAATGCAGTGTCTTTTCAAGTATTTCTGAAGCATACATACAATCCTGACAAGCATATGACATTCTAGATCACCTCCTTATCAGAGAGGTTTCTACAGAACATGAGGTCACAAAACAGCAACTTTCTGGTGACAATGGTTGAAGGGATTCTAATCATGTTCTGTCCCTTCCATGGTCTGCAATGCTGGCTTCAATGGTTGCCAGACTTGTCTTTCAAGGTTACCATGGAATCTGGGAGGAGAAGGAAGGCATGGTCTGACTATACAGCTATCTGTTCCCTGTGCCAACCCCTTTGCTAAATCTCCAGAATTCTGAAAAGCTTTGTCTCGTGAATTATTTCTAGCATATATATGTGTGTGTGTGTGTGTGTGTGTGTGTGTGTGTGTGTGTGTGTATACATATAAAATAAATAACTAATTAGTTTATGAATTAAAAATATTTGAAAATTTCATAAGCCATACAATAATCTGTTCCCACTCCCTCCCCTCTGACTCTTCTCACTTCCTCACCCACCATCACTCTCCCCTCCCAACTTCATGTACCCCTTTTAAAACACACTGCATCCATGTATGTGTATGGGTGTAGGGCCATTTACTGGAGTATAGAAAACCTCAGTAATCGCATCCTTGAAGGAAACATTATCTCCCTCCCAGCAGCCATCAGTTGCCAATAACTGCTTTGCTATTGGGACTTTGTGAGCCCTTCCCCCATCCATTCCAGCCCACTTACTCCACTCAGAATGGGGTTTCATTTTAATGCCCTCAATAGTTCCATCCTTGCTGATGTTACCATGGGCAATATAATAATGGAGTTTGAATCATGGTTGTATCCCCATTTCTTAACATTCTGCATAGTTATTTATTGTTCAGTCAGAGGCTACCATTGCCCATGCTATTCCATTTTGTTGAGTAAAATGACAGATGGTTTTGTCTATGAGGGAAGATGGCTGAAAAAAAATCATAGGGTTTCATTCTTAGCAGCAGCACACAATAATCACCCAGCCATTCAATATTTGCCCCATTTAATAAAAGATCTGTAACTACGGGGTTGGGTTTGTGCTCTGCGATTTGAAGTGTACATATCATCTCAATTTGCACAGCTTTCCCTGTTTTGTAATAAGCATTTATAACATGTTTTTGATGTCTAGTTGGTCTTTTCTTGCTTTCAGTTTTTTTTTCAGGTGTTAATGCAAAAATGAAGCCAATTCTGCCTCTAGACTCATGATTCTCACAGCATTTGTATTATTTACGAACTGCCTGTTGTCAGCATGACCTCTAAAGGGGAAATATGTTTCTCCAAGCATTCCATGGTTGCAATTAGTCTTCAAGCACTTCAAAACAATATTGAATGTTCCCTTTCATCTTTTCTTCAAAATACCGGTCCATCCGCATACACTAACTTATTTATGCACAGGCAAGACAAGGTCCGTAACTTTTAGACTATGTGCTCTTTATGACTTTGGAGTGTCCTCAATATTTGTATCCCATCTTAGAACCCAATTTTTTATATTATTTTAACCTTAGTGTAAAGTCTACAAACAGAAAATTATTTGTATGTGTTGATCATGAAACTCAGTAGCTCAGAACACTGTGAATTTCCAAGAATTTTTACGTCTAAGTTTTTGAGAAATACCTCTTTCATCCATCTCCAATTCTCTCTGTCAGTCTGGAAATATGGCTTTAAAATAAAAATTTGTCTTAGTCTATAAGTATTCCTTTGTATATTATTTTAAAAAATAAAAATATAGTTTATACATAATGGTTTTGAGTCAGCCTTATCTGTATAGTTCACCCTTAACTGTCTCTTTTGAATTTTGGTGTGATTGATGTTTAAATAATATTGCTATTCATCTCAAAGTTCAAAAAGTCTGAAAATGCACAATATCTCCTGAAAGTCGGTAAGATAAATTGAACAAATTTCACAAGATACAGAGAATTACAAATTCCAACATGGAACAGGGAGGGCCTCAATATCCAATCCCTGGCTAAAAAACTAATGTCAGTGGCAATGGGTGTCTCATGGGGGAGGGGAGAATCACTTTTATTTGGGTGAGGCAGTCATGAGTAGGTTTCCCATGCCCCAGTGAATGACTCCATCTACTTGTGCATATAGGCAGCACTAACTGAACTTGGTTTGTTATAAAATATATAAAATATATAAACCTACAAAAATATGTTGTAGGTAGTATGGGTCAAAACTAGAAGGAGGAACTAGGGGATGGACAAGACCAAGATACATTGCAAATACGTTTGAAAACTTCAAAATTAAAGCAAATCTCAGGAAAAAAATAAAGAGGAGCTGTTGGGGGAAAAAAGATATACCTTAAACTTAAAAAAAAAGGAAGGGGATGGGTGGGTTGAGGCAGAAGAGGGTGGGAGGATGGGACTGGAGGGGGGAGTAAGGAGGGGATTTTGATTGAGATGTAACTTGAAGAAATAAAAAATAAAGAGGAAAAAAAATAAAGAAGCCAGTCCAAAGTAATTGTGATTAAAATTTCTCACAAAACATAAAACATAGGATAATGTAAGGTAAACTTTAGGCCCTTAAAGCCAATGAAAGACTGGGGAATGCAACTCAGTCATAGAATAATTGCTTACCATATGCCAATGATCTGGGTTCTATTCCTGAAACTCACTAACAAGTTACGGTGTCTTGAATTACAATAGCCCTCATATAATCATATGTTTAAATATTTGGTTCCATTTGGTGGGCTTGGACAGATTAGGTGGCATGGCTTTGTCGGAGAAATATGTTACAGGGGAAGGACTTTGAGATTTCCAAAGAGCACAAAATTCCAGTTGACTTTCTCTTTGCTTCTTGCTTGTGGATCAGATGTAATCTCTCAGCAAATACTCTAGAATCATTCCCACCTGCTGGCTGCCATGTCCCCTCCCATAATGGTCATGAACTAACTCTTTGAAACTCTCAGCCCCAAATAAACTCTTTATTCTGTAAGCCATATTTTGTAATGGTGTCATATCACAACAATATAAGACACAGGCAAAGAGATAAACAATCCTATAGGCCTGAGAACATTTGAATTTGACCCAAACTTTTGTTCTCAGTCTTGCAAATTCCTAAGGCATTCTTTTTTTAAAAAAAATTAATTTATTTTTTCAAGTTACAGCTCGATCAAACTCCTCTCCTTCCTCCCCTCCAGGTCTCACCCTTCCTCTCTTTCTCTTCCCTATCTCCATCCTCGCCTTCTTTTTTTTTTATATAAGTACTTTATTTTTTTTTCTTCAAGTTACATCTCAGTCTCAAACCCTTCCCTATTCCCCCTTCCTGTCCCACCCTACCACCCTCTTCCCCCCCAACAGCTTCCCTTTTCAATCCAACAAATGGTTCTTTCTCTTATAACAGTAAATTCTACACAAAACAGCAGAATTAAATATGCCACATTTATGAGAGTTAAATGGCCCAGTATACCTTCCCAATGTCAAGTTCATACATATTTGGCCCCTGTCTTTAACCTTCTACCTTCTAACCATCTCCATGAGTTTAAAGTTCTATAACTGACTTAGCTTTCATACTAACTTGCATCACTATTATAGCCATCTTCATAGATCTAGAACGCCCTCTTGATTCCTAAACAACTCAAAATTTAGCCATGAGACTCAAGCTGTTTATTCTTCAACCACCTCAGAGAGCTGAGAAGGATAAATATATTTTGATATCGTGACATATCAGCTCCTGACAGCACCCCCTATTCTACTCCAAGTAGAAGATAAGCATCGAAGAATCTCCAGTGTGAGATGGTTGAATTAGTGGCAAGCCTATCTCTTGGCATGTAAAAACTCCTTGCTTCAACTGCAGACAGACTGCTGCCCAAAAAGGACAAAACTTGGTAGCAGGGAAGTCGACAGCCTAACTCTGCCAAGACAGGGTAGGTTAGTCCTTCACAATCCCTGCTCTACAATAAATGTCTGTCAGAGAAACAGGACCAAAAGGCTGAAGACTGATGCTGGAATGTATGGAGAGAAAATGGGAACTGCCCAGGTAGTCACTGGTTTGTCATTTCTTAGTATTGGAAGCTGCAGGCCCTGCACTTCCTATATAATCAGATATATTTATCCTCGTCTTCTTTTTGAATGAGGGGAATCCCCACATATCAAAGCCCCTCAGTTCAACAGTTACATGAGGGATAAGAGCTTCCTCTTATACTGGGGTTTGATATGGGTGCCCAGCTAGAATAATGTGTTCTGTGAACAAGCAATAGGGTCTATGACTTACTGCTGGGTGTTTTTCATTGGATAGTTATGCTAGGTTCCTGACTGTTTGATCTGTGGGTTGTAGGGTGGTTGTCCTGTGCTATATGGTTAATATCCACATATAAGAGCGTGCATACCATGTATGTCTTTCTGGATCTGTATTAGTTCACTTAGGATGAGCTTTACGAGATCCATCCATTTGGCTGTAAATTGCATGATTTTGTTGTTTCTGATAGCTGAATAGTTTTTCATTGTGTAAATGTACCACAGTGGTTTTTTGTTTGTTTGTTTTGTTGATGTTTTTTAAATCTTCAGTTGAAGGACATCTGAGTTGTTTTCAGTTTCTGATTATAACAAATAAAGTTGCTAAGGACATTGTTGAGGAAATATCTTTAGGTTTGGTGGGATATTTTTTGGATATATGCCAAGGAGTGGTATGACTGAGTCTTGAGGTAGAACTATTCTCAGTTTTCTAAGATAACACCAGATTAATTTCCAAAGTAGTTGTACAAGTTTGCATGTACACCAGCAATGGAGGAGTGTTCCTCGTTCTCTGTATTGTTGCCAGCAGGTACTATCTCTTGAATTTTTTGGATTTAGCCATTCTGACAGGTGTGAGATGGAATCTCAGAGTTGTCTTGAGTTACATTTCCATTATGACCAATGATGTTAAGCATTTCAAGTGCCTCTCAGCCTTTAGAGATTCTTCTTTTGTGAGTTCTTGGTTTAGTTCTGAACTCCATTTTTTGATTGGATTATTGGGTTTGTTGGTGTTTAATTTCTTGGGTTCTTTATATATTTTGGATATTAGCCCTCTGTCAGATGTGGAGGTGGTGAAGATCTTTTCCCAACTGTAGGCAGCCATTTTGTTCTAATGACAGTGTCCTTTGCCTTACAGAAACTTTTCAGTTTCATGAGGCCCCATTTATTGCTTGTTGGTCTTAGAACCTGAGCTGTTGGTGTTCTGTTCAGGAAGTTTCCTGCCTGTGCCAATGACTTTTGAGGCTTTTCCCCACTTTCTCTTCTATTAGCCTAAGTGTGTCTATTTTTATATTGAGACCTTGAACTTAAGTTTTGTGCAGAGTGACAGATGTGTGTCTATTTGCATTTTTTACATGTTGACATCCAGTTAGACCAACACCACCTGTTGAAGATGCTGTCCTTTTTCCATTGTATGGTTTTGGCTTCTTTGTCAAAAATGAAGTGACTGTTGGTGTGTGGGTTTATTTCTGGGTCTTAGATTTGGTTCCATGGATCCACAAGTCTGTTTCTATTCCAGTATCAAGCTGTTTTTATTACTATTGCTCTATAGTATGGCTTGAGATCAGGGATGGTGATACCTCCAGATGTTGTTTTATTGTACAGGATTGATTTAGCTATTCTGTTTTTGTTGTTATTGTTCTTGTTTGTTTGTTTTTCCAAATGAAGTTGAGAATTGTTCTTTCAAACTCTGCAAAGAATTGTGTGGGTATTTTGTTAGGAATTGCATTGAATCTGTATATTGCTTTTGGTAGGATGGCCATTTTTATTATGCTGATCTTACCTATCCGTGAGCATGGGAGGTCTTTCATATTCTGATACTCTCTTCAATTTCTTTCTTCATGGACTTGAAGTCCTTGTTGTACAGGTCTGTCATTTGCTTGGTTAGAGTTACCCCCAGGCATTTTATAATTTTTGTGACTATTGTGAAAATTGTTGTTCCCTAATTTTTTTCTCGGCCCATTTATCTTTTGTGTAAAGAATGGCTTCTGATTTTTTTTTTTTTTTTAGTTAATTTTGTATCCAGCCATATTGCTGAAAGTGTTTATCAGTTGTAGGAGCTCTTTGGTGGAATTTTTGGGGTCATTTATGTATCCTATCGTATCATCTGCAAATAGGGATACTTTGATTTCTGCCTTTTCAGTTTGTATCTCCTTGATCTCTTTTAGTTGTCTTATTGCTCTGGCTAGAACTTCAAGTACTATGTTAAAGAGATATGGGGAGAGTGGGCAGCCTTACCTTGTCCCTGATTTTAGGGGAAATGCTTTAAGTTTCTGTCCATGTAATTTGATGTTGGCTACCAGCTTGCTGTATATCACCTTTATTATGTTTAGGTATCGTCCTTGGATGCCAGATCTCTCCAAGACTTTTAACATGAAGGGGTCTTAGATTCTGTCAAATGCTTTTTCAGCATCTAGTAAGATGATCATGTGGTGTGAGACGGAATCTCAGAGTTGTTTTGAGTTGCATTTCCCTGGTGACTAAGAACATTGAGCATTTCTTTTCATTTTTCTTATTAATTTATTTTTAAATGCTTCTCCACCATTTAGTGTCTTCTGTTGAGAATTCTTGGTTTAGTTCTGAATCCTATTTTTAAGTGGATTATTTGGTTTGTTGGTGTTTACTTTTTTGAGTTATCTATATATTTTGGATATTAACACTCTATCAGATGTAGGATTGGTGAAGATATTTTTCCAAACTGTAGGCTGCTGTTTTGTTCGAATGACAATGTCTATTGACTTACTGAAGCTTTTCAGTTTCATGAGGTCCCATTTATTGATTGTTGATCTTAGAACCTGAGTTATTGGTGTCTTGTAGATTGCTTTTGGAGATTTTTTACTATGTTAATCCTACTGATCCATAAACATGGGAGTCTTTCCATCTTCTGGTATCTTCTTCAATTTCTTTCTTCAGAAACTTGAAGTTTTTGTCATACATGCATTTCACTTGCTTTGTTAGAGTTGTACCAAGATACTTTATATTGTTTGTGGCTACTGTGAAGAATGTTGTTTCTCTAATTTCTTTTTCAGCCCATTTATCATTTGTATAAAGGAGGGCTACTGATTTTTTGAGTTAATTTTATATCCAGCCACTTTGCTGAAGGTGTTTATCAGCTGTAGGAGTTCTCTGGTAGAATTTTGGTGGTTGCTTGTGTGTACAATCATATCATCTGCGAATTGGGATACTTAGACTTCTTCCTTAGACCCATCCCAAGGGAGAAAGCCAACCCCTGTCAGTATGAATGATACTCTACTATGATTACAGACAGGAGCCTAGCATAACTGTCTTCTGAGAACTTCAATGGAGCAGAGAGGATTCAAGCAGAAGCTGAGACTCTCTGCCAAACATTAGACAGAACGAGAGGGATCTTGAGGAAGAATGGGGAGAGGGGAAGGATAGAAAGACCCAGCAGAGACAAGAACTCAAATGGGGACTCACAGAAGCTGAGTCACTTTTCAAAGGGCATACAAGAACCACACCTAGGCACCCTACACACATGTAAGTGACAGGCAGGTTGTTCATCTTGTGGCCCCCTAGCAAGTGGAGCTGGAGCTGTCTCTAACAATGACTATGAGGCCTACTTTTTTATCACTTCCCCTCAATGGGGCTGTGGTGCCTGGCTTCAATGGAAGAGGAAGTGCTCAGACCTGATGTGACTCTATATGTTGGGGTGGGATAGTACGGAGGGAGTGAGGCGCTCCCCTTTTCAGCGGAGAAGTGAAGGGGGAATGAGAAAGGGGGCCGGAGGGCAGGACCCAGAGGACGGAGCTATGATTGGGATGTAGAATAAAACAAAAAACTTTATTCCTTATCACTAAACTTCTTTACCATTTGCTACTTCTGAATTAACTGTGGATCATTTCTTTTTGAAACCCATACCTTGGTTTAGCTTACAAGATTCAGTATTTTGTAATGTGATGCATATCTGGACATCCCCATGAAAACCTTCAATATAGTGCCATGACTTTGAGGGATCATAGAAATAATAAATTTGAGAAAATATATCTAGTTATGCATAATTGATTGGGGAATGACTTCCATATGGCTAGAAAATATTTCAGAAATTTAAACTTTAGTAGATCAAAACTACTTTTGCATTAGTTATTGAATTTGAAAATATAGTTGTGATGTTGAGGTCATTAAGACAGTCACTATCTTTTTATCTAAAATAGAGCCCTATAAACATAAGCAAAAATTAAATCATTCTTTTTCATACCTCTTCACAATTTCATTTAAAATAAGTGCAGGTGCTAAATCAGCCATAAATTTTTATCTATATTCAAATTGGCTTTTCAACTTTTACCATCTCGCTCACCAACTATCTTTCTCCCACAGTCTCCAACTGGGATTCCTCTTTCTTTTGGAACTCTGTTTGAACTGTTTTTAATTATTTGGATAAGATTTACACCAAGACTGAAACTAAATGAAGTACTGCCTCTGCATACCCTTGACAATCAACTTTCTCCATCCTGCTTTTATGCTCAGTTAAAAAGGCAGATTTAATTAGTGAAAGTCACGATCAACACTGAACAAAACACTTACTTTCAGCCTTTTGTGCATCTTTAAAAGATTAAGTTAACAAGCTAGTTTTGTGAGCAAGAATTCGAGCCAGTAAAGGCTCTGTAATTTATTCAATATTTTTTCTATGCTCTCCTCTATCTAAGCTAATTTATCTTAAAGTTCTGCCAGGGATCGTCCTTCGTTATGTATAAGATAAACAAAATAATTCAAATGCCTAAAACAAAGTAATTCAAATGCATAAGTTCTGTCTTGTATGACAAATTTTTCTAACCCCAAACATGCAGGCAATATAGTGAAATGATACTTCCTGATTGAGACTCCTCCAGATATATTTATTTGTTTTTTCTCTCTCTTCTCTCTTCATATCTCCTAATTAGTGTTCTTCATCCAGAACAATATTCTCTTGTGAAATAAAATGTATTTTTATAAATTCTATGTAAACTGATTCCTTTCTTTACATACCTCAGACTTTGATTTTATCAGGAGGTCTAGAATCCAATCTTGGAGGAGGTACCAAAGACCTGGGTTCCAGGGGATTCTTGATTCTATGGTATCTGTACAGATAATTTTTTGTAATAGGAAATGTTTAATAGCAGCCTAAAAATCTACCAGAAAACATTAAACATATTATTGTACAGTCTAGCACATAATACCCTGCCACCAGGAACTTCAAGATTTTCAAAGATATATGTGTGTGTGTGTGTGTGTGTGTGTGTGTGTGTGTGTGTGTGTGTGTTTGTATGTATATATATTCAGTATATATACATATACATATTTGAATTTATATACTTCAAAAATGTCCTATTACAAAATATATAAATATATGTTGAATATGTATATATGTGCATATATATTCAACTAATTAAATACAACCAACTGTCTAAATTATTTCTTTCATCCATTATCAATGTTTTAATGAAGCCTTAACAAGGAACCTTAAGGCTGTTGAAATGGCTCAGCAGGTTGGAGATACCTGTCACCTAGTCTGGTGATCTCAGTTCAATCCCTCTGACCCAATTCCTACCAGTTGTCTTCTGACCTGTATATGGGTGCCCGTCCCATATAAACGAATACATGAATTAAAATGTAATAAAATGAGCTAAGAGAAACCTTAAAATATGGTTATTCCTTAACCACCCAATCAACTAACCTACACCTCAGGATCCATTCTTACTGGAGATCCTTTTTAATGGAGAGCAGTCACCCCGTTCTTTTCTTTGGGAGCCATTATTTATGTGGTTGTTTTAAATTGTGGCCCCTTTGTCCCATCTTCATGTGTACAACTATTTTCAGTTGTGCTTAGAATTTGGAGTGAAACATTTATGGGCAAGATAAAAACGTATTGTTTGCTGGACTGTGGTAGTCCATGTCTTTAATCCCTGCACTGGGGAGACAGAGGCAGAGTTCAAGGCCAGTCTCAAACTACAGAGCTAGTTCCAGGACAACCAGGGCCACACAGAAAAATCCAGTCTTGAAAAACACATTTAAAACAAAACAAAACAAAAAGTGTATTCATGGAGCAAGCCACTCCAAGCCCTGCCCTGTCCCTTCCCCACAAGACAGACCAAGGGAAATATAAGAAAACAAGTAGAAACAATCCAAACATACTTTGAAAGAACTCTGGGGGCCATCAAAGGTTTGTAACAATTAAATCCATATGGAACCAAGAAAGAAGCAACATAAAACAGGAAGACTGTGCTGTTTTCATTTTCCCTTAATCCATCCTCTTCTGGCTTTTGGTCTTATGAAAGATGTTGCCAGCATACCTAGGGAGGTGGAGTGGTACAGGTCATGGAAAGATCACTAAAGACCCTAATTGCATCTTCTTATATATATCTTCTCTAGCTCACTCTGCTTGAGACTCGGCAAAGTTAAACACATAAAGATATTTGCTTAAAGGCATTATAAGATGGGCAGATATGATGATTTAGTTTGTACAGATGCTTGCTGACAAGTCTGATGACTGGAGGTTAATACCCAAAACTCATATGATGTTAGAAGATAACCAAACTCAGAAGTTGCCCACTGACTTGTAAGTGTAGGCCATGGAACATGTCACATACACACACACAGAGAGAGAGAGAGAGAGAGAGAGAGAGAGAGAGAGAGAGAGAGGGAGAGAGAGACTACACACACATATACATATATATGTATAAACAATAAAAACACACAGAGACTACACATGTACACACATATACACATATATAATTATAACCAATCACACACACACACAGAATTTAAGACAACCCTCCAAAGCTTGGGGCAGAAGCAGATGATAAACCATCTCAAGTTCTGGAGGAAAGGCTTAGGAGGATTTCTTTAAATAAAATGAGAGCATCAAAAGCACTTAAGTGTATAGGAGAATTTAGAAGACTCTATAGAGGTCAGGAAGGATATGTGTTCATAGACTTTAGAAGACAGGAAGCTTTTGATTTAGGCTGAGTGCTAGGTTGAGAAAAACACTGTCCAGGCTGTGGAGGAGAGCCCCAGCATGGATCCAGAGACTTGGAGAATATTTTCTTGGTGTGTTTCTTTTTGTTGCTATTGGTCTTGTGGTTATTCTTTAGTTTATTGGTTCTGGAAAACCATAGTCTGAAAAAAACTTTTAAAAAACTCCTTCATATAAACTGAAAGGACAGTTGTCTCACAAATCCTTTGGAAAAGTCACTAAAGTAAATGCACAATTATAACCTTCAACAACCAAGGAGAAGAAGGTTGCTGTGATATAGCTCAGTGGTAGAGCACCTGCCTACCATGTACAAAGTCATGGGTTTTATTCCCAGCACTGCTAAATAAACAAACAAGTCATTCCATAAAGGTAAAATTCATTGAGCAATTCAGAGTTGAAAAAACTAAGAGGAAATGAGACCTAACTTAAGGATGTTGCCTAATTTAAGGAGTCATGCCTTTGAAAGGTATTGCTTATCCTGGACTTTCCTCTGTCTCTCTCTCTCTTTCATCTCTCTCTCTCTCTCTCTCTCTCTCTCTCTCTCTGTCTCTCTATCACTTTTGGTGACTTGGCCTTCCATCTCTCTAATACTTCTGACTTGTCACAGATCTCAAAGCAGTGGAGAGAGCCAACCGTGAACTCACACCTCTGAAACTGTCAGTCAAAATAAACCTTTCCTCAGTGCAGCTCCTCACTCCAGGTGTTTTGTAACAGACACATAAATAAGTGCCAGCTAACGTGCTTCATGTATGTGTTTAAATATTACATTAAATCAGAGAAACATATAAATTAATACATGTTAATAAAATATAATAGCTTTCATAGCAATCAAAGATACCAAGTAACTTTCTTTCCCACTACCCTTATTGGTATTCCTTGTCTGCTCTCTCAAGAGCAGCTGGGGTCTCAATTTAAAATTCAAGCCCCATAATTTCATTATTCACTTCCAAACAGGTCAGAGTTTTCTCAATGCACTTTGAATAACTCCCAAGTTCTTTTTGGCAAAGAGTTTGAATGTTTTCCTAAGAAAGAAATCTGGGGCTCTCATAATGACTCGGTGGGTAAAAGCACTTGCTGTCAAATCTGAAAATCCGAGTTCAATCCTCAGGACCCACATGGTGGTAGGAGAGAACTGATCCTAGTAAGTTGGCCCCTGACCCCCACAGTCATACTGTTGCAACACACCTCTCCCAACACAGCATGTGACTGTAATAAATCATCTTTTAGAAAGGGAAAAAAATTGCCTTTGGAAACATCATAAACACAACAGCCACTGCCCATATCTCCTTTGCAGACTTGAATGTGCCTATGTTAGTCTTCCCTGAGCACCCCAGAACCTGAAGGAAACCAGGTCTGTGAAGACTGATGAGAACATCATTGGCCTCTCCAATCTCCAAAGCGTTCTGGTCACCTCCCATTCTCAAGAAGGCATCACAGCTCCAAGCTTTGTGGATGACAAAAATTCATCAATGACAAGGCAAATAGAAACAGCTGTCTTCAGAAAAGATATCTAAAAGAAAGAAAGACTGTTCAGGGATAGACATTTTTTACTGTTTGCTGAAGAAAGTATTCTGGGTCAGACTGCATGCACATAGAGGAAGAATTTTAAAGGTAAGGCTCCAAAAGAGAGCTGGATATTTCCAGCATCTCTCTCAGCATCAGTGAGTCACAGCTGGATCTGGGTGGGAAGGGCAGATGGGGCACACATTCAGAAGATTGACTTTTCTGCTCACTGTTGTTGACCCTGCATTGCTGGTATAAGATTTCTTCTATGAGAAAATTCCCCTTACATTTCTAGAGCCTTAAAATTGTTCATTTTCTTTGACCCCACAGTTGTTGAACTATGAATTCATTCTTTGAAATTAATTAGAGATGCAGAAGAAAAAGTTCTTTATCTCAGAGACTGGTAAGTAGAAATCTCATTTCATAGACACAGGTGCACAAGCAATTCAACCTGCCTATTTTTCCGAAATTGAACTTTATTTCCTTTTGGGGCTTCTATTCTTCTAGGCACTGAGAAGATAATTTAATTTAATCTCATCTCCCTCTAGTAACCCCTTCTATAACTTCCCTGGTGATATATCTAAGTTCTCTGTGCCATGATGTTGAAAAGGGAAGTTATCTGGCTGGTGGCTGCACCATCTTTTTCTGGCAGCTGTTTCTGAGGTGCTCTCAGGCCATGCTAGCCAATAGACATTGGTCTAAATTGCTGCTGTTTTCCCTGAAACCTCCAAGGGTCATTTTGATGATATTGTCTCAGTTTTCACCATCTAGGGAATGCTGGGAGCTGTTCTTGTTACATACCAAACTTAGCTATTAGAATACCCAAGCAGCTCTACCATGGCATCAGATTTTGTTTTAGAGATTTGTTCATTTTTCTCCAGGTCCTATATTTGAAAGGTAAAATTTCAAGTCTCTTGTTTCTTTTGGTTTTCCTTTTTTTTATTTATGTTTTTGGGGAAGTCTTATTTTTGAGGTAGTAAATATAGAAGACTCTGGTTCTTGGATTAGGGGCAGAAAACCTACTGCAGTGCGTGCTATAGCATTTCTACCTATGACTGGTAGATTCTGGACATGCCTCTCTCTATATACCTAATAATACACCTTTAAGTCAACAGTGGTAGGATTATTTACACCTTAGAATTTTGTAAACTGCTAATGCATAGGATTTTCCTTTTGGCAGACAATGCACCAATGTTCACAAGCAATAAAATAAAGAAAGAAAATCATTGAAAAAGTAAGCTACTATGTTTACTTTTTATAAAGTAAAAAAATCATTTTATAAAAGGTAAAATGATTTAAAACTTAAAGTCCAATAACTATGAAAAAACTGAATAGTTTCTCATATCTAAGGGATATCATACAGCATTGAAGTCTTTTCTGAATATTACTTAGTAACATATAGAAATAATATATTGTGCTAGACAAAGAAGCATAGCATTCCTGTGTACAAAATGCTGATATGTACAGAGGGGAAAGTGATCAAAAGAAGTCGTGGAGACCTCTGTTGTGCGTTGTTTTGTTTTGCATTGAGATATGGTTTCACTGTTACCCCAGGTTGACTTGGAATTCATTATGTTGCCTAGGCTGTCCTTAAAGATGGGCTAATCTGCTTGCCTTAGCCTCTCAAGCACTAGGACTAATGTATGATACCATACCTATCTGAAAATATTAAACACTGATTTAACATGGGTGACGAGGAAAAATGTGTGTGTGTGTGTGTGTGTGTGTGTGTGTGTGTGTGTATGTGTGGTGTATTGTGCATTTTATTTTTCTTCCCTTTTTATGTTGTCAAAAGCTTCTGCAGTGGAAAGTATAATCTTTGTAGTGAAAACATACATAACTTATATTTCTAAGAATAAATACAACTGTTGTAAAGACTTCAAGTAAAATGAGGGTTGAAGAGATTTTTGTGGCTTTTGCATTTAGGAGGTAATTGAAAAACTAAGCCAGAACATTTCCAGTAATGTTGACGGGGATAGAAGTCAGTATGCTGGAGATTGAAGTTTAAAATGGGAAGCTAAATATGTTAGTGAATTTACACCCTGCTTCTAAACAGCTTGGCTATAAAAGGAAGGAGAAAGATAAGGCAATGGCAAATGAGGGACACTATGCCAGAAGGCTGTATCTATCTATTTAATGGGAGATTCTAGAGTGTACTTAGGGGTAGGAAGGAAGTCAGTAGAAAGGCAAACACTTGCAATATTGGCTAAAGCCTCACTTTTCTCTATGAAGAAGTCTGCAGAGAGAGTGGCTGGTAGCAGCGTAAGTTTTGAGAGGGGAGTAAAAGAAAATTTAAATTGAAGCTGTGATGTGCAGGGCAAGGAACTGATCAATGGACATCACAGTATCGCTGAGAGTTGCTGCAGTCCGTCCAGCCGCCATCGGGTTCCAAGGATGTGTGATGACACCAATCTGCCCAAATGTGTGATCTAATCTAACAGCCTGCAGGAGTCTGACTGCGGAATGGAGAACTGATTGGTTCTGAGTTGAGGGTCTGGAAGTTTGGATGGGAAAATGGGATAAAACTCTTTATTTAAAAAAAAAAAACCCTTGTAACTCCTGTACAACTTCAGCGATGACCTTTTAAAGGAACTGCAGGGTAACCTCTATGTCACAGAACTGAGGACCCCTCAAGAAGGGCCTTAGAAATGATGATTTTTCATTTCTTTTATAATTTGTGAGTGTGTGTGTGTGTGTGTGTGTGAGAGAGAGAGTGTGTGTGTGAGTGTGTGTGTGTATGTGTATGTGTTCATGTGCACGTGTGCCCATGTAAGACACAGTGCATGTGTGGAGGTCAGAGGACAACTTGCTCAAGTCGGTTCTTGGTTCCTACCATGAGGAACCCCGGGGGAACCAATCCAGATCATCAGGCTTGGAGCCAAGTGACTCCTCGGTGAGTCATTTCATTGCCCTACGTTTCTTCATTCTCACTTGACTGTGTTCGCCATGTTTACTAGGCAGGACTAACTGTAAACATTATCTAACCAGGACATGTTTTATAGGCTTACCTTCTTGTGTTTTATTCACCTCACGTCATTCTGTTTTTTGAGAGGTCAGAAAAACCACAGCCTACAGACATGTGCAGGATAATGCAAAGTTTGTTGAAGTGTTTCTTGTGGAGCTGGTGAGTTTATCCTGTATGATATGGAGCTTTAACTGTCAGCTTGACACAGGCTAGGGTCACCTGAGAAAGAGAGCTTCGGTGGAAGAATTGCTTCCACCAGATTGGCCTGTGGGGAACTAATTGATTAATAATTAATATAGGGGAAACAAGCAAGCCCACTGTGGGTGGCACCACCCCTAGGCAGGTGGTCCTGAGGTTTATAAAGGATATGGGACAGCAAGCAGCATTCCTCTGTGGTCCCTGCCCTACCCTTCCTCTGTGTCGGACTATGACCTGGAAGTTCAAGTTTGAGAAATAAACCCTTTCCTCCCCTAAGTTGCTTTTGATCAGAATGTTTTATTCTGCAACAGAAACAGAACTAGAATATGCTGTGGCCTATGCAGAGAAACAAGGCTCCTCAAAATAGAGCAGAGCCCAAGATTCTGTCTAGTTAAGTCCCAAGGGAGATACTTCCCAGGATCGAGCATCTTCAGGTTCTGTGTGAACTGACTAAAGGAGAGTGTGAAGACTGAGTGCTAGAACTTCTCGCTGATTAGATGAAATAAACTAGAAGGATGGTATCTCTTAAAAAATATGTAAATACACATTTTCTCATTAGGATGACACAATAACTCATATAAATCATCATCTCATACTTTCCAATTACATTAGAAATCAGACATGATTTTATTTTACCGATCATCAAGAAAATTGCTTTTAATCATTGCTGTTCCTGCATCTGTGAGGTTGGTTCTTTCTAATCACACAGTCAAGCACTGGAGAGTTTCATCAAAGGAAGCCACGGAGGAGGTTATGGTGCATGGAGGTCAGCAGCTACAAAGCAAGGGATTCTCTGCACCTGTTGTCCCATGACGTGGAGAGTAATACATCACTGGGCTCTTTCAATAAAATTAATAAATGTGGTATAAGCAAGTGGGAAGTAAAGGAAAACATTGCATGTAGTTTACCTCCTCAAATCAGTCATTGCACCAAATTTCCACAACCATCTGAGATGTGTCTTGAAAAACATTTCTAAGAGCAAGAATTTGAGGACATCTAGTAATGATATTTATTGACCACACACTGAGTTCATTATTCTAAATGCTGTATGTAGATCATCCCATTCTTAAAAAAAAAACATTTATTTATCTATTTAGTTAGTTAGAGTGTGTGTGCATGTGTGTGCGCACGCGTACACACACACACACACACAAATACATGTCCTGGTGGATATGGAGCTCAGAGGACAATTTTACAGAATTAACTCTCTCTTTTCACCATGTTGATCCCAAAGATCAAAACCAGGCCTTTAGGTTTAGTGGTGAGAGACTTTACCCCACTTAGTTCCATCACTAGCCCATCTCACTTCATCTTTCTCCTAGCTCTTCTGAGAAATATTATTATTGTCTCTCTTTTAAAGTACAATGGATAAAATGGTAAATTCTGTTTCAAAAGATTATATTGCTTACAACGATCTAGCCACCGTTACCTTGAGCAAGATTTTATGCTGTTATTTGCTTCACTTACAATAAGGTATAGCTGTTAAAATTTAGGGTTTCCTGAAATGATCAGACTTTTATTTGTTTATCCGGTGAGATTCATTAATTTTACTTCCCAAAATCATGTTATTTTGTTGAACTCCCTTCATATCGAGCAAGGCAAGCTGCTTCAAACGCTGAGCTGATGCAGCTAGTAAAATCTTTTGGCTTGAAGTCAAATTCTATCAGTGTCAACTGCTGAATGGCAAAATGAACCTAACACATCCTCTAGTGCAGGACAAGGGTCCATCCCAGGCTTGATTCATAGAAAATATAGAAAATGTATTCATTTGCACATTTTGACATTGATCATCCAAATTGCATGGGTCTGCCTGTGATTGTACACACCTGAAATCCCAGCACTTGGGAGATAGAGGCAGGAGGACCAACACTTCAAGTACATTTTCAGATACATTGTGAGTTTGAGGCCAACCTGGGATACATATGAATGCATCTTAAAAATGTAAAAAAGTGAAATAGTACTATGTTTTGTTCTCTTTGGCTTTAATTAGATTCTTTTTGTGTTATGTTATGATTAACTTATGATCCATCTATTCAATTAATTGTGTACATGATTTTTCTAAGCACCATTGAACCCAAGTATGGGACTTAAAGTGATATGTCTGTAGAAAGTATGTGTTTGGATTCATTTTTATTAAACTCTTCATCCCAGACCTAAATTACTCTCTTGAGACTCACAGGACAAATACACAATGTAAGTTTTATAGCAGTTTCATCAGCACAAATTAAATATCTCACATGGGCAAAAACAATTTTTATTAACATGTTCTATGGAGGATAATAAAATTTATATAGAACTAGAAGAAAAATGTGTGATTGGATCTGAAAACTTGCAACTAAACTATTATTGGGAAATACTGACTGATTTACTGTTAAATACTAGGAAGTAAAACTGCAACTCTTCTGATCCACAAACCATCTTCTACCAGCAAAAGGCCTCAATAGAAGACCTATAGCATCATCCCTAGATGGGAAGAAATGTTCATAAAGGAAACTTAAGGAAACTATTACAATGAGGTCATAATCTTTCTGACAAAACAGAACATAACCCATCAATTTCATGGCCCCACTCACAGGTGCTGGTCCAAAGCTGCCTGTAGTTTCCCATGATACAAATGAGGACAGCTGATGCAGCATCAGGTCACAGCATGATATCTGCTCTACCCTAAACAATGCTTCCTGAAGTAAAGATTCCCTACCAAGGTGTTCTCCTTCCCCATGAGTTTATCCATTCTGCCATCATCACTAACATGGCGTTCAACTGTCCCAAGTTCAGATTCTACATGTGAGACTTACATAATTAAGAGCAAATGAATTTAGTGAATCTCCTCGATATTCATATAAACATGCGGAGCTTTGTTCAGGTATATGAAAGTCATGCATTGACACAATTCTTGCACATAAAGGTTGGGGATTACTACGGAAGAGGATGTGGGAAGATTGTAAGAACAAGAGAAACAGAATTTGCTGTGAGATTGTGTCTCCTAAGAATGTAAGAGATTACACCCATAAAGTCTAACCAATGTGTTTGTTAAAACATGAGCTGAGAAAGGACAAAACCAATAGACATGATAACATGAGCAGGGACAAGTTCAGGAGCCTTCGAACTTACACAAAGGACTACAACAACTAAGGCATGCTGGGAGTGGGAGAAAGACTTCCCAAGGAAAGAGCAGACCAATTGAGTGTCCAATACCAAATGGTCAGCCTTGAAAACATACATGCAAGTAACATCATGTAGACTGAGCAGGTTGTATTTATTTATTGAGGAATATATATGTACACAGACACACGTTTGTAACAACAATTAATGAAAAAGAGAGTCTAGGATTTGAAAAAGAGCAAGGAAGGGTATCTGGGAGGGTTTGGAGATAAAAAAGGGAAGGGTGAAATAATGTAATTATATTATAATTTCAAAAAATGAAAATCAAATTTAACAACAATAACAAAAACCCCTTTGAAAGTGTGATTCTACCTTTTGCTAAGGACATATTTAACCCCAAAGCAAGTGAGATAGTTTGTTCCTTTCAGTGAGTTGATAATTAAGATTGAAGACATTGTAATTCCATACAACTCACTGGACATGGAGAGGGTGAGCTGGTGTTGGTGCCTACATAGAGTCTTCACCCTAGATTTTAGTATCTTTCGTATGAGAAGGTACTCTGAAGGCTACCAAAAAGAAAAGTAAATACCAATCCAGCTACAAGATCTACAATCTGTCCTGCCTGAAATATATGCTAGGGCAATGGTGGCGCAAAGCTTGTGGGGGAAATAAATAAGTTTTATTTGACTTAAGATCACTCCTTAAGATGGAACTCATACCTGATCCTGCCTGTGTGATCAGGAACCAGAGGACTAGACAGTCAAGAGACCTAGGGTGAAACCAAATACTACAGGCCTAAAAAAAAAGTAACAATAAAATTACTTCTAATGATATTTTGCTGCACTTATATATAGATCAGTTCAATGCTCAGCCAGCCTCAGAAAAGCTTCCTCTTGTAACATATGGGAAAAATAGTGACCCATAGCCAGACAATGTGCAGAGCGAGAAACCTTGAAATGCTCAGTGCTAAATGGAATGTATCCATCAAATCTTTCCCCACAGAGCTTAGGGAACCATGAGGAAGAGGAAGCAGAAAGAGAAGATCCAGAGGGGATGGAGGACACCAGGAGAACAAGGCCCTCTGAGCAAAGCTCATATGAACTTAGGGCTAACATTGATCTGAACCAAGTCCTCTGCATGTATATTATAGCTTTCAGTTTAGTACTTTTGTGGGCCTCCTGAATGTGTGAACAAATGGGTCCTTGGTTCTTGTACCTTTTCTTGGGCCCTTTTCCTCCTGTGAGTTTGCCTTGTCCAACTTCAATGTGATGGTTTCTGTTTTATCTTATTATATTTTATTTTGTTATGAATGTTGTTATCTTTTAGAACCTTGTTCTTTTCTAATGAGAGATAGGAAGAGAGTGGATCTGGATGGGATGGGAGGTGGGGGGAACTTGTAGGAGTAGAAGGAGGGGAACTGTAATCAGGATATATTGTATGAGAATCTATTTTTTAATTAAAGGAGAACATTTTTAAAAGACATTATGTTATGCAAACTTTGGAAAAGTAACTTTGATATGTATTTCACTTTTAGGTCAATGGTTATTTTTAGGACTGATATATGTTTAACAGAAATAAAGTTACAGACACACCTAAAATAAAAACATATAAAAACTAATAGCTGTAATTCACAGAATAATAAATGGAGTCTTATGTATCTGAGTGGCAAATGAGCAGTAAATATTACTTCCTGAGCAATGCTTTTGCCAATCTTCAATGTCTTACATGCATCAGCTCATTTGATTATCACTTAAGTTTTATAATGCTAGTATGATCATTAGTAGCATTTTCCAGGTGAAAAAATTAAAGCTCAAAGAATTTGCATACTATCTCCAGAGTTGCAAGACAAGTAACTAACTAAATGGTATTACAGCCTTGGTTCCTGTATGGGAAATTGATCTTCTCAAACCTTGGAAGTAAGTATTCCTTCCCTCTGACCATTCTGAACAACAGTTTGTTAGAACTGGATCCTGTGGCTTGAAAAAGTCAACCATGAAATTGTCACGAATTGTCCACAATGATTATTAAACATAGTCTAATATCAAGCTGAACAGGATGTTTACATTCCATAAATTGACAGATTTTACAACCGAACACATTCCCATTTACCAGAGCTGGTGGTAAACATTTCTTGGCATCCAAAAGCATTCAGGATTCTTGCACTCAAAAGCATAGGAGAATTTCTTCAATTTGTATTTATTTATTTCATGAGTTTGAGTGTTTTACCTTCATGTATGTATATACCATGTGCATGTCTTGTGCCTTTGGAGTTCAGAAGAGGCCATCAGATGTCCTAGAGTTAGGAATGTTTGTGAGCTTCCATGTGAATGCTGAGAATCAAACGTAGGTCCCCAGAAAATGCAGCCAGTGCGCACTATTTATTTATTTACTTATTTATTTATTCTTCTCTCATACATTACATTTTGACTGTAGCTTCCCTTCCTTTCACTCCTCCTAGTACTGCCCCCCACTTCCCATTTCCCCCAGATCCATTTCTCCTCTGTTTCCCTTCAGAAAGCAACAGGCCTCCAAGCAGTAGCATCTGAACATGGGACTTAACAAATTATAGTGAGACTAGGCAAACCTCTCATATCAAGGCTGGCAACCCAGTGGGAAGAAGGGGCTCTAAGAGCAGATGAAAGAGTAAGAGACACCCCACATTTTGACTGTTCGGGGTCCCATAGGACACTAATCTAACAATCATAACATATATGCAGAGTACCTAGATGGGACCTGTGCAGGTTCAGTGTTTGTAAGCTCCTATCTCCTGTTTAGTTGATTTTGTGGGTCATGTTCTTATGGTGTCCTGACCTCTCTGGCTCCTATAATCCTTCCTTTCCCTCTCCAGGGTTCCCTTAGCTTCATCTAATACTGTTTGGCTGTGGATATCTGCAACAGTTCCCATTAGTTGGTGGATGAAATCTCTCTGATGACAATCGGGCTAGGCACTGATCTGTGAGCATAGCATAATATCATTAGGAATAATTTCGTTGACTTTTTTTTCCAGTCATGTTCGGTTCTATCCAAGGTCTCTCTAGGCTATCCAGCCTCTACTTCCTGGCCCCCCAACAGTGGTTTGGGCTTCAAGTTGGACCAGTCATTGGGTGGTCACTCCCACATGTTCAGCACCACCACTACCCTAGAACATGGTGCAGACAAAATAAGTCATTATCACACTACATGGAGAGAAACTAAAGCAATTCCATTAAAATCAGGAACGAGATAAGTGTATCCATTCTCTATCTATTCAATATAGTACCTGAAGTTCTATCTAGAGCAAGAAGAAAACTGACTTTCCTCTAAACTCAGGGACAAGACAAAGATGTCCACTTTAGCCATATCTCTTCAACATAGTACTGGAAGTTCTTGCTAGGGCAATAAGACAGCTAAAGGAGATCAAGGGAATACAAATTGGAAAGGAAGAAGTCAAATTATCCCTATTTGCAGATGATATGATAGTATACATAAGCAACCCCAAAAATTCCACCAGAGAACTACTACAACTGATAAACACCTTCAGCAAGGTGGCTGGATAAAAAATTAATTCAAAAAAAATCAGAAGCCCTTCTTTACACAAAAGATAAATGGGCTGAAAAAGACTTATGGAAACAACATCCTTCACAATAGCCACAAACAATATAAAATACCTGGGGGTAACACTAACCAAGCAAGTAAAAGACCTGTATGACAAGAACTTCAAGTCTTTGAAGAAAGAAACTGAGGAGGACATCAGAAGATGGAAAGATCTCCCATGTTCATGGATAGGTAGGATCAACATAATAAAAATGGCCATCCTACCAAAAGCAATATGCAGATTCAATGCAATTCCTATCAAATACCAACACAGTTCTTTATAGACCTGGAAAAAGCAATTCTCAACTTCATATGGAACAACAAAAAACCAAGAATAGCTAAATCAATGCTGTACAATAAAAAAACATCTGGGGGTATCACTATCCCAGATTTCAAGCTGTACTACAGAGCAATGGTAATAAAAACAGCATGGTACTGGTATAGAAACAGACCAATGGATCAATGGAATCAAATTGAAGACCCAGAAATGAGCCCACACACCAATGGTCACTTAATTTTTGACAAAGGAGCCAAAACTGTACAATGGAAAAAGGACAGCAACTTCAACAAATGGTGCTGGTCTAAATGGATTTTAACACGTAAAAGAATGAAATTAGACCCATACTTATCACCTTGCACAAAACTTAAGTCCAAGTGGATCAAGGACCTTAACATAAAGCCTGACACACTAAATCTATTAGAAGAGAAAGTAGGGAAAAGCCTCAAACTCATTGGCACAGGTGACAACTTCCTGAACAGAACACCAACAGCTCAGGACTTAAGACCAACAATCAATAAATAGGACCTCATGAGACTGAAAAGCTTCTCTAAGTCAAAGGACACTGTCACTAGAACAAAATGGCAACTTACATATTGGGAAAAGACCTTTACCAACTCCACTTCTGACAGAGGGCTAATAACCAAAATTTATAAAGAACTCAAGAAATTAAACACCAGGAAACCAAATAATCCAATCAAAACAAATGGGAAACAGAGCTAAAAGGAGGAATCTCTAATGGCAGTGATACATTTGAACAAATGCTCAGCATCCTTAATCACCAGAGAAATGCAACTCAAGATGACTCTGAGATTCCATTTCACTCCTGTCAGAATGGCTAAGATCAAAAGCTCAAATGACAGCACATGCTGGAGAGGTTGTTGAGAAAGAAGAACACTCCTCCATTGCTGGTGGGAGTGCAAGCTTGTACAACCACTATGGAAATCAGTCAGGAGATATCTTAGAAAACTTGGAATAGCTCTACCTCAAGATCCAGTCATACCACTTCTGGGTATCCACCCAAAGGATTCCTTACCAAACCAGAAGGACATAGCCTCTATGTTCATAGCAGCCTTATATGTAATTGCTAGAAACTGGAAACAACCCAGATGTCCCTCAACCGACAAATGGATAAAAAAATTTGTGGTACATTTACACAATGGAATACTATTCATCTATCAGAAACAATGAAATCATGCAATATGCAGCCAAATGGATGAAACTGGAAAAGCTCATCCTGAGTGAGCTAACCCAGACTTAGAAAGATGCACATGGCATCTACTCACTTATAATTGGATTTTAGACATATAGTACAGGATAATTATCCTACAACTAACACACCAAAAAGATCAGGAACAGAGACTTTGTTACTTATCAATGGGACAATTTTCCCTATGGGTGCTACCATGTAGGCCTCCAGTGCAAGAGGAAGCTCTTAGCCATCATACGACTGTTGAACTGAGAGGGGCTGATTTGTAGGGACACTCCACATCAGAAGAGTGGGAAGGGTGGGAGAGGCAGGAGAGGGTGGGAGGATGGAACCAGGAGGAGTGGAAAGAGGGCACTATGATTGAGATGTAACTTGATGTAATAAATAAACATTATAATAAAAAAGAATAAAACTGACAGAGATCAAACAGATACAAATTGGAAAGGAAGAAGTCAAAGTATCAATATTTGAAGATTATATGATAGTATACATAATTACCCCCAAAATTCTGCCGGGGAACTCCAACAGCTGACAAACACCTTCAATGAATTTGCTGGATACATGATTAACTCATAAAAATTAGTATTCCTTCTATATAAAAATGACAAATGGGGTGAAAAAGAAGTCAGAAAAGCAACACCTTTCATAATAGCCACAAATAATATAAAATGACTTTGGGAAACTCTAACCAAGACAGTAAAAGATTTGTACATTTGTGTGACAAAAACTACAAGTTTTATTTATTTATTTATTTATTTATTTATTTTTATTTATTGCTTCAGGTTACATCTCCATCATATTGTCCTCTTTCCTCCCTTCCCAGCCTCTCCCTCCCACCCTCTACCCCCTAATCCTTCCATCCCACTCTTCTGCAGGGGAATGTCCCTACATAACAGTCCCCCACCCCAGTTCAGCAGTCATATGAGGGCCAAAAGCCTCCTCATACACTGGGGGCCTACAAGGCAGCACCACCAGTGAAAAGTGTCTCATTGCCAGGGAGAGAAAACTAAAAAAAGCACACAAACAAACAAAAGTCTATGTCCATGTTCCCTTTGGTGCGTTGGTTGTAGTATAGATATCCTGTACTATATAGCTAAAATCCAACTGTAAGTGAATAGATGCCATGTGCATCCTTCTGAGTCTGGGTTAGCTCACTCAGGATGAGCCTTTCTAGTTCCATCCATTTGGCTGCAAATTGCACTATTTCCTTGTTTCTGATGGCTGAGTAATATTCCATTGTGTAGATGTACCACAGTTTTTTAATCCATTCTTCAGTTGAGGGACATCTGGGTTGTTTCCAGTTTCTAGCTATTACAAATAAGGCTGCTATGAACATAGATGAGGAAACTTCCTTGTGATTTGGTGAGGAATCATTTGGATGTATACCCAGAAGTGGTATGGCTGGGTCCCGAGGCAGAGCTATTCCAAGTTTTCTAAGATATCCCTAGACTGACCTCCATAGTGGTTGCACAAGCCTGCACTCCCACCAGCAATGGAGGAGGGTTCCCATTTCTCCACACCCTCGCCAGTATGTGCTGTCATTTGAGCTTTTGATTTTAGCCATTCTGACAGGTGTGAGATGGAATCTTAGAGTCATCTTGAGTTGCATTTCTCTGATGATTAAGGATGCTGAGCATTTCTTCAAGTGTCTCTCAGCCTTTAGGAATTCTTCCTTTGTGAATTTTCTGTTTAGCTCTTCCTCCCATTTTTTAATTGGATTATTTGGTTTCTTGGCATTTAATTTCTTGAGTTCTTTGCAAATTTTGGATATTAGCCCTTTGTCAGATGAGGGGTTGGTGAAGATTTTTTCCCAATCTGTAGGCTGCCATTTTGTTCAAATGACAGTGTCTTTTGCCTTACAGAAGCTTTTCAGTTTCATGAGGTCCCATTTATTGAGTGTTGGTCTCAGGTCCTGAGCAGTTGGTATTCTGTTCAGGATGTTGTCACCTGTGCCAATGATTTTGAGGGTTTTTCCCACTTTCTCTTCTAGTAGATTTAGTGTGACCAGGCTTATTTTAAGGTCTTTGATCCACTTGGATTTAAGTTTTGTACTAGGTGATAAGTATGGGTCTAATTTCATTCTGTTACAAGTGGACATCCAGTTGGACCAGCACCATTTGTTGAAGATGCTATCCTTTTTCCATTGTGTGGTTTTAGCTTCTTTGTCAAAAATTAGGTGACCATAGGTGTGTGGGTTCATTTCTGGGTCTTCAATTCAATTCCATTGATCTACTGGTCTGTTTCTATACCAGTACCATACTGTTTCTATTACTATTGCTCTGTAGTACAGCTTGAAATCTGGGATGGTGATACCTCCAGATGTTTTTTATTGTACAGGATCGATTTAGCTATTCTGGGTTTATTGTTGTTACATGTGAAATTGAGAATAGCTTTTTCCAGGTTTATAAAGAATTGTGTTGGTATTTATATAGGAATTGCATTGAATCTATATATTGCTTTTGGTAGGATGGCCATTTTTATTATGTTGATCCTACCTATCCATGAGCATGGGACATCTTTCCATCTTCTAAAGGCCTCTTCAATTTCTTTCTTCAAGGGGTTGCAGTTCTTGTTGTACAGGTCCTTTACTTGCTTGGTTAGAGTTACCCCCAGGTATTTTATGTTGTTTGTGGCTATTGTGAAGGGGGTTGTTTCCCTTATTTCTTTCTCAGCCCATTTGTTTGTTGTATAAAGAAAGGCTTCTGATTTTTTTGAATTAATTTTGTATCCAGCAACTTTGCTGAAGGTGTTTATCAGCTGTAAGAGTTCTCTGGTGGAATTTTTGGGGTTGCTTATGTATACTATCATATCATCTGCAAATAGGGATAATTTGACTTCTTCATTTCCAATTTATATCCCCTTGATCTCCTTTAGTTGTCTTATTGCTCTAGCAAGAACTTCAAGTACTATATTGAAGAGATATGGTGAAAGTGGGCATCCTTGTCTTGTCCCTGAGTTTAGAGGAAATGGTTCAAGTTTCTCTCCATTTAATTTGATGTTGGCTACTGGCTTGCTGTATATTGCCTTTATTATTTCTAGGTACGGTCCTTGTATGCCTGTTCTCTCCAGAACCTTTAGCATGAAGGGGTGTTGGATTTTGTCAAATGTTTTTTTCTGCATCTAGCGAGATTATTATATGGTTTTTTTCCTTTCAACTTGTTTATATGGTGAATGACGTTGATAGACTTTCGTATGTTGAACCATCCCTGCATCCCTGGGATGAAGCCTACTTGATCATGGTGTATGATACTTTTGATGTGGTCTTGAATTCGGTTTGCTAGTATTTTATTAAGTATTTTTGCATCAATGTTTATGAGGGAGATTGGTCTGAAGTTCTCTTTCTTTGTTGGGTCTTTGTGTGGTTTAGGAATCAGGGTGACTGTGGCCTCATAGAATGAGTTTGGCAGTGTTCTTTCTGATTCTATTTGGTGAAAGGGTTTGAAGAGTATTGGTGTTAGCTCCTCTTTGATGGTCTGAAGAAAGAAATTGAAGAAAATATTGGAAGACTAAAAGATGTCCTAGTTAATCCTAAAAGATCAGTAGGATTAACATACTAAAAATGGCTATCTTAGCAAAAACAATCTACAGATCCAATGTAATCCCCATCAACATTTCAACACAATTCATTACAGACTTTAAAAGAACAATACTCAACTTCATATGGAAAAACCAAGAAGTACACATACAAACACACACACAGTGGGGGAAGGTAAATAATTTTTCAAAAAAGAAGCTATATTAAACAGTGAAGATGTCACACAGATACTTTTTCCAGCGGCTGAAACCATATTATTTCATTGACAATATGAAGGTGGAATGATATTCAGATGCCCAGGGCAGCCAGAACCCATTTTGTTTACAGAGCATTGTTGGGAAAGGCTCAAGAACATGTGTTCAAATGATTTTGCATTTGATTCTTACAACTTCAATTGCAGAAAAATGCTTCAAACATTCTTTGCTTTTTTTTTGTTCCATTTTAAATTTGTTGCTTTTCTTCTTGTGTCAGAGCAGCATACAAACAAGTGTACACAACAGAATTTTCACTGATTAGCTAAAACAATGCTGTCCTCAAACCTTTGTAGCTTTCACTGGAAGTTTAAAGCAAATTTTAAAAGTTTTTTTTATTTCACCCACATTATAAGTGAAAATTAACCAAATAAATCATGAAACATCTGTGGTAGCAAGGGTAGTACTTAGATTTCCATTGGGTAGTTTGCCTTCCTTGTGTTACATCCACCTTTATGTTTGACAGTCTTTCCAGAAACAGATCTGTCCTCAATGATAAAAATTTTCATGCAAATTTTTATCTATTGGAATTTTGTTCCCCATAGAACTGATAGCTTTCATAGAATTTTCTATTTCTGCTGTGCTATATGCACATTAGTACATAGACAATTTTCTTTTATATGTACACTGGCTCCCCAGTGTTTTCATCTTTCTTAAAAACATATATCCACAACCAAGTCAAAACTAAGTTTAGTTCAAGTTGAGAATTGCAAATAGAATGGTGATTTTTATCTTCATTTAAAAATATCTTACTGAAAAATTAGATTTGTCAGTAATACAAGATGGCATGCAGCTGATTTAATCAAGTCTCAATCACAAATACTTGTTTATTAATCTACATGCATCATTTCAAATTTATTGATAGGATAGATGTTATACAAATGGAATTAATTATCATGCAAGTGTTTTAATTCAAGTGTGTCAAAATATTTGCTATTATAAATTGCTCGTACAATTATGGCCTGTTCACTTATTACAGTAGAATTAGTTCAGTTTATAATTATGTGCCCCAAATTATAGTTTAATCACAATCGCTTTTTTAAAATGAACTTAAATGATGTCTACACTGAAAACTGTTCATAGATTTCTAACACAAGCTGTCCAGTGCTGTATATGTGTCATCAAAATCAAAATGTTTCCTACAAGACAGTGAGGAAGCTCATGAGCTTCAGACATTAAAGAAGAGTCAAATGTCTGGAAAAGCTTGAAAATTGCAAGATCCTAGAAAGCCCCTCCTGAGCTTTCCAGTAGCAGTCAGTAGCTGCTGAGGACTGTCTGAGCAGTCCAGCGAGCAGCCCTGCTGCAGAGAAGTTCTTGGGAGAGAGAAGATTCTTGGGACTATGCAGCTTTCTGCCAGATGAACCTCAGGGATGCAGATTTGGTGCAACACAAACTCTATGAGCTGATTTTGAGATTTTCCTGCTTTTACTATTGTGATTAACTTGTACATACTCCTGCCAGTGACTTCAGTAAAAACTCACTGTTTCTGAAGTTATGGAAGCTGGACCACAGGAAGGAAGTTTTCAGCTTCGATTACCTGAGTCCCATGTCCGAAGTATGCAGTGTGTACAGCAATAGGACCCCATTTTCAACCTCTGAGACTCAACCAAGGACTACACCAATAATTTGTAATGTTTGGGCAGTTACTTTGACTACTCTAACCATTTGAAGATTTCTTGTGCTAGGTACTGGAGTTTTTGTTAGTCTATCTTTTTGGTGGGGAGCAGTGTCAGCCCAAATGGCTTATCTGCCTTTACGGTTTTGCGCACACGTGTGCAACCGTGTGTGTGTGTGTGTGTGTGTGTGTGTGTGTGTGTGTGTTAAAATCTTCCTCCAAAAGCCATCCCTCACATGATACCTTTATATTTTCCTGTTTTTTTCCTGCTTTTTCTATGTTGTGTTCTCATATCTGGGGATTTGTAGCTTGGAAACCTACATGAGAGAGAACATGAGCATATGACATTTGTCTTTCTGGATCTAGGTTACTTCCCTCAATATAATGTACACTATGTCAATCCATTTGGCTGCAAATTTCATCTTTGTTGTTGCCTTACAGCTGAATAGTATTCCACTGTGTATATGTACCATATTTTTGTTATCTATTCATCTGTTAAAGGACATTTAGGCTGTTTCCATTTCCTGGCTATTGTGAACAGAGGAGTTATGAACATGGCTGAACAAATTTCTTTGAAGTGTGATATCAATTCCTTTGAGCATATGGCAAGAAGTGGTATAGCTGGGTCATATGGTAGATTTATTTTTAGTTTTTTAGGATTTTCTGTATGGATTTCCAGAGTGGCTGCATGAATTGGCATTCCCAGAAACAGGGAATGAGTGTTCCTCTTTCCCAGAAACAGGGAATGGGTGTTCCTCTTTTTCCACAGCCTTGCCTGCATTTGCTGACAGTTGTTTTCTTGATCTTTGGCCATTCTGACTGGGGAGATGAAATCTCAAAGCTGTTTTAATTTACATTTCCCTAATTGGATGATGAATACCTTTTGAAGTATTTCTTACCCATATTTATTTCTTCTATTGACAACTCACTGTTTAGATCTCTACCCTATCTTTTAATAGGGCCTTTTTGTTTTGTTTTTATATTCTTGTTTTCTAAGTTCTTTGTCTATTGCAGATATTAATCCTCTTAAAAGCATAGCTGGCAACGATTGTCTCCCATTCTATGGGTTCTTCTTCAGTTGCTTCACTATTCAGGGCTTTTAGTTTTATGAATTCTGGTTTTTATTAGCCTTAATTTTTATTGGCCTTAATTCCTTGACTAATGGAGTCCTCTTCTGAAAGTCCCTTTCTCTATACCTGAATCTGAAAGGCACCCCTCATGTTCTCTTCTAGAAGGTTTAGTGTTTCAGATTTCAAATTGAGGTCTTTTGATCCATTCAGATCTAATTTTTGTGCAGAGTGATAGATATGGGTCTAATTTCATTTTTATGCATGTTCACATCAAGTTTCCCAGTAACATCTGTTGAAGATGGAATCTTTTCTTCAGTGTGTGATTTTTGCTTCTTTGTCAATCATCAGGTGGCTGTAGTTATGAGTATTCATGATTGGGTCATCTGTTTTATTCCTTGATCTACATGTCTGTTTTGTGCCAGTACCATACTGCCTTTAATTACTATACCTCTAGGACATATATATATATATATATATATATATATATATATATATATATATATAAGTCTGGAATGGCAATTTATCCAGCATTTTTCCTTTTCCCAGAATGTTTTCTCTATCTGGGGTCTTTTCTTGTTCTATACAACTTTTAGGATTTTTAAAAAATTTTTCTGTGAGATTGGGGTTTCACTCAATCTGTAAATTGTTTTTGGTAGGATAGTCATTTCATAATATTAATTCTACCAATCCACAAGCATGGGTTGCATTTTGGTAGCTGTGGACAGAGGTAAGGAAGAAAGGAAAGGGACAGAAGGAAGTGATGTAGTTCTATTCCAATTAAACCATATTAAAAAAAAACTCATTGGTCCACCAAGTTGGACATAGTACAATAATTACTTTGTCCAGGGTTCTGTACCTGAGGTGAACAAATTTGCATGTTGTTTCTCCCCTGGAAAAGTATCTCACACCACACTACTTCTTTTGTGTAGACATCCAGCTCTCATTGCTCTTCCTAATATGATTCCATTCCATGAAAACCTCTAGGCTTTCGATTTTTCCTAACTTTCTTTGAGTACTCCCCATTTAATGAGTGACACTCATAGCTCTGTAAATAATTTCTACATTCTACAAATGCTAAACAAACCAGTTCCACAATCGATTTGAGGCTTGATCCAAAGATGTAAGAATTCTGTTTTGCCCAAGTCTCTGTCAGTCTTTTATTATACTATCTATATTTCAGGCCGATGAGCCTTTTTGGCTCTTCTGCTAGTTTATAAGACACTTCAGCATATAAACTAGGTATAAACGGCATATAAACTAATTCATGTGGGAAATGTAAAATCACAAACTATTATTAATACTTAATAAGTACTTAATAAGTGAAAGTTCAAATGAGGGAAGATTTGAATTTTTCTATTTAACATCCAAAGTTATTGGCTTTACTGACTCTTATCAAAATAGAATCTAAAATGTTCTTGCTAATAGAATGCCCTATAAATATTAATATAAGCTGATTTAAACTCTATCCACATATCTACTGAGTATATGCTATATACCTAGCATTAAAAAAGTCTTTTGTATATACCTCTCCTATATTCATGTCATCAAACATCAAATAATCAAAATAATATTTCAGCATGTTAGACACTGATGACTACTAAGTGAATAATTAGAATGATGAAGCATCACTGGTTTATAGGATGTATGGGAGGAAGTCTTGTTCAGTCTAATAAACTTCCAAATATTTTAGACACAGTACAACTAATGCAGAAGCAATATTTTCTTAGACAGGACATTGCAGACTGGGGAAACAGCTAGATATAAGATCCTCAAATGAAAACCTCTGGTGTCCAAAGAATAGGAAGGAGGCCAGTGTGGCTGGAGTAGGGTGAGCAAGCAGGAGAGTGAGGCTTAGTGGGAAAGCAAAGGACATGCTGGGAGGCAATAGCATGAGGGAGTGAGAGGAGATGGCTTTTGTAGAGCCATGCTGCTACTGAGAGTAAACAGAGGGGAGCAAGTTGGGATTCCAGGCAGACATTACAAACGTACCATAATATACATCCAAATGCTTCCTCATCAATCCACAAAGACATCTCCTCATCTATGTTCATAGCAGCCTTATTTGTAATAGCTAGAAACTGGAAACAATCCAGATGTCTGTCAACCAACAAATGGATAATAAAGCTGTGGTACATCTAAACAACGGAATACTACTCAGCTATCAGAAACAAGGAAATCATGCAATTTGCAGTCAAATGGATGGAACTAGAAAAGCTCATCCTGAGTGCACTAACCCAGACTCAGGAAGATGCACATGGCATCTATTCACTTATAATTGGATTTTAGCCACGTAATTCAGGATAACTATCTTACAACCAACACACCAAAAGGAACAGGAACATAGACCTTGTTACCTGTTAGTGGGACACTTTGCCCTAGTGGAGCTGCCATGTAGGCCCCCAGTGCAAGAGGAAGCTCTTAGCCCTCATATGGCTGTTGAACTGGGGAAGTGGGGCTAATATGCAGGGACACTCCGCTCCAGAGGAGTAGGATACAAGGGAGAGGGAGGAGAAGGTGTGAGAGTAGGACCAGGAGGGGTAGAAAGAGGGCACCATGATGGAGATGTAACATGAAGTAATAAATAAACATAAAAAACCCAAATGTACCATAAAAGAGAAGGTTTCTCAGACTTTTCTGAGGTAGAAGTTATGTTTGTGGGAAAGGTTGGGTATTCATAAAATGGTTTCAAAATATTATTTGCAGACAGTTTGAATGTAAGAAATGGGAGGAAAATAAGGGATGTAATGGTTAATCTTGATTGTCAACATGATTTAGAATCACCTAGGAGACACACCTCTATATATGCCAGTGACAGTATTTCCACAGAGATTTAACTGTAATGGGATTGGGGATCACTGTGACAGTTTATAGTTTATTACAGCAGCCACAAGAAAGGGTTGTGATTTCTTAACTACAAATTGCTTACTAAAACTCTTGAAGTTTTAGATTCTAACCTAAAAATTTGAATCTTGGGATGACAAAAAATAATCTCAAACAACTATAAATAGGCATGGGCATCCTTAAGTTACAAGAGCTCATATGGTTGCATTTTCCCAGTGAAGCTCAGGGACTCATAGAAACTTGCTTTGAGTAACAATTTAAATTTATATGAAAATGTTTATTTAAAATTGAAAAGCCTTGTGCTGTCCAGGCAGTCATTGGTATGTTCTTTCTTAGTTTTGGAAGCTGCAGGCCCTGCACTTCCTTTATAAGCAAATATATTTATCCCTCTCAGGTCTCTGAGGTGGTTGAAGAATAGACAGCTAGAGTCTCATAGTTAAATTTTGAACTGTTTAGGAATCAAGAGGGTGTTATAGATCTAAGAAGATACTCTTAAAAGTGTGTTGCAAGATAGTATGAATGTTGAGTCACATATAGACCTTTAAACTCATGGAGTTGGTTAGATAGTAGAATGTTAAAGTCAGGGGCCAAATATGTATAAACTGGACATTGGGAAGGTATACTGGGCCAATTTACTCTCATAAATGTGGCATATTTATATCTATTGTTTTGTATAATACTTACTGTTATAAGAGAAGGAACCATCTGTTGGACTGAAAGGGGAAACTTCTGGGGGGAAGAGGGTGGAAGGGCGGGATAGGAAGGGGGAATAGGGAGGGGTTAGTTACTGAGATGTAACTTGAAGAAAAAAAAATAAAGTATTAAAAAAAAAATTGAAAAGCCTTGAGAAAGTAATGCCAGTCGGCATGAGGCAATCTCCAGTCATAGCAATGGGATTTCTAAAAATAAAATTCTCAAGGGCTGTTCTATCATTTTGTATTTTATTAAATAAAAATAATTTAAAATAACTATCCAGCTTATAATAATATAATGTTATTGGAAGAGAAGAAAGGCACAGATACAAGTACATAACACACACACACAGTAGTTTATAAATGGCCATCATATTTAGAATCACTAACACAGTTTTTATACATACAAGTAATCTTTAGTCACCACTAAGTTTGAGTTTTGCCTTAAATCTTTTAAAGGAATTTCTAGAAACTGTCTCCCAGGTGAATCTGCTGGCTCATTACAAACCTTGACTTCTTAGTAGGTAGAATATTTTCATAATGCTTCCTTATGTAATAAGACTATAGGCACTTTAACACTGAGTGGTAACAAATTTATATTTCATTTAAAGTTTAGATAAACCCACTTAGAGAATTTGTTTTATCTGTATTCTATCACATTTCTTATTATGGTTTTCTCATTAATATTGTTGTATAGGTATGTATATATATGTATACATGTACTTGTGTGTATATATGTGTGCATGCACATACATATTACATTTCCTTTTCATTTTTGCTTTGTCTAAAAACGTCAAGAAAATATATCTTCATATGCATTGCCAATTTTCCCAGGTTATTTATCATATAACTTATTTTTCTTCTACTTTGACATTTGAATTTTTTTGTGTTTATTCAACAAACAAAAAATTGTATAGAGACTTAGATTTTTAAAAAAGTATCTGAGTATATTTATTAATCTTCTTCAAGTAGAGTGTTTTATACATTCCATGGGTTTTAGAACTTTGAATAAATGTAAAAATTACTCCACTTTGAACTTACTATATGTAAGTATTACGGAGAGGAAGAAACAAGAGTCCTACTTCAAAATAATACAGTTTTTTAAAGTATCAGTTTTAATCTTCATGTCTTACATCACAAATTTAAGCTGAATAAAAAAAATTGAGGCTTGTTCCGGTTTCCTATCTGTTGCTGAGATAGAACATCCTGCTAAGTAGCAACCTAGGAGAGGAAAGGTCTATTTCAGCTCCAGGTCACAGTCCATCAGTATGGAAAAGTAAAAATGGGAATTTTAGCAGTCAATTACAATTATATCCACAGTCAAGAGCAGAGTTAAATAAATGTTTTCATGTTCACTTGCTTGCTTTCTTATGCTCACCCTGGGTTTTCCTCTCAGATAGCTCAGGACTCTCTGCTTAGGGAATGGTGCCGCCTACAGTGGACTGAGCCATCTCACATCACTTAGCTTAGCTAACACAGTACCCAACAGGCACACACACACACACACACACACACACAGGCTCACCCAAGAAGACAAGCCCTCTCTGAGACTATTCCCAGGTAGTTCTAGGATATATCAGGTTGACGATTGGAGCTAACCATCACAAGGTCAAATCCTAAAAGGAAAAAAGGAAATAAAAGCAATAACATGTTTGCCAGCACAAAATAAAATCAGAACATGTTCTCTTAAGTAAGGTAATAAGAAAAAAAAAACCTCTCCTGTTAATGACGAGTGCTAAAGTTTCTTCAACTCTATGGCCCCTAATTTTCCCACTAATACTCAAAAGTAGAATTATCCTACTGGTTTCTGATCAGTATTTGGAAGATTCCCCAGAATTTAGAAAAACACTGACAGGCACATGTGAAATAAAGAGTGAAGTCTGTATTCAACCATCCCTACATTGGATCATCATATCAACTCTTTGACTGCTGGGAAACAAGATGAACCTTCAAAGTTAGGGCTCCTCTTTGAACCCTCGTGACCCACCTGCAGGAATTATGCTATGTACCATGCTGGGGAGTGTTCTAATGGATATTGGCGGAATTTGCTTCTCCTTAGCTGTCCAATGACTATATGAAATATGTCTTAAATCACACACCTGGGCGCGAGTCTTCATAGGCCTCTGCTATTGATGTAATTCTTTATGTGAAAGAAATGAATTGGGTTTGCTGAATTCACTGACTTCTAAATGCTGTCTCTAAGTTCCTATCATTTTAAAGCTGTCTTGATTAGGATGTAGGAGGGAATTAAGCTTATTCAAGCTAGATTAATGAAAAACTGATTCGAACAAAGCATATCTTATAATATTGAATATTTCTTCATATTGACTTCCTTTCCTTAAAATTCATTTTACCTATTCCTTGTGTTTAACATGATTATTTTATAGAAAATACTCAAATAGCATGCTATAGAACTACACATGTGGCTGAGTTCTATCTGTTGCAATATTTTGAAATTATGGCTTCATTTTCTTTCAACTCATTTTTAAGAGAGAAAAAATGTGCATATCACCATCATTATAATACTGCAGGTTTTGAAACACTATTGAGACTGAAGTGCTGGCCTTGACAAATAAATGTGTTTTGAACAAATGACATACTTTGAATTTCCCTTTCAACTGAGCTTTTATTTTTATTTTTTTATTCTCACATGGTGTTTCGAAGTACGTACGTTGAATGGCAACACTGAAATCAGCTTGCAAATAAATTAAAAGAAATTTCTAGGCCCTTCATCTAGAAACATCATCCAAGTAAAAAAGCCATAAGCCTTTGCCAGTAGTAGTGTGGAACAAAGAGCTGACAGAGTCAGATCAGTATTATTGATTTCATTTGACAAGCACAAAATTGGACCATCTCTGAGAGAACTATTTGTAAACTTCCCAGAGTGGGGTTATCTTTGTATTCATTACTAACTGAGGTTCACAATGTACCAAAGTCATATTGAGTAAATACTGAATGTATCATTACATTTTATACCTCTTGTTTAAACCATTACACCAGGGTCTTGATAGCACTGAAATACTGACTCTCAGGAATGTGATAGCCTGCCTTCCTTCAATTCAGACTAACTTTTGGCCAGGGTGAACTGCTGTGGTGCTGTGAAGGTCCTCCAGTGACTCTTCATGAATTGCATGAACAGCATCTCAAATGACAATGTCTAGAATCTCCACCCATTTGTCGTAGCTTCCAAATGACTGCTTAGCTATGACATCAAATCCTAAGTTATGTGTCCTCCTATAAGAAAAAGAAAGTCTTGCAGTTGCCTCTCCCTACCCACATTTCCTACCATTACTATTTTTAAAAAAAATCAAGTTGATTCTCTGTATTTTTATTATCCCAGATGTTTGCTTAGACACAATATTCCCAAAACTATTACACTGAGTGTTGGTTTCCAAATCAAATGATGATGATGACAAAGGATAGTAAAAAGTAACCAGGGCCATTTGGTACCTTGGCTTCAGCTCCTTAAGAGATACACATAAACCATTAGCTGTATGAGGTTCAGGGATTACTTATCCATTCGGTATATTTTTCATTACTGTGGACTGTAAGAAGCCACGTTTTAATCTGAGATAATGGAAAGCCTTTTAATTTTTGATTTAGACTGAAATCAGACTACTTCCTATACCCTAAGTTCCTCCCATTCAGGCTCCATAATTTTCTTTTATGTATTTTATTCACACATTGTTCATATTCAGAGACAGTCTCTATGCTATCAAATTTAAAGGTTTATTTTTAATATTGTAAAATATGTGTATGTGTGTATGTACATGTGTGTTAACCTGAGTGCAGGTTCCCACAGAGCCAGGAGCCATTAGAGGCTCTGGAGTTGCCAGTACAGGTGCCCTATATGAGTGCTGAGAACGGAACCCTGCAAGAACAGTATGGAAGCCCCTCCCTCTCTCCAATTCCACCTCTGCAGCAAAACTTAAAGGAACATTCTGCACTTCTAGCTTAGTACTTCAAGAATTTAAAATTAACACTCTTCATTATTTGATTTCCCTTTTAAGACTCTAATTTTAGACTGAATATGGGAACATCTACAGAAATTAGTTCTCTTTTATATGAGTATCCCTACCCCTGATGATGGAAGTAAATAGAAAAGACATAAATAGATAGAAATAGGTAGACAGGTGATAGGCAGGTAGTAGATGAATATGTAGAGGGGGTGAAGAGACACTTTTATATAGATACAACTCAAGTACTTGAGTCATTGTGTTCAAATTGTAAGGATTTCAATGACTGCCAGCAGAATTTACAAGCTTTCCTATCTCTGTGATAACTGGTTCTGTAACTTCTTATAGCACTGAATAAAAATGTCAAGTCCACAAGCATGCAGGAAACTCTCTTCTACTTGTTTCAGGTTGCTTATGACACTATGACTGCAAACATGCACTTCTGCCATGGCTTGAAATAACTGGAGTTATTACAGCAAATATTAAATTACCTCTGATATTAAATTACCTTCTAAAAAGGTAAATTTGGGGACTCTTTACATAATAGTATGGATTTTTTTATAACAGTAAATTTGAACTCTTTTTTTAAAAGCTGATTTTTAAAATCCCCCTCTTAGATTATATGCCTCTGTGGCATTAAACATTTATTTTCTTCAAGTACATCAAGAATGTCATTCATAAAAACTTTGATATTATCTTTGCTCACAAAACACAACTGGGCTTATTGAATGTGAATGACTTCTTTAGTTTTATGCAGTATAAAATCTTGTGCTAAGCTTTCCTTTAAAATACCCCTTTCAATGTAACTTCAACTCATGAATATTGTAACAGCTCTGTCCATACCCAGCGAAGTGAGACAAACATCACTTGGTGCTTGGAGTCTCCCTCCCTGCACCTGTCTCACAAGAACACATATTCAAGGCTGCAGGACTCTGAATGGGAAGCAATATGGAAAGTTCACAGCCTTTACATGTGCTTTGGGCTTTATCTTTTTTAAAGGTAAATCTCAAGCCAAAATTCTCATGGCTTCATTATTCAAGGAAACTCTATGTAAAAAGTTCACACCAAGCATGAATAATTGTTACCATTTTTCTCAACAAAATAAAATATTTTGACATATAAAATTTAATTTCTCTCAATTTTTTCAAATTCAATAACACTTAAGACTTGGAATTATCCCCTGACAGTGCTACTGATACTCTGATAAGCTTGTAGACAGCAGTCTAGCATAACGGTCCTGTGAGAGGTTCCACCCAGCATCAGATCAACTAGATGCTCAGACCCGCAGTCAAACATTAGGCTGAGTGGACCTAGGCCAACCACATATATGGAGGAGGATGGGACTGGAAGGAGATGAGGGAGCGGGCCACGATCGGACTGCAAAATGAACTAATAAAAAATAGATTTACTATGAGACAAAAAAAGGTTGGAGATATAAGAATGTCAGTGGATACCCAAGAAGGTAATTATTATGAAAAGCATATGAAGGCATATCATATCAAATTTCATTCAAGGAAGTCATCAAAGCAAGAGTCTTACATTTCCTCAGAAATAAAGGACATACACTACACAAGAAAAAGTTAGCAAATTGAAAAGCTCTCAGTATGACTGTGCATTACCACGGGCGGGGGGCTAAATAAGGAAGTAAAAAGAGCCCGGAAGACACTAATGATTACATACCCTACCCACCAGTCACCATGCACAAACACACATGCGCACACACACAGGCACATGCACACATATCCACCCACGCACACACTCCCAAAACACATACAGACACAGACACATCCAACTACACACACACA
>CAJQZJ010032054.1:5741886-5754771 GCA_907164525.1 Lophiomys imhausi | reverse complement strand
GTGTGTGTGTGTGTGTGTGTGTGTGTGTGTGTGTGTGTGTGTGTGTGTTTCTTTGCTTTGATACAATTATGGGCTGAGCATATTAAGTAATCTGTGTATCTGCTGTTTTCAGAATTTCTAAAAATCTTCATGACAATTGAATATTGCCATCTATGCATTAGTTAATTGGCACACTACCTTAGATAAAGCAAACTGAATTGGTCTACAATACTGAATGTGTGATTTCTCTCTGTCATCCTCAAATTAAAAACCTACCTTACAGTCTCATATTGTATACACATAGTGTTTTGTACATTTTATTGTCATGATGAAAAGAGACTAATGTAAAACTATCCAGGCTTTCCTACTTCCTGTATTGTTTAATGAAATATTTTTTTAAAAAATTCATGAAATTTCATGCTTGTTTGTGTTGTGTAATCATGGGATATATAAAACAGCAAAATCATATCAACACACACACACACACAAAGCTACTGTGGAACATTATAGATCTTAGAGCATTTTTTAATGGGATCATAGGGAGCAAATAAAGGGTAACATAGAAACCAGCTTGTCCTTACCTGGCACCTATAGATGACCTTGATAACTGAACGCCTCCTTGTAGGGAGATATATGACAAGTCACTGCAGTATGCTCGTAAGGCAGCCGTCACCGTATCACCCAGTGATGTTCTCAGGATGAGTCCTCCTTGCCAACCTTTTTCTAAAATAACATTATGAAGAGGGGTTTAAAAACACATAAAGAATGCCAAAGTCTATATAAACATAACAAAGCACAAAGGCAGTAACTAGCAAGCTAAAATATTACATATGACCACAACATCTTTAAGAAAATACTCCCAAAATGAATAGTCATTATGATGATGAAAGTTAAAAGTATATTAGATTTATGTTTTGCATATAGCCAAACAGAAGGTAATTATGAATAACTGAAGACTCAGTAAATATGTATTACTAAAATACAGAATTTAAATATGCATGCAAATTTATAACCAATGTGTGTTAATATTCCACAATATAAAGTAAATTCCTAACTATTGCCAATTTTATTTAATTTTCCTCAAATACTGAAGATAATTCTTACAAGACATATTCTGATAAGCAAATATAGCATTTTTACCTAGTCACTAGATGTGGAAAAGAATAAAAACAGAGAGTCAATATAACTAAATAAGATAAATAATATACTCATTTTCTAACACAGAATCCCAGAATATTAGTGCAAAAACATTTTTAAAGATTGTCTGAAGTGAGCCCCTTCCATTTTTCATTATTTTCTCCTTCATGCTGATACCTGCCCATTCCCACTTAAATCTTTCTTATATATCTAAGAAATATACATTATTACTTATGACCATTACATAAAATAATACATATCTTGTAAGAGCAGCATAACACACAAATTATTCTTCTTTTATGCCTTTGCCTCTTAAAGTGGGGCTTAAACAGATCAACTGGCTTCAGCCATGCACATTAACTAGAAAGTCAGAAATCGGGGGGGCCCTTGAGGCCTCGCTCTTTGTAGCTTTGTCTTTTGTTTACTTGAGCATGTCAGTCAACAGGAAACTGCAGCCAATTAATAATGCATGGAATCTTTTTCCTGTACAAAACAAAGCCACCAATCATACAAAATGCTGTTTTGATAGAGAATGTGATGTTATATGCACAAGTCATGATGTGTATACAAATGAAGCCCGAGTTTAAAAGGAAAGTACTTGAAGATGATTGCACTGGAGCTTATTTTGATAAGGTATGTGAATAAATGAGTTATGATGGCTACTTAGATTTTTAGGGGAATAGGGCTAGTAACATAACTTCTATCAATTATCTCTGAATGAATACTAAGCTTAATATTACAAAGCACTCTGCAAATGGATGGAGGTTTTTCTATGATAGTTTTTCTTAGATTGTATTCTTTTGATCATTCATTTTGGATGCTAAAATTTCAGTGAAAAATAACATGGTACTTTATCCAAACATATTTAAAACACAATTTGCTTAGAAAACATTACCCATGTGGTACTATCCTGAGTTCAAAGTGTATTGTTTCAGACCTGCTCAAGGAGTTGCAGTCAGTCAATAACTGTGGGCCATTTTATAAACATATCAAAACACATGGGGTTCCCTATGAGTTCTGTTCATAAGGCTCATTTGCATGATATCTTCCATTTCTATCATGGTTCTGTTTCCCTGGTAACGTGGCAACCAGAACTATGCAAGAAATAGTGGTGTGTGTGTGTGTGTGTGTGTGTGTGTGTGTGTGTGTGTGTGAATTTAAGTGAAACTCTGAGACAGAAACTTCATTTTGCCTGATAGTCCCTTGTGTGTAGACTTGCCTTCAAATAAAAAAGCATGACTTCAACTTTCCTTGCACACCTGATAGACATTTTTAAAGCTGTATCAGTCCCGAATGACAGTAAAACACTGTAGGAACCCCAGAAATACCACGTTCCTACCATTTAAATGCTGAACTCTAAACAGGTATGTTAACCCAATCTACTGCTTGTATTCAGGTTTTCAACTTCATTCCTTAAAAGACCCAGACTATTAGTTTCAAGCTTTGCTCCTCACAGAAATGCCTCTTTGGTGACTAACAATTACATTTTTGCCTTGCTTTGGTTTTAAAGAACAGGGATTCCTTATGAAGCCCAAGGTGTTTTTTAAACTCTCCATCCCATTGCCTCATCCTCCTGAGTGCTAGAGCTTGTTAAACCAGATGTGGTTTAGCAACTACTTAAAAACAACACATCTGTAAGAAAACTTGAGGTAGTGACTTAATAAATCAGCTTTAAGGGACGATCAAATTCCAAAAAAGGCATCAAGAGTTCTGCCACTGGGATGAAGTGATGGCTTGGGGGGTGGGGGTTAAGTGCTTGCTGCACATTTATGAAGGTCTGAATTTGGATCCCTAGCACCCACATAACAGCGAGGAGCAACAGTGCATACCTGCAATTCCAGAGTGAAAGAAAGATATAGGAAGTTTCCAGGGGCTTGTTGGACAGCCTGCCTAGCCAATCAGCAAGTTCCAGGTTCAGTGAGAGACCCTGTCTCAAAATAAAAAGTGGTGAACAATTAAGAAAGATACCTGACATTGACCTCTAACCTCCCTCCACAACTCCACAAGCGTAGACATGAACATCTCATCTACACACACACACGCACACACACACGCACATACTCACACTCACACACATGCACTTTAAAGATTAAAAAATTCTGCCACTATGTTTAGCAGGTAATATTTACTAAATGAAAGCAATATTTTATTTCTCTGAAAATAACTTAGCACCACTGTTCTTGTTTCATTGATCATTATGCAAGATATACCCAAGTAGTTTTCATATCTTCAGACTATCCTGCATGAAGACTGATCTCCTGTACACATCAATTAGAGCAGGACTTTTAGAGTGGGTGGATTTGCAATTCATCTCTTGAGTTATACTATGTCATCTGTAATTAATGCTGCATCATAGACTGTTAAGTCATGCACCATATAATCAAACTAGTCGAACTCTATGGTGACTTACAATGGGAAGTGACTTTTCTTCATTACTGGTTAGGGCTATTGGTTCACACAACAATGGGTTTAGATGAGAAAAAACCTTACATGTGGACTGTGCAGTAGAGTAGCCATCAGACTTATGGCTATTTAAATACAAGCCAGTTAAAATTAAGTAATACCGCATTATAGCTTCACAGTTGCCATGGGAGTTTTCAAACGTGCAATTACCACATGTAATTTTTAGCAATTGTATGAGACTTTATAGATATAGAACATTTACATTATCCTAGAACATTATATTACATGTCTCAACAGATTTTACTTTTTTTTCCCATTGTAATCTCAAGCTCGATGGACATCAAATAGCTAAATATTTCCTTATAAAGGTTTAGTTCTTTCTCCAGAGACATCAAATGGCTTATTCGAGGTCATAACATTTTGAAAACCCACTTTAGAGAGATCTGGATTGTGAGTAACCGGGAGATGATATACCTGTGAGTTACTAAACTTATAGCAAGGTCTGTCCTCAGACCATTAATCTGTTCTGTAGATTGCACTTGCATTTCCTAGAGTTTATGTGAGTCATTTATATTTGATGAACTTCTACCTGTTTTTTGTTTAAATACTTTTTAAGACTCATGTGGTCTAGTACTACCCTTTGATGTGGATTCAATATATATTTCTGTAGCAGTGACCATGACATTTGAGAGTACAGGTATTTTAGCACCTTTCTTTCTGACCAGTATGCTCTTTATTTGTCTAGGCTATGTATTTGGGCAAGTATCCCCAGGAACACATTGGGTGTTTGTCTTACTCTTTAATTTAAGGGGAACTCTAGAACAATTCATTAGTGAGCTCAAGGTTAGCTGCAAGTTAGGTGTCTGGGTCTGTTTATAGATCGTTAGATCAATTGCTTGCTGTAAATATGAGTTGTGGATGCTAGTCTAGCAGTCTCTGGAAGGATCTGACTTTGTATCTGATGCTAAAGATGGAAGTCAATAGGATAAGCCGTGAAAACAAAGCGATCAATGTAAAAGTGTAACCTACAAACATGAGCTTCAACCTATGAGGAAAGAATCTATTGGAACCTGTGCCAGTTTGGGGTTTTTCCTAATCTTGATGGTGTGTATATCATATTGGAGAACCTGGTGCCCTTCGTTATAAAGCTAAACACACACTCGAGGCAGGGATCAATGAATCTGATGGGGAATTCAGTGAAGTCGAGGGATATGAAAGCAATTCCAGGTCTGGCTAGCTGCTGTCCCTTCTAATGCTGTAAGCCACTAGAACAGCAAGCTAATGTGGCATTTTTAGCACTCACCTCCAAGTCTCTGGCATAGACATCTCTTACAGACCCACAATAGCTAGAAAAAAGTGAAAAAGGAATTAGGAATGCATTACGTGGTCTACTCAACTTGACATATTATGAATCTTCTTCACTTGCAATTGGTAATATGGTTAGACATTTTATCATATACATGTGCTGAACTTTATCACATGAACTTCTGTCTTTTGATGTCATGATATAAAGTGTCTTAGGGTGCGTTGTTTTATTTGTTTACTGTTTGCTGGACAGGGTCTCGCATGTAGCCCAGGTTAGTCTCCATCTAAGTAGCTAAGGATGACCTTGAATTTCTGATAATCCATTCTCCACCTCTTCAATTCTGAGACTACAGATGTACACAAAAATGCAGGAGATCAGGTTTAGGATTTACTGAATGCTAGGCAAGCTCCACCTAATTAGTCTCACACCCAACCTTATGTCTTCATTGTTCCATTTTAAGGATAAATTGTGTTGAAAGACTTTTGCATGTTAAACTAATTTTGGTCTTCTGAAATATTCTGCATTTAAACATGGTGTGTTATATTAATATAATTATGGATTTGTTTTGGTAATATTAACTAATTTTGGCTTTTCTACTTATTCATGAAGGATATGAAAGGTTAACTTTTCATTATTCTTTTTCTTTACATTTGTTTACTTATTGTTTGTGTGTATCCATGTGTGTATGCATGTATTTATTTGTACAGATACATATACCATGGTTTGTGTGTAGAGGTTGGAGGACAATTTGCAGAAGTCAATTCTCTCCTTCCAAATGTGGGTCCCAGGGATTGATATCAGGTCATCCGGCTTGTGCCTAACACCGTTACCTCCCGAACCTCCCCTTTGCCCAGAGTTTTACTTTTTAAAAATTTCTATCAGGCTTTGTCTAAAAGTTCAGTGTTTGTACAAATTTTCAGTCTTTCTTTTTCAGATGCATTATAGAATTCTCCAATCTGTACCCATCTGAGCAGAATTTTACTATGTGAAAGATTTTAGCTATAAATTTGTTTGTTGTCTTTTCTTTTGTTTAGGGCAGACCTTGTATGCTCTTTGTTACATAGCACATAACTGGGCCCATTTTTCCCTAAATGGGGAAATGTTTAATTTCATAAAGCTGATTGGTAAATTCAGCAAGGTAGAAGGACATAAGATAAAAGTAAATATTATTTCTCAGTGGGTCTAGAAAGTGGGCTCAACTGATCTCCATCATCATATGCCAGGTGGATGACAGCTGCCTGTAATCTAGACCCCCCAGGGGATCTGACATGGGAGGCCTCCACTGGAACCTAAACTTGCATGCACACTGCCCCTGTGAACACATACACATACTTAAAAATGAAATTTAAAAAAATTACTTTTCTATATCTTAGATGAACATGTGGATGTGCACATACCCACACGCAGGCAGACATGCTTATACATAACTACAAATTAAGAATTAAATAGAGAATAGAAGGACTAGTTCAAAAGATGCCCTACTGAGGAGGGATTTGTACTGACCATTTCAGGACAGTTCCTCTACTGGCCTTGGCCCAACCCAGTCCTCCCCACAATTTGTTTAGATTTCTCAAGGATAATTATAGAATTTGTTACAAATGAGATATCCTGAGGTAAGAGGAAATTGAATATGGCAGCCTAGACTCTGTTAAGTTTTTCCCCTAGAATAGGGCATCCTTTAGACCTATGACCAATGACCATTATGACTCACAGATATAAAACCCAGATTGGGCTTCTTTACAGAGTCTCTTAATTATAGTCTAAATAATATGTATGAAGTTGATTTCATCTGTCCAGGGCAACTTTCCTGAATTTTGGATATCAGCTAAGATAAATTCTAGCTTTCTGTTGTTCTTTGTTTCCTATTTATAAGCAATAAACATACCTCATATGACTTACATGTGTTACATGTCTCATTTGACTCACATACCTTAGCATCCAATCCATAGTGAGCCTGACTCATAAGAATATATCAAGAATCCTACAGACCAGGCACGGTGGCACACACCTGTAATCCTAGCACTTGGGAGGTGGAGGCATTGGAATTTCAAGATCATTTTTGGCTATATAGCCAGTTCAAGACCAGCTTGGTGCACATGAGACTCTGTGTCAAAAAGGGGGGGGGGAGGAAGAGAAACAAGAATAGGAGAAGGAGGAAGTGGAGGAGGAAAAGAAGAAGGAAGGAGGAAGCTGAGTTAGGAGAGAGGAAGAACAAGACAGAAAAACAGAAGAAAGGAGAGGAAGAAAGACCTTGAGAAGACACATTAATGTGTTCAGTTAGCATGAAAAAACAAAAACAAGAACCATCTGGGGGTGCTGTCCACTGTTAGAACTCTTGTTTGAGGCCAATATCCTACCGTCCCAAAAGTTTGCAACTTCATTAGTCATCAGCTAAATGCAAATAAAAATTAGAACGTACTGCATATGCATGTCTACCCAATTGACAAAAGATTAAAAAAAAAAGTGTTGGAAAGATCATGAAGAAACCCAAACCACTGCTAAGTATCAACTGTAGAAGACAGATGAACAATGAGCATAAAACTAACTAAATTACCTACCAATTATCAGATATTATCAAGTAGGAAAAACGAATCTCTCTTCTTACAAGGTAAGGGAAGTCGTTTGCCTTCAGAGTAGTCTGCCTGTAAGAGTCAGAGTGGAGCCTTCCAGAATCTAGGTGATTGTTTGATTCTTGGTGTGAATGCTGGTTTTATAAATGGACTTTGTTTGCAACTATATGTTAGTGGGTACGTGTATAGGACTTGTTCTTTTTCTGTATACATTCTATCTCCACAAGATGTTTTCAAAGGCAACTTTAAAAATTAAGACTATGGGTTGTAGGATGGTTGGCCTGTGTTACGTGGTTAATATCCACTTATAAGTGAGTACAACCCAAACAGACAGGAACCTAGCATAACTCTCCTATGAAAAACTCCACCCAGCAGCGAGTCATGGACCCTGTCATCTGTTAGTGGAACACATTATCGTAGCTGGGTTGCCATTATGAGGGCCCAATACAGGAGGAAGCTCTTAGCCCAAATGTGACTGATGAACTGAGGGGGGTTGATAAGTGGGGGCTCCTCTCATCCGAGGAGAAGTAGAGGATGGAGATGGGGAAGAGGGAGGGAGGGTGGGACCTGGAGGGGAGGAGAGAGGGGACTTTGATCGAGATGTAACTTGAAAAAATAAATTAATAAAATAATAATAATAATAAATTAGGATTGTGATTTTAAAAAGACATTTATCAAATGATTATAAAGAAAAATAAAAAACAGTTTCAACTATGTGAAAAATCAAAATATGTTTCTTCACCTACAGTATGTCACAAGTTACTTCAGCTATCTGTAGTCAGCTCCGTGTGTTCTGATAATATCAAAATTCCTTACCTTCCAGCCTCTAATACCCTAAGATCCAACTTTAAATAGCTGAATGGCATTCTTACATATTAGATAAAGGCTAGAGAAACTCCTGTCTTCCTAGCTGTGCTTTGTCATCTCTTTTATCAAATACAGCAGAGAGTTCTCTTTGATTGCCTTTACTCAAAATTTCTGCAGCCAGTTCCAAGCACCGCCTCCCTTCTAGTGCAGACAGGAGCCTCTGATTTATTTCAATAGACATGAGTTAGTCTCTTATGAGCTTTCTGACGTTATTGAGGTTTTTCAAATAATCGGGAGAGTTTGAAGAATGGGGCGGAAAAAGTAATCTTAAACTTGTATCGGAAAACATTTGTTCTTAAAGTCCATCAGCTAGATCTGTAAAGAGCAGTTTTAGGTTCACAACAAATGTGAGGGAATGATGCAAAGTCTTTCCTTAGACATTTTGCCCCTGAGCATACACTCTGCCTTCCACCCCATCAAACACTTACTCCAATACTGAAGGCTTGTTGCAAAGAATGTAAAATGACACCAGTATCGACAGAAGTTCATACACCCCATCGGATTGTCCTGTCAGCATGCCTGTGTGACATTTTCTTGATTAATGGTAATTGTAGGATGACTCAGCCCACTGTGGGTGGTACTAATCTCTGGATAGACACTCCTGAGATGTAAAAAAAGAAAGAAAGAAAGAAAAGAAAGCTACTTGAGACAACCACAAGGGACAAGCCAGTAAGAAGCAATCATCTTCCATGGTCTCTGAGTCAGTTCCTGCCTTGACCTCCTGCCTGGACTCCTTCCTTTCAAGATTGACTTTAAGCCCTACATTGAAGTATCTCATCTCTTCCCTGAGTTATTTTTGGTAATGGTGTTTGTCACAGCAATAAAAAAATAAATAAATAAAAAATCTCAAACTGAGATTCCCCGGGAACCTCCAGGCCACTCCAACCATGGAAGCAGAAACTCATCAGCTCTGTAGCAGACAACCTGCTATGGCCTCTCCCTCTTCTCTGCCCCCATCTGCAGCTAATAACACACATCTTCTGCAACCTTCCTACTCATCCTGTAATCCAAAACCCTTATTCAAGCAGGCTTTCTCTGGGAACTTTCCAGTCTAGCCTAACAGGGAAGCAAGTAGGCCAGCCAAGCAGGCACATTAGCTTCAGATCTTCACTCACCCTCCTCTCCTCCATACCCAATGCACCAGGCTCATCTGCAATGGCTCTGTATCAGACTACTTGCTTTGACCTCTCCTCACTCCCTATCCCCATTTTTAGAGGACTAACCAGATCTTAGTGGAACATCCAGCTTGCCTCCCTCCTGTGGAACTCCTCAGCCCCCCACCTCCTATTTTAACCTCATTCACAAGTGTCAGCACCCAGTACCCAGGAACACATTTCACCCAGAACCTCCAATAGCCATACCCATCAGGATTTCTTACCAGGCAACACACAGCCACCACCTTCTCTTAAGAATCAGAGAGGACAACAGAAACCCAGAAACAAAACACCCAACCACCAAAGACAAGACCAGATATCAGCACCTAGAATTACAGTTTTCCCAAACCCAGATGCCTGTCAGTGTAAAAACACAATCATCAATAGCTAGGTCAGTATGTCTCCACTAGAGTTCGGGAGCCTATAAGACCAGTCCCTGAGTATTCCAACATAGCTGAAACACAAGACATAGACCTTAAAATAGCCTTTATGCATATGAATGAGGTCCTTAAAAACAAAATAAATAAATCCTTTAATGAAATATATCAAAATATATAAAACAATGGAAAGGAATGATTAAAATAGTTCAAGATCTTAAAGAAAAAATATTCAATAAAGAAAACCCAAAGAGAGGAAACACTGAAGTGAAAAATTTAGAAATGAATAGAAACCTTGTAGGCAAGTTTATGAACAGGATACAAGAGAAGGAAGAGAAAATCTCAGGCATAGAAGACATGATAGAAGAAATAGATACCTTGGTCAAAGAAAATATTAAATCTAAAAATCTACCAGAGGAAATATCCAGGAAATCTGGGACATTATGAAAAGACCAAAATTGTGAATAACAACAACAGAGAAAGGAGAAGAAACCCAGGTCAAAGACATAGAAAATATTTTCAACAAAATCATAGAAAAATTCTGTACCATAAAGAAGGCAAAAGAATCATACAGAATACCAAATAGACTGGAACAAAATAGAAATTTCCTTGGTGCATCATAAGTAAAACACTAAACATACAGAACAAAGAAAAACATTCAAAGCTACAACGGGAAAAGACCAAGTAACACATAAAGGCAGACCCATTAGAATCACACCTGACTTCTCAGTGGAAACCCTAAAAGCCAGAAAGGCCTGCATAAATGCTCTACAGACTATAAGAAACCACAAATGTCAGCTCTGACTACTATACCCAGTGAAACATTCACTCACAATCACAATAGATGGAGAAAGAAAGACATTCCATGATAAAACCAAATTTAAGCATTATCTTTTTAAATATCCAGTCCTAGAGAAGGCACTAGAAGGAAAATTACAAACTACAGAAGTTAACCACATAGAAGAAAACACATACACACATAGCCCACAACCAAAGAATAACAGGAATCAACAAACACTGCTCATAGATATGTATCAAATCAGTAGTTTCAATTACTTAATAAAAAGACACAGACTCACAGAATGGATAAAAAAAAAAACAGTTCTATCCTACTGCAGCCAAGAAACATATCTTAACATCAAAGGTAAAATTATTTATATAGATATTCAAAGCAAATGGAACTAAGAAGTGAGCTATTATAGCCATTTTAATATCAGACAAGATAGACTTCAAGCCAAAACTATCCAGAAAAGATAAGGGAGGACACACTGCACACTCATCACAGGAAAAAATACACCAAGAGGACATTGCTATTCTTAACAACTATACACCAAACACAAGGGCACCTAAGTTCATTAAAGAAACAGACGCATTTAAATCACATATTGAACCTCAGACACTGAAACTGGGTGACTTCGACACCCCACTCTCACCAACTAGACAGGTAGATCATCCAAACAAAAACTAAAAAGAGAAATGTTGGAGCTAAGAGACATAAACCAAATGGACCTAACAGATATTTACAGAATATTTCACCCAAGCACAAAAGAACATACCTTCTTCTCAGCAGCAGATGGAACTTTCTCCAAAACTGACCACATACAGATAAACAAGCAAGTATCAATAGATACAAGAAAATTCAAACAAACAAGCAAACAAACAAAAAACCCCTACATCCTATCTGACCACCACAGATTAAAGCTGGACATCAAGAACAGAATCAAAAGAAAGAGTACAAACACATAGAAACTGAAAACTCACTACTGAATGAAAAGGGGTCAAGAAAGAAATTAAAACCTTTCTAGAATTGAGTGAAAATGAAAACACAACATGCCCAAACTTACAGGACACAATGTGGATGCTTCTGAGTTCATAGCACTAAATGCCTACATAAAAGAGAGAGAGAGAAAGAGAGAGAGAGATCGTATTCTAGTAACTTAATAACACACTTGAAAGTCCTAACAAAAAGAGAAGAAATCACACTTAAAAGAAGTAGATGGAAAGAAATAAACTTGGGGATGAAATCAATAAAATAGAAGCAAACAGCAACAAAACAATACAAAGAATCAATGAAAAAAGAGTTGGTTCTTGAAAAAATCAATAAGATTGACAAACTTTTACTTAAATTAACTAAGAGGCAAAGAGAGAGAAAGTGAAACAGAGAGAGAGAGACAACATATAACTTTAAAAAGTTACAAATAAAAAGGGGAGAATAACAGCAGACACCAAGGAAAATGACAGAGTCATAATAACCTACTACAAAGACCTGTAGCTCACCAAATTGGAAAATCTAAAATAAGTGGGTGATTTTCTAGATATACACCACATACCAAAGTTAAATCAAGATCAGATAAGCAATAAAAAAAAAAACAACTAACAAACCTATGACCCACTGTGAATTAGAAGCAGTAATTAAAAATCTCCCACTAAAAAGCCCAGGGCCAGATCGTCTTAGCACAGAATTGTTCCAGATTTTCAAAGAAGAGTTATTGCTAATACTCCTCAAATTACTCCACAAAAACAGAATCCACAATTACTCATTTCCAAAACATATGAAGTCCTAATAAAGAATTACAGATGTATTTTTTATGAACATAGACGCAAACATTCTCAGTAAAATTACTGCAAACTGAATCCATGAACACATCAAAATATCACCACCATGATCAAATAAGGTTCGTCTGAGAGATGCAGAGACAGCTCAACACACATAAATTGATAATTATAATTCAACATATAAGCAAACTGAAAGACAAAAACCACATGATCGCTTTATTAAATAATGAAAAAGCCTTTCACAAATCCCAGCACTCCTTCATGATAAAAGTCCTTGAGAGATTAAGGATAGAAAGGGCTACCTTCAGCATCCTAATGACAGTTAATGGCAAACCCATAGCCAACATCAACTTAAATGGAATAATTTATGGTTGGGGGTCACCACAACATGAGAAACTGTATTAAGGGTCACAGCATTAGGAAGGTTGAGAACCACAAGTAAAATAGAAAGTTAAAAGGTAGTTATTCTTAAGCTAAGTGATTAAGGTCTTCCAGGTAGAATAAATACTATCCGTTTTCTTAGGGCTACCCAATCC
>CAJQZJ010032054.1:5697361-5708857 GCA_907164525.1 Lophiomys imhausi | reverse complement strand
GAGGAGGAAGAAGAGGAGGAGGAGGAAGAAGAGGAGGAGGAGGAGGAAGAGGAAAGAAGAAGAAGAAGAAGAAGAAGAAGAAGAAGAAGAAGAAGAAGAAGAAGAAGAAGAAGAAGAAGAAGAAGAAGAAACCATTCCTATAAGTATCTGCAATTCCAATCCATTAGCCTTTTTATCCTCACACTCATTCTTCCCTTATGAAATACAAACATTAAATTCAATGTTTAGCCACCCAATTAAGATTTGTGGCATTGCCATTTTTTGACTATGACCTCTGCTGCCAGGAAATTCTGAGTTTAAAATAATCTCTATTGTATAATTTGTTTTTTGGTGTTAAGGATCTGTTGTTTATATTGTAAAAGACTACCTTGTAATTTTTTTCCTGATAATGCTTGATATAGAGTTCTATCTTCAAATTCTCCCCTCCTTTGTCTAAGGCACATATGGGAAGACTAACACAATATCCAAAGTATCAAAGTGCTATGGAGACTTTTTGTTCTGTTTCTGGCACAAAGAAAATTCAAATGATTTTATCAGTTGCTTGATGTGTTTATGTAGCTCAAAACTATTTCTCAGAACAAAATAATGGGTTTCAAAATAAAAGGCAACTCTCTCCCTGCCTATCACCTACATGCATCAAAGGTGGGTGATTAACTCTTTCAAGCACAGGAGACAAGAAGGAATCCCTGTGGCCCACATCCTTACCCACTGTTGCTTTTGTCCAGCTTCTAACTCACCACTTCAGTGTTAGCTGTGATGGATGAAAGATCGCAATCCAATACAGCTGAATTTTAGTGAAGACCTTCACATATTTTAATAAGATAAAGGGAAATCCTTACCCAAATAATTTATACTGTGGATTTTACAAGTATTTTTAAATATGCATACTATTTTAAAGGAACACACCATCACATACAACTGCTGCATTTGGCTACTTGTAGTTGTATAAGACACCAATGTTGGTGAATATTCTAAACAACTCAATTCATCTGACTCTCCCATGCCCTTCACTTCAGAAAAATCAGGTCGATTTATTCATTTTTGAGACATGTTGGAAAATGTAAGAGTAGTTTTGCAACCTAATGGGGAAAATAATTTCTTTCCATCATGGGACTTTCAGGTCCTTCATTCCCATTCAGGAGGAAGCAGAGCAACATCACTTAAAAGTTCTTCCATTTGGAAAGTACTGCGTCCTCAAGGGTGATGGACGTTGTCATAGAAACAGCCATAATTACAAGAGATATGGTTATTGAGGAAGACAATGCTTACCTTAAAATCTTCTCCACCTCTTCCTAGAGAAGCTAAGTCATTTCCCAGAAGCGAGTTTTCTATTTCAATACTACTCTCCAGAGCTGGTTTTTTTTTTTAACATCTTGATGTTTAGATTCTTCGCTTAAATCAGTGTCCTGCATCCTAAACTTGTTACTGAAGACTTGGACTTTTTCTCACAAAGTATTGAATCACTTGCTAGAGACATAAGAGTAAGATTTTAGAATGTGTGTGATTTAACAGAGTAAGTTGTATCTAGAAGGAAAATGTCCAAGATATCTCCCAAGGTGAGTAATTATTTTCAATAATATTTATCCTTGGTGTATTCAGAGCTAACAGAGAAATCTTAGGAGTATAACAAGAAGAGGTACTTGTAAATACTTCATTTATTTTCTCATCCTGAATTTTTGCTTGTCATTTCTCTTACACAAGTGTTATTTCTTCATTTCTGGATAATAGTTTTAGCTTCTTGATAACCTTAACTCTATAACTTTGTTTTCATGACCACTTCATAAATATCTTAAGTTGTGCCTAATGTTCAAATTATTCACACACACTTATTTTTAAACAGATTATGTTCATTCATAATAAATTAGGTAATTTTAATATGCTCTTATGCTGTATTTTAATAATCATCCTTACAACTGCAAATATACCTATTTTAAATTTTATAAACTCAAAGATATGAACATATCATAGGTATTCACATTCCTGATATTTAATTTTTAGTAATTTATTCTGATTTCTTCCAAAGATGATTTACAGCAATTTTCAAAGTATGGAGAGTCTAAATTAGTTATATAGAGAGTGAAAGTACAATAGATTAATGAGAATAATTATTATGTATTAAATAATGATTTTTAGAAATTAAGTGATAAAATAATGAAGAGAAGTCAAAGCCCCCACAATGCAGGTGAAGTCTGTAAGACACTGTCTTCTGCATAGGCAAGGCCTAGGAATGCTGCATAAGCAGGTGCTCACAGGAAACTCCATCTTCCCTGCATTTGCTCAGAAGCAGTTCTCATGAGACTTACAAAGCAGATCCCCTGTTAAAGCCTTCAGCTTTCAACATGCTTGTACTAGAGCATGTAGATTTCATCTTGTTTCACATTACAAATTCTCATTAAGATACAGTGACATCAGTGGTGACCCTGTGGTGGCGGCAGAAGACTGGGTCTCTGCTTCCTCTCATCTCCACATTAGTGCAGAGACAGAATTTAGAGAACTAAGGGAGACAGGGCTAACTATTTCAGATCTAAAGGTATCATTTCACTCAATTAGAACCTTTGCTAATGTGCATTGAGAAGCTGAGACTTCAAGAAAGTTTCCAAATAGCCTTAAACATGTCCTAATGGTAAGTCACATATTCCTTGAATTCTTTCAAAAACCACAAACAGAGCCTTGTGGTCCTAGCTCAAGCAAATGCCTATTTCAGTTACTAAGATGCAAAGACCCCAAAAGTATCTGCTTGATTCCCACCTGAACCAGTAACTTCAGCCTATGGTCATATAAATGTCAACAAATCAGGAATTGGCATGGCTACAACTTTAGTTTACATAAAATCGATCAATCACCCAGGGTTGAGTGTTTGCATCTCTCCTTTGTCTAAGGGGGTCTAGGCATGAACCTGGGTAGGAACTTTGTCCATATAAAGCTATTCTGTCCCTTTGTGGCTGGATAGCACATGAATTTTGTGTATGTGATGAAGGTTATATATTCCAGTTTGCCAACCTTTTTCTTTTTTCAAAAAGACTCCCTCAAAAAATCCACACTTTAACATCTTTAAATTGTGCAAATTCAGTGAACTTATATGTAAACACAAAAATAACATAATGATGGGAGATAAAGTGGGTGACTAGTGTTTCTGACTTTGTACGTACCCATATTGAGCAATAAGGAGAATAATTTTAAATACCTGTGCTTCGATTTTTGAAAGGTGTATTTATTTATTTTTTATCCCAACTGGCTAATATTATTATGTTCTTCCTTAAGAATTGACAAAAACCAGCTCCTGACGGACAGCATCGCCCCACCTTTCTACTTCAAGTAGATGATGAGCATTGAAGAATCACCACGTGGAGATGGCTGCATTAGAGGCAAGTTAGCCATCTTCAAGAAAAAACCCTTGCTTCAACTGTAGACAGAATGCTGTCCAAAATGGACAAAACATGGAAGCAGGTAAGTCAACAGCCTAGCTTTTCCATGATACAGTAGGCAAGTGTTTTATAATTCCTGCTTTACAATTAATGTTTGTTAGAGACACTGGGCCAAAAGGCTGAAGATAGGTGCTCCAATATTATAGAGAGAAATTGGGGACTGTCCAGGCAGCCAGTTGTCTGTCATTTCTTAGTTTTGAAGCTGCTTGCTCTGCACTTTCTGGTTATTCAGGTATATTTGTCTTTCTAAGGTCACTGATGTGGTTGAAGACTAGATAGTTATAGTCTCACAGTTAAGTTTTAAGTCGTTTAGGAATTAAAAGGACATTTTAGCTCTACAAAGATGTTGTTAAGTTGGTAATGCAAGTTAGGATGGAAATTGAGTTAGGTATAGAACTTTAAATGCATCAAGATGGATACTAGAATATTCTTATTAGTTGCCAAATACATATGTATTGGACATCAGGAATGTATGTCAACTTATAGTTTCCATAATTGTTTCGTAATTGTTATTATTGCTTTGTATTTTATTTATTGTTATTTTAAAAATGTGAAAAAAAGATAAGAACATTTGGAAGTAGTTTATTTAAGCTCCTATACATTTTTAAATGTTAAATTTTTACTTGAAAGTGGACCATGAATAACTAAAGATAAACTGCACTGTAAGCATGGGAGAGTTTTATGAAAATGTGTTAATAATTAATATATTTATGAAATCAAATGATAGAAATACTGTTACATTTAGAAAAAGTGGAAAAAGAAAACAAAAAGTGATACATGGAGGACATACAAAAACTAAATTGCAGAAATATAGTTAAGTGCATCAATAACAATAAATATGAATGGTGTAGAATGTATGTTAAAAGGCACAAATAAGTGGAGTAAATACAAACCTATGATTGAATTGACAAAAACAAAATATGTGTATACAGTGTGTTAGTACTTTTGTTGTTGTGATAAATTACCTTGACCAAAAGCAAGTTATAGAAGAAAGTATTTATTTTAACTTATGGTTACATAAGGAGAATAGTCTATCATAGTGGAGAAGATGTGGCAACGGGCAGACATGGAACCAGGAGCAGGAACCTGGTTGATCACATTTCAACTGCATATAGGAAGTAGAGAAGGAGAACAGGAAGTGGGGCCAAGCTACACAACCTCCAAGCCAGCTCCAGTGATATACCTTTTCCAGGTAGGCACTTCTTAAAGGTTTTAAACCTCCCCAAAGAGCCCCACTAGCCAGGGGCCAAGTGTACAAATACATGACCCTAAAGGGGGCATTTTGCATTCAAACCATCACAACCAGCATCCAGAAGGTAAGTATGTTTTCCCCAGATATCTTTGTCTCTTAGTTGTATTTGAAATTTGCTTCAAAGAGTCCTCTTTGCTCACTTTCTCCAAAACAAATTAACTTTAAATGTTTCTCCCCCTGAGTTGATCACTTCCTGTTCATCTGGCAATTTTAAACTGCCAAGCCTGTAAAATATATACTTTTAATTATAAACCTCAAGTCCTTCCAATGAGTACAATGTCCCAGTAGGGTCCAATTTACATTGTTCTTGAATCCAAGGCTGTTCTTTCCCATCAGTCTTTCCATGTGGCTTACTACCATGGTGAATTAGCCTTGCTCATTTTACTTGTAGTATATTCTCTTCCTACAGATTCCTTACCTCAAGCCAACATGGAGCAGAACCTGCCTTTCTCTAATCACAGCCAATTTGAAAGATATAATTTAATTCACAGATGCAAGTGGTTTCATCATGTGGTACTGGTACTAGTCTTAGATCTTGACTTGGGTTATTCTAAAATGGCCCTCCCCCCCACCTCCAACCTAGAAAGCAGTTCTATTTGTTTTTGTACTATTTATCCCAAGTCATGACCTTCTCAGTGAATGTGTTTATTTTCCAAGTCAAAGTCAAAATAAGTTTCAAAATGAGTAGAAGACAGTCAGAATGCATGTCCTCTGTACTTATGCTGTAATTAGAGACTGTATCCAAACAACTTATGACTCATTTGATAACTAAAGAAACATACTCATTTGTTATATTACGGTTTGTATGAGTTAAGAATCTTGGGCTGAACTTAATTAGACCCTTTCCCTCAGGGTTTCTCACATGGCTGTAATCAACTTTTCATCTAATACTGTGATTCCCCCATGATGGCTACCTAGAAAAAAGATAAGCTTTTGAATTCATTCATGTTGTCATTATTTGTATCCCACTCCCTTCCAATTCTGAGCTGAGAGCTTCAGTTACTAGAGAGCTGCTAAAGGTGGCTCTCAGTTCCTTGTGGTGGAGGACTCTCCAACAACACAACTTGCTTGGTCATAGTCAGCTGGGAAAGAATTGGTTACTAATATGGAAGTTAGTGTACTATGTCAAGTAATTACAGAGCAGACAACCAAATGTCTTTGCCATATTTTCTTATTTTGATGTAAATGACTATGCCAGTCTGTGTTCACAGGGCACTTGTGTGTGGTACGAAGACCATCAGAGACCATCTTAAAAGCTGCTTGCTGAAGTATCATGTAACACCCCCCTCCCAACATTATAGCCATCTATGCCCATTATGAGCTTGTGGAAGCTTGGTCAGTGGGCAAGTGGCTGTTGCACACAGGAGAACATCTGTTTCTATAGAGGCAGCAAACACAGTCTGGGCCAGACACAAAACCACAAGCTTTTATCTGTTTGGGCAGCATTACAGAGCTGGCTGCTACCAGTCCACTTTTCCTAAATTGACTTGGCTGGGGCAAGAATTAGATTTTAGAGAGAATCTTCGCACATAATGGCCTTTTAGATATTATATGAAAGGGTAACTGTGGTCCTGTAATTTATTCCTCCCTCCTTAGGGATCCCTGAAGACGTTTGACCCTGACCAGAATTCTTTGCAAATATCGACTGATCCAATATACTAACTGAAAGATAAATGAGGGTCCTGAAAGGTTTTGCTGTGCACTGATTACTGATCTGGAAATGACCTCAGCATCATATTCTGGTTCATTTAGATTGTTTATATTAAATCCGGGGCTGGGCTGATGCACACAAGTGGCACATATAGCCAGAACCAAGGTGCCTAGGCAACTCTAGAAGTCAGCAGTCTTCCTGAGTAACTTCTCTGAAGCACTGCCAGGATCCTAAACCAAATATATATATTATGGAAAAGGATCCTATGGGTTGGGCTCCCAGAGGCCGTACATTTTAATATCTCCAATTTAATATCTCTTAGCAATTATGCACAGACCTGATGCTGACTAAGTGGGGGGATCTTTTTAAAATAGAAGAATAAAGATTGGTTAAATAACAATTCAAGTGAGGTATTTATTTTTCAATGATTTCAAATGAGATTTAATTGGCATGCAGTGACACACACACACACACACGCACACAGATATAACATTTATGTCATATAACATTGAAACTTGAAAGATAAAACCTAAACTTTTGGTTATGATCCCCCATGTCCTAAAAAGTCTTTTCAAATTCACTGCATGTGAATTTATCACAGACAAGCACAATTTCAGTGATAAAGAGTTCTCATACGGCAAAGAACATATGCACAGAGAGATGAATTCTAATAATTTCTGACTTAAAATAATCATTTTAATGTTAAGTTAGTGTGGGATTTGCTCACTCAGCACTCAGTTCAAGAATCCTGGCCACTGAAAACCAGTCAAGAAATAATACCTCATCTTTTTGGATTAATTAGCTGTTGGCACATAGTCTAGTCTACCATAATCCACATGGAGGGATGGAGAGTGTCCCAAGAAGTCTGAAGATGGACCTCAGAGGACACGGGAATGTCATAGTATATGGAATAGACTATGGCTAGCTCCCATCACAAGAAAGGTAGCTTGAGAGAGCAACATATATTTTCACCTTCTTTTCCTAAGAGCATAATTGGGATGGACGGACAAACATGTTCATGTCCAAATGTCCATATCCCACAGCCACCTGCTGATTCCAATCAAATGTTGAATGAGAATCTTTACAGTTCCTCAAGACTATACAGAAGGACATACTAAATAATAAAATGTGCCATAGGTATGAGAGAGTATTAACATTCTAATTAGCCTTACTGATTGAAGTAGAATATTGATCCCCACCAATTGTTTTTATAAATTGAAATGTGGTAAGTTATATATATATACTTATTGCCTATAATGTGGTATTTGATTTTTGGAATGTTAATTACTGTTGCTATTAAGTAAAGCAATATGTATATTCATCAAAAAAAGTTAAAAAGTGAACTACTATATGATCCAACAATTCCACCTTGGGCTCGATAGTTAAAGGAAATGAACTCAGGGTGACAGAGACACCGGCATCCCTGTGTTCACTGCAGTGTGAGTCACAATAACCAAGGATCAGAGCCAATTTATGCCCATCAGTGGGTGAACAAACTTTCCAATGTGGCTTGTGTGCACATAAGGAACCAATTTACGTTTGACCAATAACCTAAGATGTGCCATAGATAGGATTTTTGAAACTGCACCAAACAATAACAAGTATAAGAAAGCAGAAATCTGAATAGACTCAGCTCGGATTTTCTTTCTGCCAGTTAAGAACAGTTTGTGTTCGTGTGGGATGTCTCCAGGTCACTTTCGGTCACTTGTGAAAGGCATTGAATTAAACAATGTACATCATCTTCTCACGTGGATACACCTGCTTATTTTCAAAAACTGGTATGAGTAAGTTGATGATAGCAATGGTCTTGTGATTGCCTTCTTAGAAGAAGTTGAGGAGACACTGGTCACCCACCTGTCACCAAAGCAAGGCAGATAAACCCTGCTCACGCTCAAGCTCTCCCGTGGCCTGTAAAAATTTAGGAAAGAACTAGAGCCAAGATCACAAGATTCTTTTCCTCACACTGTAAAAAAACCTTAAAATCAGATCTCGGCTCTGACACTCAGCCGAGAGACTGGAGAAGCTGTTTGAGTTGTGGCAAAAATCACATCTCCCTTTTGGGGATATTGTTAGTCCTGTTCACAAAGTCACCAGAAAGAATTCTGAGACTGAATTGTGCCCTGACAGAAACAAGCAAATAAAAGATTTATAAAGGGCTGTCAATCAGACAACACCTCCTGAGCCTATGACCCAAATGCACAAATGATTGTAAAGGTGTCAGCAGCTGGAACACACGCAGACCAGAGTCTTTGGCAGAAATCGATATTGCTGCTTGGTGGAGAAGGCAGAGATTTTAGACCTGAAAGTGGTCCGAGGCAGCTTCCTAACGCAGTCCTTTGGAAACATAATGAGACTTTATCGTTGGGCATTTGCAGAAATTGTGCCTGTCTCGGGAAAACCAGATGATCTTGAAATCAGCACCAATCCCCATGACTTCCTGATATCATTCAAATTAAGGGAGCCCTGCCATGGAGCTCCTGGATAAATAGAAACTGTATACTTAAGAATGATCTACATTGTACCTCTTGTATGCACATGGAGGTGTGATCGCTCCATAGTCAGTCAAAAATAGAAAACCTATTCTAACAAACAGTGGGTACCGAGCTTCACAGCACTCAAGCCCAGATTCTTGATTGCATTTAAAGCCAATGGGAAGTACTCAACCACACTCTGAGGATCCAAATGCTGTAAGCTCCATTGTCTGAACCTCAGGTTTCTCTCCAGTTTGTGCCAAAGGCAGCTTATTCATGACTAAGTTTCTCCAATTTGGAGTCTTCAATGTCTTCTGTTGGGTTTCACAAAGCTGTTAGAAACCAGCTGCTGCCTTTCTACATATTGACCTCCCTCCCTTCTTTGGTAGAAGTGCTGAAGGTGCATTTTCCGCAGCTTGATAATGGCTCACTAATCCAAGCAGAGACGCTAGAGGGAGCTCTCTCTCAGGAGCCTGCTCATGCTGGTGATCAATACAGAGACAGCCTGGGAACACAGCCTGCATTTCTAGAAACAGCAAGAGTAGGCTTGCCAGCAACTCTGGCAGCGTCTGTCCTTACTCGGGGATATTTAAATAATAATGAAATCAGATGTAGACGGGGGGCCATCTAACAAGGTATATGTTACACACAGCCCACACAGTGTCTGGATTTGAGTAATGCAAATGACAGGTCATACCTGTAAAATACTTGTGGGATTCTGAAGGCAATACCAAAAAGGTGTAAGTGTTCCTGCCAATAGTGTTATATTGATTACAGTCTTGGTTACTTTTATCCTACACCTTCTTAGATAGGGAAAACACACCATTGAAATTAATACAACCATTAAGCCAGGGTTGTGGGCCCAGACCAAAATAAGACATCCACACCACTGCATCAGGGTAGCTCAGGGAATATTGTAGAAAAGGGGACAGGAAGTATGGAAGAGTTGAAAGACAGGGTGAAGGGCTGTGAAATGCCGTTCTCTCGATGAGCTATCACCTTTGCAGTCATGAAGCCATAACAACTCTAGTTGCCTGCACTGAGCTGACACAACACTGACCATATCAATAACTAGTTAAGAAAAGTGACCCTTTACCTCTGAACTACTGGTTATCAATAGAGTCAAGGAGGAAGGAGTCATTACCTTCAGTTATGTACCCACTGCTGAGCCCAGGAAGCTCCGTGGGATGGTTCTAAACTCATGATCACACATGTGGCCCTGGTTAATCACAGTGGGTTATAAAACAAACCAAATAGCCATTAACTTGAGAGAGAGATTGGTGTGGAGGATTCTGGGTAAATAGGGATAGAAAGCAGGAGGGGACTGGAGTAGTTCATATGCATTCTGTGTGTGTATTCATGCAGAATTACCTAAAAAAAATTTTAATGGAAAATTTAACGCATTCATTTCACCTTTTCTCAGTGCGCTTCCAGAGAACTTAAATTTCTTGTTAAGTCTGCATTAATGTCTTCTGATCAGTATTCTTTTAGATAACTTGTTATAAATAACCTCATAGTTTATGGACTTTAGGCAGACCAAGTTGTGGAAGATAGCTATATAGACCAAAACAATGCTTAGGAAAGATTAATAGATGCAAAGCGGTAGACCAAAAATGTGACCACCTCTCCATGCTGACTTGCTCTACTTATCGGCTCCTCTTTCTGTAAAGCCATAATATTTCCTAACAAAGAAAGAGGATTTGTGATGGAGATGTAACTTGAAGTAATAAATAAACATAAAAAAATTTTACAAACACACACACAAAAAGAAAAAGGATTTGAGGAGATCTGTCTTCTGGTGTACTGCTTCTAGACAGGGTTGAGGATGATAGGATATGCCTGGCTGTGTCCTTTCTTCACAGTGAGTAAAGTTGCAAAGCATCCTTTGAGTGAATCTGAAATATTCTTGGAAAGGAGAGAGAGAAAAAGACAGATGTTCAACCCAGGATGACATTTTTATTTAACAGCCTGCTAGAAGAAGCTGAGTTTGAGTTGCAGATCAAATGTCAGCACTTACCAAGCAAAACTAGGCAACTGGAAGCATGATTGAGCATTGGTGGACAGCAGGACATGGGGAGGTCCTCATGAGGCAAAGAAAGGATAAGCTCTTGGCTTTTAAAATCAATACACACATGCTTACATTGAGATTGATAATTGGGACTGTTGATATAGTTTATAAAATAAAAAGGTGAAATAGATTTGAAAAATGTTCAAGCCACTAGGGAACCAAAAAAATGAAATTTGATAAATATCTAATAATGAAAACTGGGTTACAGTTGATTACATACAAATCATACAAATAGCTCTGTTTCCTTCTCCAAAACAGAATACTGTGGAAGATATGGTAATGTTACAAACATGTGTGCTTTCGATGTCAAACCAAAATGAAGGATTAAAAAAATTTTAATTGACATATCTTTATGATTTCAACTTAGAAAACAGTCCATTATACACTTTCCTGAATTCATCTGAATTTATTTCATTTCAAAAATCTTCATTAAAAGCTTGCTCTCTGAAGTTTTACTTTAGAAACACCAATAAATTGTATTGAGATCCCTTTCTAAGATTGCTGTAGCCTCTGGAGATATGGTTCACAACCCTTGGTAGCTAGAGCTCCAGAGGAACCTAAGGCTTTCCTCTAGCCTATGGTACACACACACACACACACACACACACACACACACACACACACACACA
>CAJQZJ010032054.1:5673742-5697351 GCA_907164525.1 Lophiomys imhausi | reverse complement strand
CACACACACACACACACACACACACACACACACACACACACACACACGAGAGAGAGAGAGAGAGAGAGAGAGAGAGAGAGAGAGAGAGAGGGGAAGAAGGAGGGAGAGCACAGACACACAGACACAGACAGAGACAAACAGACAAGAAGACAAAAAGATAGACACACAGACACAGAGAGGAGAGAAGGGAGGGAGGAAAGAAGCAATGGAGAGACAGACAAAGAGATGATAAGGGGACAGAGGGAGAGACACAGACAAACACATACACACACAGAGAAAGAGACAGACAGGCAGACAAACAGACAAAGAGGGGGGAGAAGGGAAGGAGGAAGGAAGCAAAGAGGAGACAGAGACAGACAAGACGCATGCACACATGGAGAGAGGGGAGAGAGAGAGAGAGTCTTTATAAAAGGAATATTACATAGGGGCAGTGAGATGGGTCAATGGGTAAAAACACTTGATCCAAAGGCCTGTCAGCCTGACATTTTCCCCCATACCCCATAAAATTGGAAGGAGGATAGAATCAACTCTGTAGAAAGTTGGGAGGCATAGAAAACATCTCCCAAAGGTGTAGTGGTATGGGCACCCAATTACACTGACACACATACACAATAACAGTAAGTTTAACCAGAAGAATATTATACTGTTGGCAGAGGAAATAGCCCTAATTAGTAAAGTACTTGCCTTTGCAAGCATGAGAAGCTGAGTCTGGTGTCCAGACACAGTAGCAAGCACTTGGATTTCCAATTTTCGAAGGCGGAGGTGGGTGGGTGTCTGGAGTGCACCGGCCAGCTTGCCTAGACTACTTGGTCCAGGCCAGTGAGAGACCCTAATCTCAACAACAGCCAAGGTAAAGAGCAGCCCAGAAATGACCTGTGAGGCTGAACTCTAGCTTCCTAGCCTCCACATGCATGTGAGCACCTGCATGCATGTGTCCTCACACATAAAAACAACACACAAAGAAGACTATTATACAGACAGCAATAAACAAAACTAAGCTTCGATGAGTAATTAACGTATTTGAAACATCTAAATGTAATGTGTGATTTCTTCCAAAATAAGGGAAGCCTAAACTGACAGTCGTGTTAGTTTCCAGGGGCCGGTGAAATAATTCACAAACTGGTGGGTGGCTTAAAGCAGGAGGAGCTGATTGGCTCACAACTCCGGAAGCTTGAAGCACAAAGTGAAAGTGTTCAGAGGACCAACATTTCTCTGCAGAGTCTATGGATCAGAGGACCCTTGCTTGTGGTTATGGCTTAAAATACATGTATTGTGGTGTTAAGTTGACAAGAGTGGACCTCATTGTCATATTGACTAGACTGACAGATGCCTGGAGGCAATAAAGCTGATCTCTGGGTTTGCCTGTAAATGTTTTCAGAGACAATCAGTTCATGACTGAATGGATTATTCCCATGAAGGGCTCCATACAGAAGGGTATTTGAGGCTTACTTGGGGCATATTAGAGGCTATAATTTGCCTTGGCCCCTTCCATAATCTGTTTTCTGTATGCCATGATATGGATTGCTCTGGTCCATCACTCCCTCCCCACCACCATAGACTGACACCACAGTGATAACAGAAGGGATGGTTTGAGCTTGTATTCCAGCCCCAGATGTTCGTAGACTTGTGGCAGGACCACTTTTTTTTTTCCTCTGTCAGGAAATATTCAGTGTCTGAACTGCTGAAATTAGAAAAGACTTTTAAACAAGCAATGAAATAGCCTGTTGGAGCCTGGCTTGTGAGGCTGTGGGACATGTGAGCAGATGGCAGCATCCTGACTGCTGTGGAGGTAGGAAAACTGAGTAAGGTAACTTCCCATGCGTCCTTAAGGCAAAGGCTGCATAGCCTGAATCAGTGTAATGGAAGGCAGTCCTTGACGGGCTGGCTTAGAAGAGCCATTAGGAATACTTGGTTATCTCAGTCTAAAGTCCCTATAAATATCAGAAACTGGAGGACCACAGAGGAGGGGAATATGCTATTGAGAGAACTAGGAATAAAAGTAGCTGGGTTTGAGCTCCAGTTCTCTGGGCCAGATAGAACTCTGTTCACAGAGGAGTTGAAGACAGGGTTGATCCATCTGGGACCTCGAGTCTGGAATGCAGCTTTAGCTTTGCTAAGTCCTTTGGTGGGGCAAGATCTTTATAAAGTATGAAAGGTTCTGTTGGATCTTAGTGACCTAGACCAGCATGTAAAGAGAGTCCATAAAATGAGAGAGGAACTAGAGAAGATAAGAAATCAGTGAAGCAGAGGAAGGGGCCTGGCTGGGTTACTTGAAAACAAATATGGCAGGATTTATGTTGAGCTGGAGTTTCTAAGGAAAATACTAATAGAAGCCACACTGTGTGCTAAGAGGCTTCTGGAAGGTTTTAAAGCCTGAGGAGCAATTCACAGAAGACATTCTTGATAGAGCCATACAGGCAAAGAAGATCAAGCCTGCCCCAGGGTACTTACACACCCAGAGTAAGGAGGGTACCTGTCCCTCCAACAAAAGGTTATGCCAGGGGTGGTTATGGTTTGCCTGCACTCACGTTTTCCTAGGGCCACTAGAATCCAGGAAATCAGTAGGCTCAGTGTGGGAGGAGAAGGGCCAAGTTCACCTTTAGCCCTAAGTAGGTCTAAGAAAATTAAGTCAGGATCACTGAGTTTATCAGGTGAGGAGAAATGTAGTTCCATGGAAGGGCTCCAGGATATAAAAACATAATGGCTCAGAGAGAATGACCGAGGATTACATATCTAATTAAGTTAGCACCTCCTACCCATGCTTTGTACCCAACTATGATCAGTGCAGGAAGCAATTGATACAGATGGATGGGACCTTTCCATTCTGTGTTAGACTTTGGTTATGTTTGACCTTATTATCTTCTAAGTTGAAAACATCTGAGACTGCCTGACATGTGCTCAGAACATATGACAATAGACTTACAGAGCACTTCACCAACGTTATCTTTGTAGCCATAATCTTTGTTACGGGGTGGTGGTTCGGGATGTTGCCTTGTCCAGCTCATCCTCTGGCAAAGATTTTGTTATATAGATAACATAATGCTAACCTCTGAGCGCTTTTCAGAGAGACAGCCAAGTTCAGTGGCACTTCCACTTACCGTACACCTGTCTGACCTATCCTACAGGGGTTGGGTTAATTGAAAGGAAAAGGAAAAAAATCCCAAACATATCCTATATGGGTGGAAAAGGACATTTCCAGAAGACACAAGATTATTGAATAAAATCATCAGTGCCAGGGATGGGCTACTTTCTGTGAGTTGCTGGTCAGAGCAGTTGCCTCAGGCCCAACAACCCATAAAGCCTATAGCTACTGCTCTTGGTTGTATGCTGAAACTAGACATAAGACCCCGTTGCTGAAGACATTGCATGTATATACACACTGCAGAGCGTGGTAAAATTAAGTTTGGACTAAACTAGAGACGCCCACCTTGCTGACTGGTTTTTACAGTGCTAATGAGGGCCATGCAGGCTGCTGGTAGAGAACCGTCATCACTATTACTGCTTAGTTATGGATCTTGTGTACTAAAACATCAAAATGCCAGGAAAGGTATGCCTGCCTGTATAACAGAAAATGTTTATTTAAAACATTTATATTTATTAGTACTTATCAAACACCTATAAACCACCTATATCCTATAACCTAAGACCCAATACCTATAAACAATATCTAAGAACACTTAAACAACCCTATCTTAACTTTCTTAAAAGGATATTAATATTCTTAGTGTAGGTCCATGTAGGATAACTTGATTTTGGCAGTCTGGTTACAGCAGTCCCAGCAGGCGGTTCTTTTAAAGCTTAGCATCCGTTGGGTCTAACTTTGCCAGTTCATATGGTCAGTTTATTTCAGCCACTAGATTGTGACCGGCTTATAGGGTCAGTCTGTTTTAATCACTCACTTGAGGTTGGCTTCCTCCATCAGCTGAGACTCATTTCTATAGTACCCTCAGCCCGTGTTTGGATCACAGACTAAGGTACTTCACGGAGACCTCTGAACTCCACCAGCCTCGCTCGACCTCCTGGCATTCTTGAGCCCCTAGATGGTCAGCTTTAATGTCCAGTTTTTTTAAGAGCGTTCTGTCAGCATGTTCTATGCCATGTCTTTTCTACCAGCCTTCTTAGGCTGACTTATGGGATTTTCCTCAGGCTATTGCAGCCTAAATGCTGATGAATGGCATACCTTGCTTCACTTCTCCACTGTGGGCTGTCTTCTGAGTCCGTGAGGGAAAAAGAAAGAGAATGCTGCCTAGAGCTCTATGGTTCATATACAGCACCATCTCATGATCCTTGATTGTCTTGAGGGTCCACAAGATCTCTTGTGATACCCAGCGGTTCCGTGGCTTCTTGTGGCAACTGAAGTCATCTGCAGCTTGTGCGGTTCCTTAGCCAAGCCCCTTCAACAGTTATTTCATGTTTCTCACAGAGCTGTGTCCTCAACTGGGTTCTTCCCATCGTGATCCCCAGTTCAAGGGGTGCCAAGCTCCTCCTTTATGTTCTGCCAGATGCCAAGCTGATCTGCATACTAATTCACTGAAGAGGACTAAAGAGAGCCAATTCCCACCACATGCTTGTGTGATGGTGGCTCTACCGTCATGAGTAGGACCAACAGCCTTGTAACTGGATTTAAGGCCAACTCCACAAGAGAGGGTTTACATCTGGTACTCTAAGCTAGGACAAACCCCTGTGGCTGCAGAGGTTATAAGTCCAAATGGGATGAAGTTTCTATTGTTTCATTAGACAGGTGTGATGTACCTGTCAAATGGCCTTCTAAACCTGTTTATACCTATAGGTCACCTTGTTGCCAACCCTAATTAACTCACAACCATTGCCAAAGATCCTGAAAACAAGTGATTGTTGTTGTGGCATAGTAGACTAATTCTTATCCATAGGTGGAAACCTAGAGTCACTCCCTTCCAAGGCTCGGTGATCATTGTGGAAGAGGGGGCGGAAAGAATGTAAGAGCAGGAAGGGGTAGTATGTCATGTAAGTTTCCTCAGAGAATAGAACACTCCATCCTACAGGGAAGCTCCTTAAGACAGAAGGTAAACCATTCAAAATAGCTTCAGAAAGTTCCTGAAAGTGACCAGATGCAATAGGTCCCTTCCTCTCATTGCAAACAAGCCAAACTGTAGAAAAGACTCGGAGACAAGATCAACTGCCTAGAAGACACAGAAACCAGCCAAGCTGCCTAGAAGATGTTTAGACCAGCTGAGTCACTTGAAAGGTACACTCTCCAATCTATTAAGCTGCCTGCAGGCTGTGTGGTGTACTCTAGACTCTTTTTTGAACTGTCACCCAATGTACGGGTAGGCTTTGGGGATACAGCTGCCTTTGAGGCATTTCTGCTTCTGTAAGTAATGCCTCACCCATTTTCCTGAAAGTAATCCCAGTAAAACTCATTGGTTCACCAAGTTTGAGTTTGATGGTACCTTCTTTGGTCTGTTGTGGACTCCCTAGTTGGAATGGTTAGACATACGTTGTTTCTCCCAAGGAAAAGTTTGTGGCACAACATAGGGGCCAAAATTCATATGCACCTTTTGAGGGAAAACAACTTACTCCATGCCAACATTCTAGTTGTTGTCTGAATTGACAAATGATGTTAAGGGTCTTTAAGACCAGCTCAGTTCCTGCTTCAATAATCATTAGAGGAATTCAGAGGAACTGATGACTACAACTTCTCTCATGAAAAAAAAAATGTGAAGAATAATCAATGAAGTAAAAGGGTCATGGGAGATAGATTTGTAAAAACAAAACAAACAAAAAACCCAGCACAAGCTTTCAAGAGTTCCCACTCCTGTGGGCTCCTCCAGCACTCACCTGTTTGATGGCATATGAGATATGCTGGCTTTCAGGAAGGGTCCCTGGAATATCAATGCACAGAAATTTGATTTGTGTTTGATCAAATACAAATCCTCTGTTTGGTATGTACCAAGATTCCAGACTCTTAGGGAGAACAAGTTTGACATAATAGTATTGTGTGATACACCCCAAGCACCAGGAATCTCCTTATCATGTAAGAGAAGATCACCACAGTGGAGGGAAGTCTGCACCAGCCAACCTCCCTATGACTAATAACAACCACCCTGTCCTGCGGGCTCTCCTAAATTATCAGGCACATTCTTTTAGGTAATTTCCTGAAAATCAATGAAAGGAGACAGTCAAAAGTCATCTTCTAAAATGTTTTTCCCCTCTGAAAAGATAATTGCATCATTTGGTTAAGTCATGCATGTATGCAGTGATACTGACAGCATCAGCAGTCTCAGGAAACAGAGTATATTAGAAAAGAAGGGACTGAATTGGGCAAACACAAAATGAAAACAAATCCCCAAAGCTTTCTGTTTCCTTCCTGTGTAGTATTAATATTACTGATATTTATTGTTTTAATTTGAAATCTTTCTTCATACATTTTCTCATGTCAAGTCAGAATTTTGAAGGTTTCTGTTGCGATAAAACACTGTGACCAGAAAGCAATTTGGAGGGGAAAGGGTTTATTTGATTTCCACTTTCCAATAACAGTCCATCATTGAAAAAAGTCAGGGGAGAAGCTCAAGGCAGGAGCTTGTAGTAGAAACCATGGAGGAATGCAGTCTACTGCTTTTCTTCCCTGGCTTGCTCGGCAAGCTTTCTTAAACAGATAAGGGTCACTTACACAGTAAGGATGGTGCCACCCACAGTAGAATGGGTTTTCCTACATCTATTAGCAATTAAGAAAATTTAGATATGACTACAGGTCAATATGATTAAGGTAGTTCCCCAATTGAGACACCTTCAGGCAGCTCTGGGCTGTGTTAGGTTGACAACTGACGCTAGAGAGAGGACATATATTCGCCTACAAATGAGATCTTTAATCATAACAGTGCAGATTATAAGATCTTAGTGAGAAAATATCATTCCCATGTGTAACCGAACTTTTAAATTATTATTTATTTAACTCTTATTTATTTATTACTAAATTCACTTATAACAAACACCAACAATTTCTTAACTATTAAACCTATAAATTCCTACAACCCCTTTAACCTATCCACTAAACCTATTGATAATCATAACAACTACTTTCATAACCTTTTAGAATGATACAGTCTCTGGGGCAGGTCCTCAGTCGTCAGGAAACCAGTCTCGGGGGTAGACTCTTTAACGCACTTAGCAGTCCTTTTTCTGGAATAGCTCAGACGCAGGTTCGTCAGGGTAAATTGGCTATCGAAGTCTCACTTTAAATAAGGCTTGAGGCTTTCTTCTCTCTGGGAGACCTCAGCGTCTGTAGGCCACCTTACTTCCTTCGTATCAGCAACTCTGCCGTTCTGCCTCGGTCTTTAAAGCTGGCCACAGTTCCGTTCAGGCCACTGTTCGGACAGGTCAAACCCCTCTAGGCAAAAGCTGAGCCACAGGGTTTAGTCCTTGGCCTTTTGCTGTCTTGCCGAGGCTTTCTCTGCTCACCAGCTTCCTTCTGCCTCAGGGAGATCTGGCCATTGGTCTACCAGAACTTTCTCCAGCAGGACTCTCGGAGCTCTCTCATATCGGGGGCCCTTAGCACGCACCTCTCTGGGCTCATCCACTTGTCCTTAAATAGGATCACTCCTTGTTCCACCTGCTTCAGCTTAATTTGGGCTCTGCCCACTTAGCAGTTGAAAGCAATGCCAGGTCATAAAGTCTTTCCTTCTTTCACCTGGCTTCAACCTTGTTTTTCAGTCCAAAGAGACTCCCCTCATTTCACCTGACTTCATCCATAAGCTGATAAGCTAATTGCTCACAGCAAAGTTGATCTTCATGCCCCGAATTAAAAGACTGTATCAGAAACCTATATATTCACTAAATCTAACTTATATTAATCTATCAGCCCCTACACCCATGGAATAAAATTGGTTCTTATAGAGAAAAACAATTTATTCTTTGAATATATGAAGTGAGTGTGTGTGTGTGTGTGTGTGTGTGTGTGTGTGCGTGCAAGTATGTAGATATTCATGACATTGAAATTCCAAGGGAGAGGCATTATCTATCTATGGCTACACATTTTTCTGTCACATTTTACCCACAAAGACTCAAATCAAGCTGTTATTTCTTATTACCTCTGGAATTAAGGGGCACATTAGATAAAATTCTTGATTTCTATACTTTGTTCTTTTTACCATAGTAATATTTATATAATAGTGTAACAAGCATAAATCAATTTTGTTAGACTCAAAGAATCAGCAAAACATGCATCCATTTGTCTTGAAGACATATGCATTAAAGTTAGATACATCGTGGAACTTGGGTTTCAAAATCAAATCTATGGATCCATTTGTGGTTATAAAAATCAATGAAGACAGCCGGGCGGTGGTGGCGCACGCCTTTAATCCCAGCACTTGGGAGGCAGAGGCAGGCGGATCTTTGTGAGTTCGAGGCCAGCCTGGTCTACAAAGTGAGTCCAGGACAGCCAAGGATACACAGAGAAACCCTGTCTCGAAAAACCAAAAAAAAAAAAAAAAAAAAAAAAAAAATCAATGAAGAGTTTCCTAGTTGAAGGAAAAAGTTTAGGAAAGGAAGAGACAAATTCAATACATATTGTTATAGAAGGAGTTGCATTTTAAGAAAAGGCTTACCAAAGACTGAATTTAAAAGCATTGTTATATTCATTTAAAAACAAGATGAGAGTATGTCTGATACCCATGAGTATACAGCCCATACACAAATGTACACAGTGCCCACACAGTGGGACTCTTCAGAAATTGGCTGATGGGAGAACGAGTCAAGGTTTAATTGATGGTGTGATGGTTAATTTTTATTGTCATTACTTAGAATCACTCTGGAAAAGAATCCCAGTGAGGGATTGTCTAGGCCTGGTTGGTCTCTGTGTATGTTGGTGGGACATGATTTTTAATTTCCTTAATTGATGGGAAGACCTAACCTGAAAGTGGGTGGCACCATTCCCTGGTTTGGGATCCTGAACTGTACATAAGTGAAAAAGGCTAATGAGCTCAAAGCATTCATGCGTTTATTTCTCTCTGCTCTTGATCTTGGGTGTGACTAACCATTTCAGGTTCCTGTCTTGACCTCTCTGCAGCGATGGGTATAACCTGGAACTGGAGGCAAATAAAGCCTTTCCCTCTCAGTTGTTTTGTCTGAGTGTTCTACATCCAGCAGAAAGGGAACTTGAACAAATATTTATGATACCTGTTTGGTCATGTTTTATATTCACAAAATATTATCTGTAAGAGCTTACCTTTCATCATCGGTTAATATGCAAGATCAAACCAAAAATACAAAGCCCAAGGAAGTATGGAGCTGCAACTAGGGTTTTTGCATCATCTGTTTACAAGGGAATTGTTTTCTTTCCAGCATATCTTTACACATGAACAGATTAATTTTTTATCCCTTATATGTGAGAATTTGAAATTTCAATGCATAATAAGAATCTCACCAAAAATAAGTTATGGGTCTCATCATTAGGAAGCAAATCAGACTAAATATGACTGCCCACATGATAAATAACTGGTTATCACAAACCTGAGACAGGTAAGACATTTTCATCTTTCAAATGGAGGGAACATATTGCAATGAAGAGAATTATCACAAAGCTTATGAATTCCAGTCTTTGTTTTTCAGAGTTTTGTTCAGAAATATCTTTCAGATTAATTTAGTCTACAAAAATCACATTGATACTTTCACCGTTATTTATAATTAGTAGTTAACCACCTATTTTGCTAGATTTCTTTTTTAACCATATTTTTACATATGTGTCTCTTATTTGTGCCATTAAATCTTTAGTTCCTCTAAGCAGAGAAACCTGTTTGCCTGTAGCACTACACCAGTTTTGCATCTTTTTCTCCCTCATATCAAATGGCTTTCATATTGAATTTGTACTGCACATTAAACATTAATTGTTCTATATCTTTCCACATTGTTGTGTATTTTTATATTTCATATGCAAGCACATTTTATAATTCCAGCATCACTAGCCAATATTATATAACCAGACCTATATACTTCATAGAAACAATAATGAAAGCCTTTGACAGAATTTTAGAAAGAATAATCTAGAGCTATATAATTATAATACATCATGACAACTGAGTTTCTTTTGCAGCAATGCATGCTTTGTTAGCACTTAGTAGAACTTCTCAGCTAAAACTAAAGGAGAGAATTTCCAGATTGTTAATTTAAACAGATATAAAACTATAGAAACATGTTCAACAGAGAGAGAATAAACAAAGGGTTAAGATCAGTAGTAAGACAATGTCTCTTTCACAGCTTTTGTTCAGCTTTTTACTGGAGCTCTCAGTCAATACAACAAGACAAGTAGAATGTATAATATTCAGAGACTAGAAAGAGAAAAACAACTCCCTAAATAAATGCTTGCATCATATTTCCTTCTCTGAAGGAAATTTTGATTTTTAATCAAAATTACATGACAAAATAAAAACCTTCAATTTTAGGAAATAAGGTAAAAATAAAGCATGAAAATTCTACACAAACTACATAAGAAGTGCTGCTACAACTAATATGTGAGGTCAACAAGATAAGAAAATGCAAGGCAGATGTATACAGACACACATGCAAACACACACTCAGGCACACATGCACAAAAACACAAACACACAGAGACACATGCATATGCATACAGAGAGACACACATACACACAAACACACACAGACACATACCTAAACACACAGAGAAACATACACACACATTCACACACAATATTGGAAGCTGAAATTAAAGAAACAATACACTCTCTGTTTCTCCAAGCCCAGTCCCATCTCTCAGCCCTAGTGTTGCAACCGAGCACTAGCTGCAGACTTCCCTCCCCACTGCCTACATCTTCTGTGCATCCCACAGACAATCCTCCTAAACTTCCACACACACACTTGTCACTTGTTACTGTACCCCAGAACCCAACTCAGCAGGTACCATCCCCTGTGGCCTCTAAGGGCCACCCCTCTTAGGGTAACACGTAGGCTGAAGGCAGACTCATTCCTCTCCTACTACTCCTGAGATCCAATTCCTCCAGCTCTGTAGCTGGAAACCTACTGAGTCTCCCTTACCTCTCTGACTCCATCCCCAAATGATCACAAAGAACATCTCCTCCAACCTTCCTTCCTTCAACTCATCCCAATTACCCAGCCTCCAACACCAGGAGGCATTCCTCGGGAACATACCACCTAAACATGCAACAAACAGCCATAGTACTCCCTGAAAATCCAGACAGTAAACAGAAACCAAGGAACAAAACATCTGGCCCACAAAGACAAATCCAGATATCAATACCCAAACCTTTAATCATCCCAAACCCAGATTCTGAAACTTCAGCATAAAAACACAATCAACAACAGCCAGGGAAATATATCTCCACTAGAGCCCAGCACATACATACGCACATAGAGAGATTTTCCTCTCTATGCTCTTCTTCCTACCAGAGTAGGCCCTGAATATTCCAACGTAGATGAAGGACAAGAAAAAGACCTTAAATCCAACTTTATGAAGATGATAGAAATCCTTAAAGAGGAAAAAATTAAATCCCTTAAATTAATGCAGGAAACAAACAGGGTAAAGAAAATTAAAAATGTTCATAACCTGAAATTGGGAATAGACTCAAAAAAAAACTTCCAAGGGAACTCTGCATATAAAAAAATTAAGAACCTGAACAGGAACTACAATGGGAAGAGATGAATGGACCACAAAGGATAAAAGAGAGAGAGCTGTAAGCATTGAAGATGTGATGGGAAAAATAAATAAATACACCAACTAAAGAAAATGTTAAATCTAAAAAACTCTTGACACAAGACATCCAGAAAATCTGAGACATTATGAAAATTCTAAACCTAAGAATAATTGTCTAGAGGAAGGAGAAGAAACCCAGCTCAATGGCCCTAAAAATGTTTTCAACAAAATCATAGAAGAAAATTTTCCTAACCTAAAGAAGGAGATGCCTATAAAGGTACAAGAAAAATACAAAACATCAAATAGAATGGACCAGAAAAAAAGTCCCTTTGTCACTTAATAATTAAAACACTAAACATACAGAACAAAGAAAGAATATTAAAAGCTACAAGGGTAAAAGAACAAGTAACATATAAAGGCAGACCTACTAGAACTACACCCAACTGTTGTAATAGATTGGCAGGGCCTGATGGGAAGCCTACAGACCTGGGAGGCCTGGCGATCTTAGCTGGACCTGAACAGACTTATGTCTCCAGGTGAAGACAGTTGAATCCCAGGGCAGTCCTTTTTCCCAATAAATAAATCAAGGCCTTTTAATGTTTCAATACTTAGCCCTTAGCTGGGCAGACTCTCAGCTAGCTCACCTAAATTAATCCCAGACCACCTAATTCGAACAGCCAAGTGGCTTGCTGTACTTTCCAGAGCTCTCAGACACATATGTCTGGTTGCTTGTCTCCTGGCAGAAAGAGAGCTTCCTCTGTATCTTCCGAAGGTTCCTTTCTTCCTCCCAGGAAGTTCAGCCTTCCTATACTATTTCTGCCTAGCTTATTGGCCATCAGCAACTTTTATTATCCAATTAGAGAGTGCCTCAAAAAGGGTGGTACAGGATGTTCCTCCAACACCCGACTTTTCAATGGAGACTCTAAAAGCCAGAAGTGCCTGAACATACATGCTGCAAACTCTAAGAGACCACAGATGCCAATACAGACTACTATACCCAGCAAAAGTTTCAATCACTGTAGATGGAGAGAAAAAAAGATATTCCATATAAAGTCAACTCTAAATATCTGTCTATAATTCCACCCTTATAGAAGGAAAAGAAAACTCCAATATAAGGATGAAACTACACTTATGAAATCACAGGAAATAAATAATCTCACGCCAGCACAATCAAAAAAAGGGAAAGGGGACACACACACACACACACACACACACACACACACACACCAGCAGCAGCAGCAGCAACAACAAAATAACAGGAATCAGCAATCATTGGTCATTGATATCTCTCAATATCAATCATCTCAATTCCCCAATAAAATGACACAGACTAACAGAATGGATGTGAGAACAAAATTCATTTTTATTCTGGTGCATCCAAGAAATACATCTCCATGTCAAGGATAGGCATACCTCAGAGTAAAGGGTTGGAAAAAGATATTCCAAGCTAATGGACCTAAGAAGCAAGCTGGTGTAGTCATTTTAAATTCTTTTAAAAAATGAAGTCTTCAAATCAAAACTAATCAAAAGATAAAGGGAAGGAGGCTACAGACTCATCAAAGGAAAAAAACCCATCAAGCAGGCATTTTAGTGTTTAACATCTATGCCCCAAACACAAGGTACCCATGTTTATAAAAGAAACACTGGTACACCTTAAATTACATGTTAACCCCCACATACTGATCCTGGGAGACATCAATACCCCTCTCTTACCACTGGACAGGTTATCCAGACAAAAACAAAACAGAGAAATACTGGACCTAATAGACATTATAAATATATGCTAAGCATATATTTACAGAACATTTCACCCAAATATAGAAGAATATATTTTCTGTTCTGCACCTCATGAAACTTTCTCCAAAGTTGACCACATACTCAGTCATAAAGCAAGTCTCAACAGATACCAGACTATTGAAATAACTCCCTGCATTCTTTTAGATGACCATAAATTAAAACTGAATATCAACAGCAAAAGAAAGCTTACAAACTCATGGAAACAGAACAACTCCCTACTCAATGACTACTGGATCAAGACAGAAATAAAGAAAAATATTAAAGACTTCTAAAATTCAATGAAAATGAATACAGAGTATTCACAAACTTATGGGACACAATGAAAGTGAAGCTAAGAGGATAGTTCGTAGTACTAAGTACTTACATTTAAAAAAAAAAGGAGAGATCTAATACTAGCAACTTAACAGTAAATCAAAGCTGTAGAACAAAAACAAGTATGCACAGCCAAGAGGAGTGAGGTGCAAGGAATAAATCAAACTGAGGGCTAAAATAAAAAAAAAGGAAACAAGGATAATAATACAAAGAATCAATGAAACAAAGAGTTAGTTCTTAGAGAAAATCAAGATGATAGAAAAATCCTTATCCAAACTAACCAAAAGGCAGAGACAGAATCAGACTAGCAAAAATAAAAACAAAAGGGAAGACAGAACAGCAGACCCCTAGGAAATCCAGACAACAATAAGGACAGACTTTAAAAACTTGTACTTTATCAAATTAGAAAATCTAAAAGAAATGGACAATTTTCTCAATAGGTATCACCTACCAAACTTAAATCAAGATCATACAAATAATAGACATATTACCCATAGTGAAACAGAGCAGTAATTAAAGATCTCCTAACCAAACATTCCCTAAGGCCAGATAGTTTTGGTGGTGCGGAATTCTACTAGACTTTTGAAGAAGAGCTCAATACTCCTCAAGTTATTCCACAAAATAGAAACAGAAAGAACATTATTCAATTTGTTTTAGTAGGCCAGAGTTACCCGAATACACAAACCATATAAAGACTCAACAGAGAAAGAGAATTACAGACCAATTTCCCTAATAAACATAGATGCAAAACTACTCAATAATATATTTGCAAACCAAATTCAAGAATACATCAAAAAGATCATCCACAATGATCACATAGGCTTCATTCCTGAAATGCAGAGATGGTTAAATATACAAAAATCAGTAAATGTAATTAATCATATAAATAATCTGAAAGAAAAAACATACAATCATCTTAATAGATGCTGAAAAGTCCTTTGACAAAACCCTACACCCCTTTTTGATAAAAGTCCTGGAGAGATTGTAATACAAAGGACAAACTTAAACATAATAAAGGCAATTTGCAGCAAGCCTATAGCTAATATTAAATTAAATGGAAAGAAACTCAAAGCAATTCCACTTAAATCAGGAGTAAGACAAGGATGTCCACTCCCTCCATATCTATTCAATATAGTGCATGAAGTTTTAGCTAAAACAATAAGATAACTTAAGGAGATCAAGGGGATACAAACTGAAAAGGAAGAAGTCAAATCATCATTATTTGCAGATGATATGTGTGGTATAAGTTTATTAAAATAACCAATTATGAGACTGCTTTTGTTTAATCCCAGGTGTGAGGCAGCTTAAGACACAGGTGTAAAGTATTAACTGTCTCGTGGCTTAACCAGCTGAGCAAGTTTAACTCTGAGGACTTGGGAGAGAGAAAGTCAGAGCCCCTAGGAGAAGGGGGCTCTACAAAGGAGGAGAAAGGGCTACAAAGAAGAAAGAGGTTACTGCTCTCCCAGACTGCTGCTTGGTCTTCCTGATGCTGTCTCCTGGTTTTTTAGACTTCTCCTGAGACTGGTATTGCCCCCAGTGAACCCAATGACCCTAATCAACAGGAAGTAGCTCAAAGAGACCTACTCCCTTCTCCCTCTAACCTTCATTCTCTCCCACCTAGGGTTGGATGGGAGGCATAAGGAATTAAGTATAGTAAAAATTAGAGTCAATAATTAAATACAAAAATAAATAAAAGCTGCTTGTTACAGATACAGTAGTATATATAAGTGACCCTAGATTTTCCACAATAGAACTCATACTGTTGATGAAAACTTTCAGCTAAGTACCTGGATACAAGATTAATTCAAAACAAATTAGTAGCCCTCCTATATACAAATGACAAATGAAGTGTGAAAGGAATCCGGGAAACAACACTTTTCAAAATAGCCTCAAATAATATAAATATGTTAGATTTACTCTAATCAAGCAAGTAAAATACTTATATGATAAAAACTTCAAGTCTTTGAAGAAAGAATTGAAGAAGATATTAATAGAAAAATCTTTTATGCTCATGAATGTGTAGTATTAACACAGTATAAAATGGCCATCTTAACAAAAGAAATCTACAGATTCAATGTTATACCTATAAAAACCCCAACACAAGTCTTTTTTTTTTTAAGATTTATTTATTATGCATACAGTGTTCTGACTGCAGGTATATCTGCAGGCCAGAAGAGGGCACCAGATTTCATCATGGATGGTTGTGAGCCACCATGTGGTTGCTGGGAATTGAACTCATGACCTCTGGAAGAGCAGCCAGTGCTCTTAACCGCTGAGCCATCTCTCCAGCCCCCAACACAAGTCTTTACAGACCTTGAAAGGACAAGTCACAACTTCAGATGGAAAAACAAAACTGCACATAGCTAAAACAATCCTAAAAGAACTGCTGGAGGTATCACCATCCCTGATTTCAAGTTGTACTAAAACCTACATGGTTTTGCCATAAAAACAGATTTGTGAAGACTCAGACATAAATTTAAACACATACAGACATCTGATTTTTTGATTTTAAAAAGGCCAGAAATACACACTGGAAAAAAGATAGCACCTTCACTCACTGGTCAAATTGGATGTCTGCATATAGAAAAATAGATTCATATTCATTACCCTGTGCAAACTCAAGTCTAAGTGGAGCGGAAGCCTTGCCATAAGACCAGATACACTGGTGGGGAATAAGCTTGAATGCACTGGCGTAGATGACCTTCTGGACAAAGCACCAGTAGCACAGGCACAGAAATCAGCAGTTCATAAATGGGACCTCACGAAACTAAAAAGCTTCAGTACAACAAAGGGCATCATCAATCAGACAAAGCAGTTGCCTACAAAATGGGAAAAGATTTTTACATACTCCACATCCAATAGAGGACTAATGTTCACAATATATAAAGAGCTCAGAAACTAGATATCAAAAAAGTCAGATAATCCAATTTAAAAATGGGGAACAGATCTAAGAACAACTCTCAATAGCAGAATCTCAAATGACTGAGAAACACTTAAAGAGATGTTCATTATCCTTAGCCATCAGGGAAATACAAATCAAAATTACTTTGAGATTCCATCTTATACCTGTCAGAATGGCTAAAATCAACATTATAGGTGACAGCTTCATGCCAGCAAGGATGTGGAACAAGGGAAACACCATTCCATGGCTGGCTGAGAGTGAAAACTTGCTCAGCCACCATGGAAATGGTGGTTCCTCACAAATTTTAGAATATATCTACCTCCAGACCCAGCTATACCACTCCTGGGCATATACAGAAAAGACACTCCATCCTACTGAAAGGACACTTGCTCAACCATGTTCAGTGAGGCTTTATTCATAAAAATCAGAATCTGGAATCAATCTACCTATCCTCAACAGAATAGATAAAGAAAATGTGGTGCATTTACACAATGGAGTATTAATCAGCTGTTTAAAAAAAAGCAACATCATGAAATTTGAGGAAAGAGGATGGAACTAGAAAATAATCATCCTGAGTGAGGTAATCCAGACCCGGAAATATTAATATGGTATGTCTTCACTTATAAGTAGATATTAGCCATCTACCAAGCTACAATCCATAGACCTAGAAAGGTTAGGTAAAGAGAGGGGTCTGGGGTGCAGAAATCTCCATGGGAAGAGAAAATTAAATAGATTTCATGGGTGGATTAGGGGCAGGTGAGTAATCAGGTGGGGAGGGGATGGGTGGAAGGAAAGAGTACAAAGAGAGATGGCTGGGATTGAGGAGGGCATATTGGGGGTTGAATGGAAACCCAGTGCAGTGGAAAGTTCCTGGTATCTATAAAAGTGAATAAATGAGAACTTCTAGTAATGGTGGATATGTATACTAAGATAAATTGTTGCTTTCTGCAAACTGTTAATGGAGCCCCATTGCCAAGGACAACACCCACACAACTCATTGAATATGGAGAAGTCCAGCTGGTACCTCCGGTGAAGCCCTCATCCCTACATTCTAGTCTCTTTGGTATAGAAAGGTACCTTTTAGGCTACTAAAAGAGAAACATGGACACCAACGCAGCCATAAAACCTTTGACCTTCAATCTGACCTACCTATAAAAATATACTAGCGCAGTGATAGTACAGAACTTATGGGAGTAGCCAAACAATGTCTGATTTGACCTAAGGTCCACTTAAGAATTCAGTGGGTAACCAAGAACCAGTAGGGCAAAACCAAACACTACTAGTATAAAAAAACCAATAAAATGATTTTCAATGATATTTCAATATATTCATAGATTGGTGACTTATCCAGTCATAATCAGAGAGATTCCCTCTGGCAGCAGATGGGAACAGATACAGAGACCCAGAGCCAGACACTATGTGCATAGGGAATATAAATTGGGGGGTCTCTGTCAAATCCCTCCCCTCTTAGCTTAGGGAATCCTGTGGAAGAGGAGGCAGAAAGATTGTGACAGCAAGAATCCATGGAGGACACCAGGAGAACAAGGCTGTCTGCATCAACTAAGCAAGACTCATATGAAATCACAGAGATTGGAACAGCAAGCACAGGGCTTATTGGCGTCAGTCCCTCTGTGTATATATTACAACTATTGGGTTAGTATTTTAATGGGAGTCCTTAACAATAGGCAGGCTATGAAATCAACCTCTCTATCATTACATGAGTAGATAAAGGAAATATATTTACACATACAATGGAAAACTCTTCATCTGCCAAACAATCAGTAGATGCCATCACTGGTGACAATATGGGTGGAATCTCAGAATACTATGTTACGTAATATATGTCAGAAGAGAAAAAAATATTGTGTGATCTTTTTTATAGGTGGGACCTAAAAATTAAAACAGTAGAATTTGAGAGCTGAAAATTGCTGCCATAAACTGGGGATGGTAAAGGGAAAGAGTGATGGAGAGAGTTTGGTCAATAGCAATGGGCTTTCAGTTAGATAGAAGGACTAACTTGTAAAAGCCTATGGCACAATCAGATGAACATAGTTAATAATATGGCATTGTATATCTTTAAATAATTAAAAGAGAGGGTTTGAACATAATAACCATAAAATATGATAAAATATGAGGTGATAAGTAATCTCCTTACTAAGTTGATCACTACCCAAAATATGCATAATCAAAATGTTGTATTGTAGTTCTTATAAATAGTATGTGTTAACCCAGAAGTTAAAATTTTAGGGAAATTAAAGACAACAGGACTTTACAAGCCTTCCTTTTTTATATCATACTCATGAAATAATCAGTTATTAGAGAAGTTTCTTTTAGTTCACAATATGGGGTGGCTTAGTAATGTGAGTGGTTGGCTCATAGCTCTAGGTTCATGATGAAGCAGAATGTTATGGCAAAGGCACATGGGCAAAACCCATTTGTGTCATGACCACACAGCAAAACAGAAGAGGAAGGCGATGAGGGTCCAAAAGCCCTTTCAATGTTATAGCCTAAGTGAATGGGAATCCACTTCCTACTTTCTACCTTCTGCAGATTCTTTCACTATTCAACCACACTACTGACCGGGGACCAGGCCTTCAGCAAATTGGACTTTGGAGGACTCTAATCCTAACCATATGAAAGACCAAGAAAACAAATAATGAATTGAGGCTGAGATGATAGCTCAGTGGGCAAAGTGCCACGGAAGCATAAGGACCCAAGCTAAATCCATCAGAACCCAAGTGAAAATGCCAAAAGTGATGGTACACATGTGTTATCCTAGCACTGGGGAAATGGAAACAGGAGGATCCCAGGGGTTCCATGTCCAGCCAGCTTAGTCTTTTTGGTGAGTTTGAGCCTACTGAGAGACTCTGACTTAAAAAGAACGTGGACAACAACTGAGGAGCAACACTCAAGACTGTTCTCTGGCTCAAACACACACACACACACACACACACACACATCTCTACACATCATAACACTCAGAAGTTAATTAATAAATTGGTATAAGACCTGTATTTTGAAAAACTGTAAAGATGAAAATAAATTGAGAGAAATAATGTCTTTACAAATCTGAAAGGTCAGTATTCATTAAGACCTCATGTACCTTTAAACTATTCTTCATATTGGAGACAATCCTATGTAATGAGCCTTAACACATTCTGATAGATATCAATGATCTAATGTCAAAATGTGTTGAGCATTTGAAAGACCTGGAAGAGTCAAATACTGAATAGTAAGAATGAGATCAGAGGAATCACATGACCTAATTTGAAGACATTCAGGGCTCTAGTAATCAAAACGGTGTGGGATTGGAAGGAAAATAAAAAAGGAGACACACATAAGGAAGCAATTTCTGGAAAAAACTTGATAATGAGAACTGAGTTTTAGTGGAGTTATGAAGAATTCAATGAGAAAGCTTTTTTCCCCTCAATAAATTAAGTTGGAAGAATTACATAGCTAAATTAATCATCTCCAAGAATGAGTCGCCTGATAGGTTATTAATCTCAAGTGATTAGTCCTAAATACATTTACAAGCAAGCGATGCTAAATCGAATCAGGAGCTGTGTATGTGTACATGTACACGTGTGTGTGTGTGTGTGTGTGTGTGTGTGTGTTTGTGTGTGTGTGTGGTGCGTGTGTATACAGAGAGTCGAGAAGAGGTCATGACTTTGATAGGGAGTGCAATCAAGACACAGAGTGGAATTTGGAGGGTAAGAGGTGTGGAACTGATGTAAACGAAGCAATCATGTATAAAACTCTTAAATTTTTTTCATTTAAAATTTAAAAATGTAATTTGTATAAAATTCTTAAAATTTTTCATTTAAAATTTAAAAATGTAATTTGTTCTTCACTTTATTTGTTATTGCACAAATTAAGACTAAATTGGTATCAAGTGACTACAGTATCATTGCTAACACAGTGATTTCTATATTGATCAACAGCTGGTAGATATCAGGTAGAAATATGATATTTCACATGTGAATAACTCATCAAAAATTTAAAATTGCATGTTCAGTGAGACAGTAAACATTTTATAATTGGACATGGATCAAGAATAAATTAGTAATCCTGATAACTACAATTCAATAACCAAGCAAGAAACCCACATTCATAATGTGTAAAATATTTGAATAAGTAATTCACAAAACAAGATTTATGAATGTTAATAAACTCGAGAAAAATGAAGAATGTTTTAATCATTGGCAAAATACATATTAATGTGCTAAACTTTCTCCCAGATTGCTGATATATAGGTCTTCTAATATTAAGTATTCATCACTGTGTTGAACAACTGGAAATCTTATGCATTTCTCATGAGGATGTGAAGTTAGGTAACCTGTGTGGAAAGAATTTTGGTAGTTCCCTATGCATATGTGACTATATATGTCATAGTGGCTTATCTCTGGGAAATTATCCTAGAAAAAATACAACCTTTATCTATGTAAATACTTCTACACAATTTTTCACAGAAGCTTTATTTCCAAAAAAATCAAAATGAAAACACTTCAATATTCATCAGTTAGTAAATTGATAAACAAACCAATATATTATATATTAAGGTAATAGAAATCTACTTAGGGGCTGGGAAAATGGTTCAGTACATAAAGGCGCCTGCCACCAACTCTTGAGTTCTGAGTTTTGTCTCCAGGCCATATGGTGAAAGAAGAGAAGCAACTCCTGCAAATTGTACAGGAGGTTGATATGTAGGAACACTCCACTCTGGAGGATTGGGTTGGAAGGGATAGGGCGTAGAGGGTGGGAGGGCAGGACTAGGAGGAGTGGAAAGAGAGTACTGTGATAGAAATGTAACCTGAAGTAATAAATAAACATAATAAAAAATAAAAAGGAATGACTAGCTCTGCCAAGATGTGGTGGGCAAGTCTTTCATAATTCCTGTTTTATAATTAATGTCTGTCAGAGAAATGGCCCAAACGGCTGAAGATAGATTCTTCAATGTTATATAGAGTAAACTGGGGACTGTCCCGACAGCCAGTTGCCTGCCATTTTTTAGTTTTGGAACTGCTTGCTCTGCACTTCCTGTTTATTCAGATATATTTCTCTTTCTCAGGTCTCTGATGTGGTCGAAGATTAGATAGTTATAGTCTCACAGTTAAGTTTAAAGTTGCTTAGGTATTAAAAGGGTGTTCTAGATCTCGGTGATGTTTTAAAGTTGCTAAGGCAAGTTAGGATGGAAACTGAGTTAGGTATAGAACTATAAACTCATCGAGATAGATAGATAATAGAACATTATTATTAGTTGCCAAATACATATGAACTGGATATTGAGAATATGTGTTAGACCTTATAATTTTCATGATTGCTGCCTAATTGTTCTTGTTTGTATTGTATTTATTGTTATAAGAAAAAGAGCCTTTTATTGGACTAAAAGTGGGCAAAGTTGAGGGGGAAAAAGATACACCTTAAATTAAAAAGGAACATTACTTAGCAATAAAAATAAGTGGACTACTGATAAAAATAAATAATACTTTGGAAAAATCTCAAGCAAAACACTGCACAAAAAGAATCGAGACACAAAAACTCCCTGTCTTTTGTCTCTATTCATATGAAAATCTAGACTTACATAAACTAATAGATACTGATAAAAACATCAATACCTGAATGAGTTAAAGAAGTGTCTTGCAAAGGGCATAAAGAAACATTTTTGGGCGATAGAGATTTATTATACTTTGACTGTGACCATAGTCTATTGGTGTACAATTTGTTAAACTCACCTACACATAAATAAAATGGACACTGCATTCACATGGCACACACACACACACACACATACACACACACACATACACACACACACACACACATACATACTCAAAGTAAAAACATAAACCTTGATGAAACTTCAACACCAGACAGGACAGCTTGTCCATGACTTGTTACTTAAAAACCTGTTCACACACATACGTGTTTTGTTTTGTTTTTCTCTTGTTTAATAATATATTCATGCATGGAAAAGTATCATTTGTAACCTGTGAAGGAACAATGTTATTACTGCATTTCAAGTTGTACCTGCTGGATCTCAGGTCAAGTTAATTGGCATTGGAGGGGAAATTCCTTTCTTTTCCTCAATTATGCGAAGTCATTTCACGCTTCGGCTCCTTCCCCTCATGTTGTTTCTGGGCCTGGGATTCTGTTCTCTTGTCCCTGCTCCATTGACTCCTACTCATTCCTCCAGGCCCTATTTAAAAATTGCTTCAGAACTGGCATTTTGTTTCAATGCACTGTTTTCATTAAGCTTACTTACCACACCACAGTTTATTCCTTCAGCGCATTGGAAACATCTGGCCCCTTCTATGTAAAAAATGACAAGTTTTGCTCATTATCTGACCTTCCTCTATTCTAAGTTCAATGGCCTCTTTCACCAGGTGCCTAAGAACATCACTGGTTATTGGCATTGTTTCAGACTTATGACTCCAAGGTATGTGAAGGAGAGCAGAATCAAAATTTTCATGCAGTTAGTGAGAACACTCCAGCCTTTATATATGCTCTTTAAAATGGCTTTATAATGCAGCTTAGGCTGAAAATATGACTGGAAGTTTGAAAGATAAGGACCTTAACTCAGTCTAATTATATATTTCTAGCTCATGAGGAGTTGCTAGAAATAATATAGTCCAATAACAATAGTAACAAACTGCCAAGAAATCATTTAAAGACTGGTCTTCCTTGAAGTATGCTAAGGAAATCAGTCATTATCTTGAAAAATAGCAAAGAGAAAGAGTTAAGCATCTGTCCTACCTTGTATCTATGAGGTAACACTAAGCAATCAAACATTAGAAAGTGAAAACATCCTCCTTAGAAAAATTCCCTGGGGGCTGGGGTGTAGCTTAGTTGTTCAGGTTGTTAAATATCAGGCATGAAAACTTGGGCTGACCTTCAGGACTACATGAAGCATGACATGGTAGCTCATTTCAGAGAGGAAGAGGCAGGAAGTTCAGATGT
>CAJQZJ010032054.1:5640737-5666989 GCA_907164525.1 Lophiomys imhausi | reverse complement strand
CCTTTCAGTCCAAAAAATGGTTCTTTTTCTTATAACTATAAATACAATACAAAACAACAGAAATAAATAGGCCACAATTATGAGTTATATGGCTTAGCATACATTCCCAATGTCCAGTCCATATGTATTTGGCACCTGACTTTAACATTCTACTATCTAACCATCTCCATGAGTTTAAAGTTCTATATCTAACTCAGCTTTCATACTAACTTGCCTCATAACTTTAAAAATATCTTCTTAGATCCAGAACACCCTGTTGATTCCTAAACAACTCAAAATTTAACTATGAGACTCTAGCTATCTGTTCTTCCACCACCTCAGAGACCCTGCACTTCCTATATAATCAGATATATTTATCCCTCTCAGTAGCGCTTATTGATGTGGTGGTGGTACAGCTGTTGTGGTGTAATTAACCACTTTCTGATTGGAATTGTGGTCTATTCCACAGGAGTACTCATGCTTGGCACTGAAATCCAGGCCCAAAGTCTGTGGCTAATATATTATAGGCCCTATCATAAAACCTGCTATTGTTATTTTGCTGAAAGGTCGTGTTTTCAAACTACCTTCTAATTATTTGTATTTATACCCATAGACCTGGGATATTCTCAACCCTGGTCAGAGCATGCAAAAGCATGAATGAATTTTAAAACCATGATGTTGCATGCAAAAAAGCCAGTCATATGAAGTCACAAAGTTCTTTAGGTGAAATGGCCAGAACATACAAGCATATTCAGACAAAAAAGAAGAAGAAGGAGGAGGAGGAGGAGGAGGAGGAGGAGGAGGAGGAGGAGAAGAAGAAGAGAAGGAAAAAAGAAAAAACCCCAACACTAAAAATTAATTGATTAATTAATTGTCAGTAGCACATAAGAAGACATGAAGGTGAATATGAACAGCTGTGGGATCTCTTGGGAATAGTTAAAATATTCTGGTAATGATTACAAATTTATAAACACATTTGAAATAACCAAGCTGTGGATTTTAAAGAGTAACTTAACGTATATAGATTCCAGATGCCATTAAGAATGTGTATGAGGAGACTCTTGGCCCTCATATGACTGCTGAACTGGGGCGGGGGACTGTTATGTAGGGACACTCCACTCCAGAAGAGTGGGATGGAAGGGATAGGGGGTAGAGGGTGGGAGGGCGGGGCTGGGAAGGGGGTAAAGAGGACACTGTGATGGAGATGTAACCTGAAGCAACAAATAAATAAATTTATTTAAAAAAGAATGAAAGTGACTAAAATATAAATCACAATAACGATCACTAATATTTTAACTTCAAGCTTATAAATGAATACATATTTTTCCTTCGAATATTCTAGACAATTAAACTAGGCTTTTCTAGGAATGTGGGCCAATGTCTTCCAGTATAACATCCTTACAATTCACACTATCGATACATCCTTTATAATCTCTGTTTTTATCTTATTTCAAATTGAGTGAGAAATTAAAGACAGTTTTGGATCATTCTTAGGGCAGAGTGTAACTAAATATTTTCCTAGTCTTTTATGGTTACCTTGTCAACACCTAATTTGACAGCTTCTTTATCTTCAAAGCTATTTATCTTCATTGAGTCTCCCTAGGCTTTTAATTTAACGTCACTTTAAGCACCAACTTTCTCATATTTAATTATAGGTTTTTTCTATTTAATTAAAACATGTAAAAGAGCATCAGTGATGGGTACCCTAAAGAGTTTGGAAAAGTGTACAGTTGGTTCTCAAAATGTCTATCATTCAGTTGCCATGGATGGAGAGAAGAAAAAGAACAGAAGAAAGGGCATCATGAACATCTCAACACATGATAGAAAAAGAACCTGAGATTGCAGGAGCTCATTCTGCATGTGGATATATACTATGTGTGCAACTGCCCTTTCTGTATCTAGATCCATCCTTCCATATTTCAAGTTTCTTTCTTTCTTATTTTCTTCTTTCTTCCTTCCTTCCATCCTTCTTTCCTTCCTTTCTTCCTTTCTTTCTTTCTTTCTTTTTTGGTTTTTGGCAATGGAGATTGAACCCATGACAAGTGTATTAATTATTTATCATTACTATATCTGGCAGATATTTTATCTAGCATATCTCAAAATATCTCAGAAAGGTGAGCTTTCTCTTGCTCACAGGTTCAGAGGGTTCAATCAGTCATACCAGGTAGGGAATCACAGCAGCTCTCATGGAAGGCAGGAAGCACAGCAGAACCTAACAAGAAGGAACTAGGGCAAGGTGTAGATCCTAAGGACTAAGTCCTCAAGGCCTGTTTTTTGTTTTGTTTTGTTTTTGTTTTGTGTTGTTTTGCTTTTTCTAACCAGCTTTGCCTTAACAGCTCCACTCTGTCTCAATTGTCTACTGAGGTTTCAAATTTAGCACAGATTCAATCCTTCAAATTGCATCCCCTTTAGTGGCAATTTTCATGTCTGATTTACCTTGGAATATTCGTGTTAGCCAGATGCCACACTCTTGGTGGATCCTCGTTCCTTTGTGTGCGTATAATATTGATAAACATTTGATCACAATGCTGGACCGTGCATGTTCACAAACTTTAGTCTCTGAGCTAAATAATTACCCAAACATGCAACAGTAAGCTAGCTCTAGCCAACTAAAGTAAAGTTGAAGGGGAAAAGAGGAGTGAAGAGAAAAAAAAAGTATCTCTAATAATTGGCTCTAAGATGGACAAGGACATGACCCATTATGAATTGAGCAATAGAAGCCATTACAGAGAGGAAATGTGCTGCACCATCACTATCTGAGACACAGTCATTGTTAGAGAAATGTTTTATGAAACAACAAAACATATGTTCTCCATTCATTGCCTTTGTGATGGTGGTATTAAAAATTTTAAGAGTTATTATTTTCCCCTCACTCTGCTCAACAAAGCTTTGTAGAGAAGATAAACAAGCAAAAGTCATGCCTCCATGATTTTTTTTAAATAGTCAACATTCAAATTGTTCTAATTTGAAGCCTGCTTATATTCCCACACGCACAGACTACTCATTGGGGATTATAGCAAAGGATATTAGAAGAGAAAGACTTCAGGAACTTGAATTGAATTACCAGACTCCCTGTTACTAAGACATATTTTTTTTCTAAGCATCCATTTACTTGGCTCACAATGACATCCCTAGAGCTGAGGCACCATTTTAGCTGCTTTGGAAAAAATGATGTGATATTTTTGTTAGTCAACTAGTTTTGAATAATGCTTTAGTTAAAGCTTACAGGCTAAACTTTTGATGTATTGAAAAGCAAATATAATAGATACATGAGCACACCTCCCATCACACACACACACACACACACACACACACACACACACCATACCACACCACATACACACACACACATTAAAAAGATTGATTTTGAAACAATTGTAACATCTTTTGTGTGTTTACATTCCTTTCATATGCATAGAAACCAGAGGAGACTGTTCTGCTTTATCGATCTCCACTTTATTCCTTTGAAACAGGGTCTCTCGCTGAACCCAGAGCTAAGCTGATAGCCAGCAAGTCCAGTGTGTCTAAGTCCTAAGGAGCTGAGGAAAGTCATGCACACATCCAAACCTGGCTTTTTACATAGCTGCTGGGGAACCAACTTGGGTCCACATGCTTACACAGCAAGTGCCGCTAACCCCTGTGCCATTTCTTCAGCGCCAACTTTGGTATCTCTTAGTCCTTAAATGCTTAAGAGTAAATAGAAAAACCACAGAATTTTGTGGGAACCATGATTTATTTTTCTTGGGCCAAACAGACCTTATAATGGTACCCATATTCCTCTCCTCAAGTTCTTGCTCTCCATATTGTCTCTTTCTCTGAATGGTAAGTTAGACTTGTAATTTTCTAGTGTCGCTAAAACACAGCCTCACTGGCTTTGTGTGATCACGTTATATAATATTGTAACATGCCTTAGTAAGAGACTCTATGGCATGTGTGCACTTTGAAGAAGCCAGCTGCCATGTTGTGAGTAGTTGGCACAATACCAATGAAGGCATCTTTTGTCAAGGAACCAAGGGAGACCTTTTCTCAGGGCCAGAAAGAATCACAACCCTCATCACAAAAGCCTGCAAGGATACTGAATTCTCTGTCAACAACCACACAAGTTAAAGGGAATTCCTCCCATAGAACAGCCTCAGATTAGACTGACACACTGGCTGACAGATTAATTTCTTCTTCATAAAACTCATATACAGGAAACGGAGTGAGACTGTGCCTGCACTAAGACACTGTATGGGACAATGAATGTGTGCTGTTTTTAGCAAAAGGGAACATACTAGGTTTCAATACCAATCTGTCATTAGGGCAGAATTTTTTCTTTCAGTATACTGTATATGTTTTATATGTCATAATGAAATGATTAAATGGTAAATCATAGCATAATTAAAATCAGTTGAATCCTTCTGAAAATACCTTGTTGGACAAATTGAAGCTTCCCACAAAGGCATTACAAGACCATAGCTGCAAAGCTAACTTGGTGCCCAAGTTCTTTAATTTATTGTACAGTCTACCTCCTTCTTTCTCCTTATTTCTGCTACATCTAATCACCAAGCCAGACAAGAGCACATCACAAGTATTAATAAAAATCTGCTTCTCCTTTTCCATGGTCCTTAGTCTTGGTTCTAGTATTATTTGCCCACCTTGGACTCTATCAACCTATCTGACTTCACCTCTTACTGTGGTTTCTCACCTTTCATTTTTATCTGGTGACAGAGTGACATTTTCCATCCAAACATGTGATCATATCAATAATACTCTTTAATTACTTTCCAGCAACCTCAAACAAAGGCTAAAACCTTCTCATCACAGCTGTATTGAACCCCAGATTTATGTATCATAAATGCCTAACTAAAGAGGTACATTTTGCTTTATTATAGAAAGTAAATATGTTAAATGGGCCAGTTGGGACATGCCTATAATCCCAGAAGGCTGAAGCAGATGGATTGCTGCATGTTGAAGAACAACATGAGATACATAGGGAGCTCCTAGCTACCCTGAACTAGAGTGACACTTTTTAAAAAAAAAAATAGGGATTATGTGGTTTTTAATTTTATTTCCACATCCTGCATTTTTAAATCAAGCCTAAAACAAATATAGTAGTTTATATTTATTAGAGGATTATATGAAGCCAGAATAATATGTTTCAAAAACAAACATCTTAGAACTGCAGAGATGGTCCAGTGGTTAACAGAATTTGTTGCTCATGCAGAGACCCAAGGTGTGCTTCCCAGCACCCACACAGTGGTTTACAAGCAACTCCAGGGAGTGCGATACCCCTTTCTGGTCTCTGCAGGCTCTGCAATTATGATGTATACCTAGAGACATGCAAACAAACAATCATGCACATAAAATAAAGTCTTTTAAAAGGTGTTCTTTAAATTCAGTCTCACATGCACCTTTTCATTGATTTCCTGAAATTAAAACTTACACATCATACATTTTTTTTCTTCATCTTAGATGTGTCTGTGGGTCTGATGATGGCAGGAAGATGGTTTTAAAAAGAGCTTGCCATCAGACGCCTGCAGAAGCATCATTTTTGATGACTAGGCATGGTTGAGAATTCATGTGTGGAAGTCAAGGAATGCAGGGAGACATTTTAGCATACTGTTGCAGCAAAATGATCCAGGAATTCATCAATGCAGAAGGTGACAAAACCAATTTCACTTTACTCGTTCCACATCTCCATGAACACATAGGAACAGTTCTGTGTCAAGCGAGACCCTATTGATCTGCTCTCTCTCTCTTTCTCTCTCTCTCTCTCTCTCTCTCTCTCTCTCTCTCTGCCATTCAAAAGGAAGAGGAGAGGATATAGATGACCAATGGGCTAGTAAGATGCTCCCATGGGTAAAGGTGCCTGGTACTAAGCCTGACAACCTGAGTTTGATCCTGAGAAACAAGATGGTGGAAAGAGAGAGCCAACTCTCACATGAACATTTTTAATTTTTAATTTTGATTATTTTTGAGATTTTATTTTCGTTAATATATTTGTCCCTCCCCTTTTCTCTCTCTGAGTTTTCGCATCATAACCCTTCATGTTCCCTTCAAATTTATGCCTTCTTTTTCTTCAGTTTTTATTGCTTGCATATATGCATTTATATATGCATATAATATAATCCCAAATATAATCTGTTGATTCCATATAATGTTACTTGTGTATATGTTTTCGGGCTGATCATTTGGCACTGGACAACCAATGAGGGAACAACAGGTATAGAATGGACATATCTGGAGAAAAGTTCCCAAGAGAAGATGAAAACCTCTACAGGTACTATTTAGTGAAGGCATCTTTCTCCTGAAACCAATCAGTAAACACTAGAATAATAGATGGTGTGATTGTCTCCTCAAATGAAAGTACAATCGTATAGTAATTCAAAGATCATAGGTTGGCTGAGATAGCTCCATAGATAAATGTACTCGTTATATAAGTCTGATAACCCAAGTTTACTCCCCATAACACACATAAAAAACATAGATGCAGAGCTGGGAGCACTCCCAAGGAGATGGGAGAGGGGACAGGAGACTCTGCTAGAAGATGCCCAAGGCAGTGAGGTAACAGAAATAGCATGGCCCTTTCCCTATCAAGGTAGAAGGAGAGAAATGATTCCTGGAAAAGTCATCATCTGATTTTCACATAGTTACCAGTGCAAGTATGCACTTGGCCCACTCCTCCACCTTCCCCACACCAAATAAAAACAGAAGCCTTCAGGATTGTATAAAAACAAACATGTGGGGCTGGAGAGATGGCTCAGCGGTTAAGAGCACCGACTGCTCTTCCAGAGGTCCTGAGTTCAATTCCCAGCAACCACATGGTGGCTCACAACCATCCACAATGTGATCTGATGCCCTCTTCTGGCTGCAGGTGTGCATGCAGAGAGAGCACTCATATACATAAAATAAGTAAATAAATCTTTTTTAAAAACCAAACATGCATGGTACCACCTTATCATCTATCTATCTATCTATCTATCTATCTATCTATCTATCTATCTATCTATCATCTACCTATTTATCCATCATCTAGCTATCATCATCTCACTGTGTAGCCCAGACTGACTTGAAATTCACAATTCCCCTGCCTCAGCCTGCCCAGCTCCAGGATTACAGTCATGTAACATTACACCTTCCTTCTGTATAATATTTCAATGACAAATATTCTTACAAATTCCTATTAAGGTGTCACTTCCACCATATACGACAACAGAGAAAATGATTGACATCAGGGTATATACAGAAAGTAGTAATATATATTTATAGCAAAAACATAAAACATGCCAGAATATCAAATATAGCATGCTGTAAAAGATAATAGACTATTAAAGTTAACTTTATGACTGAACAAAAATTTCCTATTCTTAGTAAAGTTACATCAGCCCTCTTAATGAGTCTTTAATAGGGGTTAAATCTTAGTTTCAGAGCTTTCTGATTTTTTTCAATCTGCAGGCATTGATTGACCTATTAGTCTTACTTCAGACTCTAAGAATAAAAGATCAAGGGCCAGTTGCTAATTGCATATAGACATTTCCATTAGAGTGCACCAGGCAGGTCTTAGTGCAGTTGTTAATGGTATGTTGACATACACCATGAGAATAACTCATAGCATTCTTGACTTTATATATAACTATGTGTATAATTTATTTAATTGACAGTATCAATTTAAAATTGTATCCTATTTACTTAAGGTGCATGACACATCAAAGCAATCCATGGATGTCTTAAAATACTGCCAAAGGGCTTATCACGGGGAGCAAAATCCTTCTAGCCTGTAATTTCTTTCCTTCAGCTCCACCTATTTTAATTAGTTTTCAGTTTCAATTATTTTAGAGGTCATACTAACAACAGATCTTTATATAAAGTGTTCATAGGACAATTTTAAAAGTCGATTTTCCATACCCAGGGCACTGAACAATATCACTCTACCTTGTGTTGTTTCAGTCTGTTGAGTCCAGTACTATTAAAAAACCAAACAAACATGTAATTGGTACAGAGGTGACAAAAAGAAATTAGAGGGATCAAACTTGAAGAAACAAATGGCCTAAATCAGAGGTTTTCCACTGACCATTATCCAGTCTGTCTTTCCGAATGAGGGGACATTCTGGGGTACATTGTCAAGATCCCTGGTTAAATAACTGACACCTGATTTAATAATGGGGGAAAGCTCATCTCTATGCCTAGATCTGTGATGAGCGCGCTTTGAGGTCATGTGCTGCCCAGCCTTGGAGACCATCCCTCTGCAACCACCAGACTAAGGATGCTCCCTCTTCCAGCCTGATACAGGTTGTCTTAAAGCTGCTGGCGGTGTGTTCCACACAGACACTGATGCTATTTACAGCTTGCTTGTTTTTCCCTAGAAAAACTTGAGCTGAGAAGAAAATGTTAAGGGAGTAGAATGTATTTTTGGTATGTGCTCATGAATTCAGCATTTTGATGGCATAAAGATCAAAGAATCCAAATGACAGTCCACACTGAGCACTGTGGTTCAGAATGCAGAAACTAACTCAGGATGGGGCAGATACTTACCCTCTGAAGTGAAAATGCAACTTCTCTAGTTTTGTTTTTAGAGGTCAAAGGTATGTGTTTGTGTATATTTTATCTGTAAACACAAAGAAACAAACAGATGTACTGACTTACAGACACACACACTGCTGATCAAGAGAGTGTTATAATTAACTTTTATAATGATATTTTGAGAAACATATATGTGCATATGACTCACACATTTTGATCATCTCACTTGCTAAGAGACAAAAAGTGTTGACTACTTATAACCCTCTTAACACAAAACTGATTTTTTTTCAGATTTGCACATTTTACTAAACTATATAGTCTTCCAGAACTTGAGCTTTATTGTCCAGCATTTGGGATTAACTCATGTATGTATGTATGTATGTATGTGCACATGTATGTATGCATGTATGCATGTATGTATGTATGTATGTATTTACTTTGAATGTATGGTACAACCTATACATCAATAAAACTGTTTATTCCATTCAAAATGTGGTCATAATCCAACTAGTTCTTAGTATAACAGGGTCAGATCACCTTCCTGATCCAACATTAAACCTCTTGCTCGTCTTTGAAGTGGCTTGCTGACTGTTCTATTATTGTCTATTAATTATCTATTTTTGATAAAACATCCTGATTATATTAGTTACTTTTCTGTTGCTATGATAAAACACTATAACCAGAAACAACTTACAAACTTCAGAGGGTTTGTGATTCCAGAGGGAAGAGTCCATCACAGCAAGGAAACATGGCAGCAAGCTTCAGCTTATGACAACAGGAACAGAAAGTAAAGAGCTCATATTTCAGCCACAAACAATGAAGCATAGTGAGAAAACAAGAAATTGGGGAAGGCTTTAAGATATCAAATCACATTCCCAATGGCATACTTCCTCCTACAAGACAGTAACTCTTAAACCTCCCCAAAGAGTGCCAACAACTGGGAATCAAGTGTTTAGATATGGGAGCCCATAAGGGACATTTCTCATTTAAACCACCACACTGAATTTTTGGTACCATAAGATTATTTCAGGGCAGAAGAGATGACCCAGTGTGTAAAAGCATTTACTACACAAGCATATGGACCAGCACACATATTTTAGCACCCATACAAAACATGCCTGTAACCCCAGAGCTATGGGCAAGGGGCATCTCTGGGACATGCTTGCTGCAAGCCTAGCTTCCAGGTTAATTGAGAGATGCTGTTGTAGAGGAACAAGGTGGAGAGTGATAGAGCAGGACACCCAGTGTCCTCTTCCTGGCCTCCAGCTCAAATAAAAGATCATTTCACTAAAAGGAAGACAAAAGCCCTTATTCAGTTTATAGAACCTGTTCAGTCTAGCCACTTGTGACTTTGTAACTTCATTTCCTCCTACAATCGTCCTGCTCTATCAAGACTTGCCTTCCTTCATGAGATCCCAGACATGTTCTCCTTTCTAGACATTTTTGTATGCTGTTCCACGGCTGTGGACAATTTTCTTTCTATCTACACCATAAGATGCTCCTCTTTCTGAGACCTTTAATTAAGCACATCTCTTTATTAGTATCTGATAGCTAAAAGTAAAATCACAACCTTGACTTAAATCTTAATACTTTATCCTTCCTAACCTCTTACCATTATTATATTTCTCTAAAATTCAAAGCACTCTCATATCTTTTCTTGTATTTATGTGTACACATCTATTTTCAAAATCTTATTTGTAGACTGCCATTTCAGAATAAAAGCTCCACGAGGGCATGGATTTTCTTTCTGTTTATGCCCATACAGTGTGCATTTGCATATTGGCTGGCATGCACACAGGCTTTCAAAGCATATTAAGCTAAATACCGTATATATAATGGGTGAAAGTTGGTGTTCAGAAAAATGTGACTACTTGGGCTAGAGACATCAATTAATTTGAAGCCAGAGCTAGACAAGTTGACACATGCTTTCAGTCCTCCAAAACTGAAGACCGAAAATGCAAGCCAGGCATAGTGATACACATCTGGAAACCCAGGAGTGAGGAGACAGAGGCAGGAGGACTGATTGGGGGTACTACAGCTCAGCAATGGTTATTTAGTGAAATTCACCTAATAAAGGTAATCGTGGGACTTGGCAACATGGTCATTAATTAATGGAGGAGCAAATTTTTGATGTCCATTCAGACTTTCTGTCTTCCTCTTTGATCTCTTCTCTGCAGCATTACTTCTGTACATTTAACAAGAATAATTAAGACTGTACATGTGAAACTGACACTTGACGGTGTTTCCCCAGCTCAGGTTGAAACAGATAAACAGCAGGATTGGAACTGTCTCAACCCTCATGGTTGATAGTTCAGACCTCTACTAAGAAATGGAGGCCAAACCACATTCATGCAGTGTACTATAATGGCCCAATAAGAATGAGGGTCAAGTCCAGCAGCTCGTTCAATGTTAGACTGTCATTATGGGTCTTGCACAGAGAAATACTTTTAAATTGCATGCGATCTCATCCAGTTAAATTCATCATTTTCTGAAGTGTAAGTAGCACTGGACCCTAGTGTTAGTCAGGAGCTCTGGGTTGTTACTTCGCTATGTGAGTCACTGCTCATGTATTGATGCCAGAAGAACTCCACATATTCCTTTATTCATTCCTTTAATAAAACTAGAATGCTCTATAGGCTATTTTAAATTCAGGATAGAGACCATGGATTGAAAATAGTTTTTGCTCTTGAACAAGTCCCAGGAAAGTATTTCTTAATGCAACCAACATTGACTTCCGCTGTCTTCTCTTCTGAACTGGTACAACAGCGACAGGAGATCATCTGACAGTGTCACCAAGAGGGTAAAGATTTTTGGTGGAGAATAAAGTATAGCTTCATCATAGTTGTATACACTGTTCATGGATCCCAATATCTGCCTTTGAATTTGTTATATTCCATCACATCCCAATGGTACAAAACAGAAAACTAAGCCTTCCTGGTGCTTAGTTAGATTCCTTGTGACTATCTTGATGACTGTCAACTATACCTAAAACTCTCAGTAAGCTTGAGGTAGCCCTACTTGGTATTGGTTAAGGTGATGGACAGATTATCATCTCATGCCCAAAATGATCTCCATTGTTTCTTATCTGACTGAAGGGCCAGTGACTCAGTGCATTTCACATTGACTGGTTCTTACACAAAGGTGCTTTTTTCAGAATTGTTTTTACAGGCTATGTATGTTAGCATATCACATGGGAATAGGGAAAACATTAGCTTGTTGCATTACAAACAGCAAAGTGTTCCAAATTTTGTAACAAATGAAGACGGTGTTTTAAATATTCATATGATCCCACGCAAATCCAATGTTTTCTAAAAGGCTGTAATTTTTTTTTGAAAAAGTATATAAGCACATGTGGAAACATTATTCTTGTCACATTAATTTATAATAATAGCAATATTCAGAGGATTTTTAAAAGTTCTCCAGAAAGCTAATTACAATGCAAAAATACTTGACTTCTTCGGATATGCCACTTATTAGTTCTTGCATTTACTTCATGAACATTCTTACAGCCATTTACTTAGGCATTTTCAAGTGCCCTAAGAACTTAAAGGCAAGTTTAATAAATATTTAATGAATTGATCCAGGCTTTTCTAGCATTTATCTCTAGGAACTTCTAGCCTCAAGGAAAATAACCAGTAGAAATTACCTCTCATTTGAGACCTGAAGGATACTCACCTGAACAATGTTCATCACTGGTCTGATTTCCTGATGGGTGAGTAGATTGTCCCCTGGGATAACATGGGGAGTGAAGCTCAGGTGAACATAGTCATCTGGTTCATGGTGGGTGATGGGATTGTTCCCTGAAGTAACAGCCGAGATGATACTCAGAGAAGGATGGACATGAATTGCTGTCCTGTCACCATGGCTGCAGATACTTTGTGGGTTGAGCAGTCTGTGTATCATTTCTATCCCAGGTGACATTCTAACAAATGCGGACTCACAAGATGATTTAAGAACTTTTAAGCTCTACCTAGGGACGGGTTAATCCTTTAGCAAAGTCTACTGCTTGGAGCTCAGCTCGGGGCCTCAGATGATGGAGTCTGAAGGTGATCTCTCAGGCATTAGGCCATCTATCAATCTGTTTGATGTCTTTCATTCATTTCAGGGGAGTCACTTCCAGGGTTACCAAGATAATTTGTGATTTCTGACTTAAAGAACCTCATTGAACCCATACCTCTCCAGCTGCCATGATATTCTTTTCTTCTTTTTATTGATAATTTCTTAGGAGAAATTGCCTGGTGTCTACTCAGCACTTATATACAACTCTAACTTGGCTATCAAACTCAGACAGCCTTCTCTAAAAATCAAAACGTATTTTAATTTCAGTCTTGATGTTACCGTTCCCTGGAGAGCATGTGATTCTCTTTTTCACATCATCCTAACTCTTCATTTCTTCCTCCTTTCTCGGAATTCCCCACCATCCCATTGTTTTCCTTGTAACCCGAAAACACACCACACCACAGTCTGTCTATTTTTTAGAGTTTTTTCCATATAATAAGACAAATATTCAAATTCTTTTAAGGAATGCATCTTCAATTTTACACTTTATTACTTTTTAGTGGGCACTGACAATTTCCACAGTTTTGAATATTGAATATGTCAATAATGCCTAACCATATATTTCTAACCCTGATAAGCTTAACGTTTCTTTAGCTAAATGTCTATTCACCAATGAGGCAGAGATACATCACCCAGACTGCACACTCAGGACCAACACCAGGGTATTATTGATATTATCATACTAATTTTGGCAAGAAGAAATTACAATATGTAGTCAATAAAGAAGAAAGTAAAAGGTCAACCTTGGGCTAGAGAGTTGGCTTGGTAGGGTAAGAATATTCATAGCACAACCATGGGACCCTGAAGTTGGATCCCAGCATGCAGGTAAAAAGCTGTGTGTGACTTTCTTTACCTGTATCTAAAACAATTTTGGAAGCAAAGATAGGAGGATGCCAGCCTAGTTCTAGCTTCAGTCTCAAGGCAAACACTGTTAGAATAAACAGCTGGGTGCTGGATGTCTTCCTCTGGCCTCCACAAGCAAGGACACAAGCAGGAACTTCACACCCACACATGTGCATATACCACAGCCATACATATACTCATACCATTTTTTTTATTTAAACCATTCTTTATTTTTTCCTCCCTTTTCCTTCCATGATCCAGGTAATTAGAAAAACCTTACAGTTGATGTCAGTGTTTTTAACTTTCTGAATTTTTATTTGTGTGTATGTGTGTACCTGTTTATCTCTGTGTTCACTACATGTGTATATCTATGGAGGTCAGGAGAGAGTGCTAAAACTCCTGGAACTGGAATCACATGTGCTCTTAGTCAACTATTATGGGTGTTGGGAAATAAACTCTGGTCCTCGTCAAGAGCAGTAGGAGCTCCTAACCACTGAGCAAGCTCTCCAGCCCCAGAAGTATTTTTAATCACTTAATACACTCCTCCCAGAAGAAATATTTCAAGTCATCTTCATACCTTTCAACTGTTCTTGGAAGCTGGGTAGTGCCTCATCCCAAAGTCTGCCCCTCCCTATGCGACACTGATTAAGAATCAATATATGAATGAGCTTTTTCAGTCAGTTGCCTTAAGTTTATTAGGAAAATCTTCAGCCATCACTGCTAGAATGGCCTTATGGTCCCTAGACATGCATACAGTGTAAAGCAACGGGGAAAAATTGACTAAGGGCACCTGAACCAACATCAATGTACCTCAAGAATCTAATGTTTTACTGGAATTTCTTGTAGTAAAGCATTAGATTCTTGAGGTACATTGATGTTGCTACAGGTGCCATTGGTCGATTTTCCCCCATTACTTTATGCTATAAAACAAGCATTATGCAATGTGTCTCTTGCCTTATTATTAGTTCATAAGCTAGTGAAAGAGTTTATGAAATAAGAAGAGAAGTCATCCATTGAGGTTACAGGTGGGTGGATAAACACTGCTCAGGGCTGGACTGGGCCTCTTCTGGTGGCCGCCTGAATGTTTGATGTTGTGATAGTTATTAAACAGTAGTTGTTACAGTTTGTACATTGTTCTTTATGCAAGCTCATCTCCATATAACACTTACTTTTAAAAAAGTGGAGAATGCTCGGCTCTTTCATTCTTGGTTGTTGTCACTAGGCACTCTGGGTTTGTTAAATCTTAGAAATAGAAACAGTAGCACTTTCTGCTGGGTAATTATTGTGTATTTAGAAAAATGCCTAATTACACATTCAACTGACACACTACAATGATTTCAGAAAGCCTTGGCTAATACAAAAAGTATGTTCTGAATCAGTAATATGCTGTTGTCGAAAGAGCAAACATCCAGGCCTGTGATTAAATAATGCTAATACAGCTATGGTAAGGAAATAAATTAAAAAACATAAACAAAGTCTGGAAATACAATATCGCAAGTGCTATTTCTAGTTGTTAAGTTGACAAGAACAGAAGAGTTCTGTGTTTGAATAGAAAGAAGAAAAATAGCAAAGCCATTAGATTCTACATTTACAAGTGGAATTCAACATATGAACATTGCCCCAGTGACTGAGACTACTTACGGTGGAATTGTCATCTCAGGTAGTTTCTGGATATAAAAGAATCCAGATGCTAATATCAGCTTTAGAAGCTTAAAGTTACTTACACATATACTTCATATCCCTCATTTTATGACTTTTTTCTGAGAAAAATAACATCTACTCATGGCTGGAAAGTTAAAGCAGGGCATATTTGGGCTATAATTACATGCAGTATTAAGTTGGATTTAAATTTTCAAGACAAAATGATTATATTTTCATTTCACAGCGGTTGATATCCTTCCACACTTTCAGTCAACCATAATATGAAAGAAGATACACTGAACACAAGCGACAAGTATTATAAGTTGTAGCTTGAATTATATTCATCAATTTGAGGGATGGTTCCCTAGCTGAAGACTAAACGGAAACACTAAAAATATCCCTCAATATATGCTGTGAAAATTATTAATGCTGTGTTCATTTAAAGCACGAATTAAGTCCACTACTCTTGAAAACTTGAGTTTACTAAATCATTAAAAGTTCTCTGCAGGTGAATACATTAAAAAGGGAAGTGTGTCTGTGTGTGTGTGTGTGTGTGTGTGTGTGTGTGTGTGTGTGTGTGTGTGTGTGTATATAAAGATGAAAAATCATATCTTTTTCAGGAAAATAAATGGAAATTGTGATCATCATATAATAACAAACTGAACTCCAGCAAAGATCACAAGTTTCTCTTTTTTTATTAATTTATTTTTTCAAGTTACATCTTGATCACAGCCACCCTCCTCCCTCCTGGTCCCACCCTCCCTCCCTCTTTCCCATATCTGTCCTCTCCTCCTTGCTGAGGGAAGCCCCCACATATCAAATACCCTCAGTTAATCAGTCACATGAGGGCTAAGAACTTCCTCTTGTACTGGGGCCAGGTATGGCACCCTAGTTAGGGTAAGGTGTTCTACTAACAGGGAACAGAGTCCATGACTCACTGGTGGGTGGAGTTTTGCAAAGGATAGTTATGCTAGGTTCCTATCTTTTTGGGTCTGTGGATTGTAGGATGGTTGCCCTGTACCATATGGCTTATATCTGCTTATAAGAGAGTATATACCATATGGTTAGATCACTGGGTTAGATCACTCAGAATGAGCTTTTCTAGTTCCATCCACTTGGTTGCAAATTGCATGATTTCTTTGTTTCTAATAGCTGAGTAGTACTCCATTGTATAAATATACCACAGTTTTTTAATTCAATTATCAGTTGAAGGACATCTAGATTGTTTCCAGTTTCTGGTTATTACGAATAAAGTTGCTATGAATGTAGTTGAGCCGATCTCCCTGTGGTCTGAAGTCGAATCTTTTGGATATACGCCTAGGAGTGGTATGACTGGGTCTTGAGGTAGAACTATTCCCAGTCTTCTACAAGATTCAATTTCACACCCAACAGAATGGCAAATATCAAAAAAAATTAAGTAATAGCACATGCTGGCAAGGATGATAAGAAAGGGGAACACTCCTCCATTGCTGGTGGGAGTGCAAAATTGTACAACCACTTTGAAAATCAATCTGGTAAAACTTCAGACAATTGGGATTATTTCTACCACAAGTTTCTCTTATATGTGGATTATAGGTGTTTTTATGAGACATGAAAGCAAAAAAAGAGGGACTGCAGAAGGGAGGAGAGGAAACCAGAATGCATGAGAGAGGAGTGAACATGATTACACTACATATAATGTATACAGTATACTATATGTGTTCATATCATAACAAACATTGTTTAATGTAGTTAACATAGGATAGTAAAAGGAAAGAGTTTTATATATATATTAATTTCTTCAAGTTACATATCAATCACAATCCCCTCCCTACTCCCCCTTCCGGTCCCACCCTCCCACCCTCTTTCCCCTCATCCCCCTATCTGTTTCCTTTTTTTTTAAGTTTAAGGTATATCTTTTTCCCCCCAACAGCTCCCCCTTTCAATCCAACAAATGGCTCTTTCTCTTATAACAACAAATATAATACAAAACAACAAAAATAACTAGGCCACAATTATGAGAATTATAAGGCTTAGTGTACATTCCCAGTGTCCATTCCATACATATTTGGCAAGTGACTTTAACATTCAACTATGCAACCATCACCGTGAGTTTAAAGATCTATATCCAACTCAGCTTCCATCCTAACTTGCATCACAATTTTAAAAACATCTTCTTAGATTCAGAACACCCTCTTAATTCCTACACAACTCAAAATTTAACTCTGAGACTATAGCTATCTAGTCTTCAATCACATCAGAGACCTAAGAAGGACAAATATATCTGATGATACAGGAAGTGCAGGGCCAGCTTCCAAAAATAAGAAATGACATACAACTGGCTACCTGGACAGTTCCCAATTTCTCTCCATACATTAGACCATCAATTGTCAGCCGTTTGGCCCCATTTCTCTGACAGACATTAATTGTAAACCAGGGTTTATGTAGGACTTGCCTACCCTGTCTTGTCAGAGCTAGGCTGTCAGCTTATCTGCTTCCAAGTTTTGTCCTTTTTGGACAGCATTCTGTCTACAGTTGAAGCACAGAATTTTTCTTGCCAAGTGACAGGCTTGCCACCAATTCAACCATCTCCAATTGGAGATTCTTCAATGCTCATCCTCTACTTAGAGTAGAATAGGGGTACTATCAAGAGCTGACATGTCTCAATCTCAAAAAAAAATCTTGATTTAAGAGAACATCTTTGAATGCCATATTCTACAGATCTCTTGAAGTTTTTGAAGACCACCTATCTATTTCCTTATATTTGGATAAGCAAATGTTGCTTGTCTCTTAGCAATTTGATTTCTGATTAAGTTAGAAAATAACTGTGATGGACTACCCTAGTACCTAACAAATTGACATGCTTGACTGACTATTAGTTTGCATTTCTTAATTATACTAAGCAGTTTATGACAGTTGCTAACAAAAGGCCAAAACTTTACATTTCATTTTTAAGTGTTACCTAGGTACAATACCTTAAAAAGAGTTAACTTTAATTTTATATCAATATATAAAGATCAGTACCTATGTAGCCAAATATAATCTTAATTTTGTATCAATATACAAAGATATAAGATCATATTTAATAATCTGTCATTATCATTCCTATATTATGTTTATATCCCATTTTTTTCTCAAGTCTTTTCACCCCTACATAGGAGAGAAAGAAGAATACAGAATAGAAAAAGAGGGAAATCCCTGGGTCTAAGTTCAAAAACCTTTTAACAAGACCATTTAACAACTTGTAATCTCTCCCCTAAATAACCACAAGTATCTATAACCCATCAAATGACCAAAGTAGGGAAAAAATCCCCCACCCCACCACTGGAGATGGGACGTTGCTCTCTTAAAATTACTTCCTGCTGGTTTTAGACATACTAAACCTGTTTGGGGCCCAAATAAGAATGGAAAAATTGGTAAGTGCATTAATAGAATCATTTGATGCTCAGTCCTTTTGTGCTCAGTTATTTAAATGTCCTAAGAAGTTTGTAGACAGAAGATGAACTTCACGGCTTTACTGAAGTTCTGGCTGGAACAGTCTGTGAGGATGAACAATCTTGGTGATTTTGAGTTTTTGTGGTTGTAGATTTTTGAGGAAACAGCTATTGAGGAAGTCTGCAAGACTGGATCATCTGGGCTACTTGTCTTCTTTGGTGTCTGATCTGTTTTTTTCTGAGGTCTCAGTTGTCCAATTGTCCCTGGATACCTTACATGGATGCTTTTAATCTCCTGGAAAGCTAAGAACAGCTAAAGTCCTGCCCTAATCCTAACTCTGGGACACTACTTTTTTTTTGGGGGTGGGGTGGGGCAGGTAATATTTTTCCTGGAGTAAATTTGGTTTTTTGATGATATAAAAAGTATTATCTTTCAATTGAGATTGAAAAGGAAATTATTTTGATATTTTGGAACTAAAGAAACCTTTAAGTATATATATATTTTGAGATCTCAAAGGATAAATCACTTTGAATTTCAGCATGCCTTTTGCTAGTAGCTTTTAAACATAAATCATTCCAAATCCTATGTGCCTGTCTCTGCATTCTAAGTATTGGGATCAAAGGCATGTGCCTCCCAACTGATGGGATTAAAACTGTGCACCACCACCTCTGGATCTAAGTTTTTCTCTATTTGGAGTTTGCAAGCTTAAAAATATAAAACTTTCGAATTATAATTTACCAAAGGTATACTTGCCTTACTGGCATGAAAGGAAAAATGGTCTTAATTTCAGATTAGAATGTTAGACTGCAGGTTGCCATATAGCTCACACATACTTAATATCAGCTTAAAAGTTTTTATATATATATAAAGGATATTTTCATTGTTTGCCATTAAAAAGGCAGTTAAGAGGTTTAAAATGCTGTAAATAAATTAAGGGTTACTACTGTTCAACTGGTTTTCTAAGCCTCTAAGAGTTGAAATAATTTGGAGGTAAGGTAAAATATTTGAGAAGGGTGATATTAGCCCAGGCCTTTAACTCCAGCAGAGATAGGAGGATCACTATAGAGTTAGTTGTCTTATAAATTCTAGAGTTACAATGAACAGGGTGCACACCCTTAATCCCATCACTTGAGAGGGATACACCCTTAATCCCAGCACACGGGAAACAGAAAACTGCAGATCTTTGAGTTCAAGAGTTATCTATATTAAACTTAGTGAATATAACATATATTATAAATGATATTTGTTTCTTCTTTATGATTGCAATAAAAGATGCTAAATTTCTGTACTAATGTTGCTTCCCTCTTGTTTCCTTTTTCTTTATTATTTTTCATAAACTTTTATGGTAACTTCGGAGGATCAGAGTGTTTACTAAATTTCCCTACACAATCATGCACTCACAGTCATTGCTAGAATATATGTGCATACAGCTTTTCATAGGTAAGATTGTTTTAATATTCCAGTGTCCCATTGGGAGTTAAAAATCTGTAAAACAAATAGGAGTTTCCTTATCAGTCCAAAGTAACTTCATTTTTCTATTCTCAAATGATTAACTTCATTTTTTGACAGCCTAGGTACCTCAGCCCCAGTGACATGTTCTGTGTTAGGACTGGGTAGGAGTAGTCTGCCTAGAGTTGGGCAGATGGAGGCTCCAGTCAGTCATGAGCCAGAAGCATGACCCCTTCAAATTCCATTTCACGATTCACTTCATGTTCTGAGCCGAATTTACATGAAAATCAAATTCATAAGTTCAGCCACGGCTTTGATCAGGAATTTTGTGGTTGTTATTGTTCTTTTTGAATTGTTGTAAAAGTCATGGCAGATGGTAATGTTTTAGGAAGTGTTTGTCAATATTCATCTCTTTTCTTCTCCCAATAAGGCATGGTAAAGGAAAATTACTCATACCTACACAGGAGCAGGCTATTGTTTCTGTTTCTTTTTGGTAGGTACTTAGTTTTTAGTCAAGTATTATTTAAGAGAAATTTATATAGATGGCAGTTTTGGGTGGTGTCAAGATAATGTGGTTCTCTGATTTTCCATGCATGCCAGTCTAGATTTTATACTAGAAAGAAAACAGCAAAACCACCCGTGGTGACATGCTAAGCTACCAGGATGCCTTATCAGCCTGTTCACTCTCTGTTAAAAGAAGTGCTATGTCCCTCACTATATGGTTTATACTCCTTATGGGAGTTGGGGAGGCTCTTAGCTGCCCTCATGCCTGGAGTTTCCTGCAGCTCACTCTCAGCCATGGACTCAAAACACACTTTAAATCCAGCAATGAAATACATTCTCTGTTAATAGATACACTGCCTCAGCCTATGAAAAGGACTAGTCCCAATGGATCAACACCCAGAGTGTTCTTAGCCCCATATTTTAAGACCACAGATAAGCTGTCCATGCTCCAGTACAAAGCCTCCCACTCATGCTCATACAAGCAACCCTAATTAAGCTCAGTGGTTCACAAAAAAAAAAATTAGAAAACAGTGAGACGGAAACATGAATAAGCATTAGAGGTAACTGTGTCTTTTCATATATAAAGTCAGTAAAGCCACCTCCACTCTCTGACCTTTCTAATACACCAGTGTGTCCCCAAATACATGGACACTTAGTCCTGAGAAACACTGCTATGAACAAATTTGATGAAAGCAAAACAAGGTATTTTATATGTACACTTTTATACAACTGTCATGTTACATGTTATATAGATTTTACAGCCACATGTACATTAAGAAAAATATAAATTAATCAATATATAAATATTCAATTGCTATGCATTTCTTTCCTATGTGATACATACATTTATATATTTACAAAGGATCTCACATATATTTATAATGACTATTTAAAGAGGAAAATGACTGACAGGGTGCTATGTAAAAACCAATTATGATGTGAACCCAAGATCAGCTAGCTAACAGTTGTGTAGGTGTGTGATCTTGTACGTTAGTCAACATTTGGAGATTAGTTACTGGTATTAGTGGTTTTTGGTGGTGGTGGTGTGTATGGGTGTGCACACATGTACATGCATGTGTGCCTGGTGTGCAGATTAAATTGACTCTTGTTTATAAATGCTTACTGCTGACTATGCATAATATAAGGCAGTTTTGGTGGTTTTTTTTTTCACATTTCAAAGAAATCTCCTATGCATGCCTGTAAGCATACTATAGGCCAGAAAATGGTACAACTGCTTTCTGTGCAAAAGCACTCTTACACATGTGTTGGAACCGCTGATGTCTTACATAGAGACAAGGATATGATGAGTTGGATTTGATGGTAGAGTCTGACATATGCTACAGCAGCTGGTACTGATTTTACCATGATGCCACCATGAAGACAAAAATTTATTTTGAAACAAAATCTCATACAAATTCATGACTTAGCTAACATCGTGGCACACATCTGGAAGTTTAAAATCCCAGCATTATAGAGGCTGAAGAGGAAGAGTGATGGATTTGAGCCTGAACTATATAGAATTCAAGACCAACCCAGACTACATAGAGTTTAAGACTAGCCTAGGCTACAGAGTTCAAGACCAGCCCAAACTACACAGCGTTCAAGACCAGAGTGAGCTACATAGAGTTCAAAATCAGCTTTGGCTACATAGCAATACCATTCTCCTCATCCAAAAGCTCTAATTTGAAAATCACAAATGTGATTTTCTCAATAGCTAAGTCTCTAGAACATGATATGCTTACATTCTCTATTTTTCTAAGGATTTGGAGATATTTTTAATAAACCCTGAGTATGTCTATGCTGATACTGTTCTAACAAATAAGTATGATATAATACCGGACTTACATAAAAAGCATTCATTACTTTCAAGTCTGTTTTTGTCTAAAACAAACCCTATGGATTTTTAAATAATGACCTCCACAAGAAGTAGGCTTTTAGACACCTGCTATTGAGACTTAACTACATGCCCTTTTGTGATCTGATTGCTGAACAACCATTAATAAATTTCTAGGCTAGGGCCCAAGATTCTATTTAGTCCTATAATTTACAAAGTGACACTTGCATTCAACGTGTAGGCAACAAGCCAATAAAAGCAACAGACATTTTCGTGATTCACTTGCCAGCTGGCTCTCTGGACAGAATGGCCAACTACCAAGAAATCACTGTTACTCAATCACTCAGGAAAATAAAACTAATTTCTTGCCTAGTGTACATACTTCTTACTGTTGGAAAATTACCCTAAGAAGAAACTAATTGTCACTGGGAATCACATTTTCATTCCACCCAGCATCCATCTGGAAACTCTGAGATAGAGAAGTATAGAAGTGCTGGCAATAGAGATTTAAGACTTAATACAATGATTGCTGTTAGCCTTTTCTCCTTGAAATTGCTGATGATCATTTTCATTCTCTGCGTAAATAATTTGCTTTCATTTATAACAACATTAATTAAATACTATACTCTCTAGAATGCTCTCTTACATGTATACATAAAGCATGAAAACATTTGCATACATACAGAATGTTCTAGTAGTGTGAAAAATATGTTGCAAAATTACTTCAGACTCCTCAATTAATCAACTCTTTTATGCAATTATAGTGAAAAATTCTGGGTCATTTTATTATTTGTTAATGTCAGTTATATTCTGAAATACATGAGTCATGCTTTTAAAAAATGAAAGTTGAGATCAGGATGTTGCAAGAAAAAACTAGATCTATTCATAGCTACATGCAAAAATAGTTTAAGTGGTTGTATGATCTTTTCTCCAGCTATCAATAGTTTGGCCAACATCCATTTCTAGTATTAAATAGTAATTTTGCTCTTGGAGATTGCATACCCCTTCAAACATTCCACATCATTCAACCTGAACTTGGGAAGGGAGAAAAACAAAACAAGTAAATTCCACACCCTAAAATACTTTAAAATATACAAAATCTTCACTAATTTTCAAATGTGTTAGAAGCCATGTATGTTAATCACTGTTCTATTGCTTTGTTGAGACATCATAACTAAGGTAACTCTTACAAAAACATTGAATTGGGAGCTTGCTTACAGGTTCAGATGTTTAGTCCTTTATTATCAAGAATCACGGCACCAGGCATGACAGGAAGCATGGCGGGCATGGTCCTGGAGAAGTAGTTGAGAGCCACATCCTGATCTGCAGGCAGAGAAAGAGACATTGGGCTTCTTGTTCTTGGCCTGGTCCTAGGCTTTTGAAACCTCAAAGCCTAAGCCTAGTGATGCACCTCCTCCACAAGACCACGCCTCCTAATCTTTTTAATTCTTTCAAATAGTGCCACTCTCCAGTGAGCAAGTATTCAAATTTATAAGCCTAAAGGGGACATTTTTTTTTCAAAACATTGTGCCTTGCTGGAATACTATGATTTCATCCATGGATTGGGAACCCTGGTTTTGAATGTTCCGAACTGACTTCTGTAGAGCGTCCACTTAATTCTAAATTACATGAGCAACAAAGTAGATGCAGCTTCAAAAATCCCACACCTTGATCAGCCTGCTGGAAAGTTTAAAGGGGAAAGAAAGAAGAGTGAGCTGCGAAAACAATTTTTAAAAAATGATAGCAGGGAGGTAGAGATGATACTGAGGTTAAGAGTGGATGCTGAGAACCTAGCTCATTTCTCAGCACCCATGTGAGAGGCTCACAACCACCTCCAACTCTAGTTCCTGGTCATCTGATGCCCTCTGTTGGCCTATGCAGACACTTGCACACACACACACACACACACACACACACACACACACTATAAATAACAAAAATAAATTAAAAGAATTATCAGAACTCTGAAAACGTTTTATGAAAAACTAGAGATCCCTGTGAACAGAGGCTTCTTTTCACGAGAAGTTAGTTATCATTTCTTGACTGTTCTACAATCGCTTTTACATTCTGTTTTGTTTATAGTTGATGGTGATGTTTGAGGCAAGGTCTCACTATGTAGACCAGGCTGGCTTCAAACTCAGAGATCCACTTGTCTTTGCTTCCCATAATCCCTGGGATTAAAAGGATACACACTGCCTCGCCTGACTTCACATTTACATTCTAAAGACCTGGTTGAAATCAGGATTGACAGGCTCCCTAAACTTCTATTTTGTTCAAATAAAAGTTTGCCATGAGTCAGCTGTGTGGTTTAGATGGATGTAATATGAGTTGGTATTTTATTAACACTGATTATAGCTAAGCTCCCCATGCTAGGCTGACCTACAGAGGTAAAATCAGAGAGCTTCCATTCGACTCCTAATTTGATGAAATGTTCCACCTGCAACTACGTGAGGTTTTATGACTCGTGACAGTGAGAGGTTTCAGCTAAGAAGAAACTTGACCGTCTTGGAGTTATTATAGAGTGGAAATGAAATTTCCTAAACTATTTCAATGAATTAGGTTCCGCATTATCTTTCATGCTGATAATCCACTGCTGTCATTTCAGTAGCCACCACTGCTGCTCTCTACTTATTGAGAGAAAAGGAAGATTTAAAAAATGTTATTTTGTGAGCATAGCAAAACACCTATATTTATTATATTCAGATAGAAATCTGCTTGAAGAGTAATTCAAATATAAATAGTAATGATTAAATTCCTGAAAGACCTTGTATTTTATTGCAATATAGAGAAGTATAGATAGCACACTTTATTGACTGTGTTCACTTTTATTAGTGATATTTCCAGACACAATAATTGAGGGGAAAGAAAGTGGATTTTGAACGTTATGTAAGGAGGATCAGATGCTAAAAGGTTTTGCGAGGTTACACAATACAGAATTTATTTTCTTATTCAAAAAAAATGTGAAAGGGGGAGCTCTTAGGGGGAAAAAGATATACCTTAAACTTAAAAAAAGGAAGCAGATGGGGGTCTGTGAGGAGGAAAAGGGTGGGAGGGTGGGATCAGAGAGGGGAGTAGGGAGGGGATTGTGATTGAGATGTAACTTGAAGAAATAAAATAAAATAAAACAAAATAAAATGTTTAAGTTACATTTTTAATTTATAGTGTGTATAGGGGTAATGAGGGAGAGAAAGCTGGAAGACAAAGTGAAAGGAAGACACACACACACACACACACACACACACACACACGGGTGGGGGGAGTATGTGTGGTGCATCAAGGTGCATGTAGGTAGGTCAGAAGACAACCTGCAGGAGGTCTCTTCTTCCATCATGTGAGTCCCAAGGATTGAACTCAGGCTGTCAGCCTTGGCTGCAAGCTCTCTTACCTGCTGAGCCATCTTGCCAGGAGGATGGCAATCACATTTTACACTAATGAGTTTCTACAAGCAGTTAAGTATTTATGGTAATTTTCAAGATGGGGAAACATTACTTCACTGTGTAAAAATGTGCCATAATTGGGTGTTGTTTCATATGGTTGTTTTAATAGACTTTCCCCTACCTATAACATTAGGATTACTTACAACCCACTCCAAAGAAACTGGCATGCCCAATAAGAAAACTTTGCAAACATTATCTTGAGTTATTCTTTCTAATGAAAATTTTTGATTCATTTTTTATTTCTTCTGATTTCCAAGTTCCTTTTCAGACCAGAAAATGAAAAATCACTCACACTATAAAATGTTTAGTCTTCACTGCAAGCACTCTCTGTCATAAATCAGAAAGCTACAGTAGATGCAAATGGAACATTTTGTCAAATTAGGATCCCAATTCCTTTCACATTATAGCACTTGTCCATGCATGACCTTCAGAGATGGTTCTTTTCAAGTGTTCCTGAATGTGACAGACAGTGTCATATCAGAAGAGGCTCTCTCTCCCCCCTCTCTCTCTCCCCCCCACCTCTCTCTCTCACTCACACGTGTGTGTGTGTGTGTGTGTGTGTGTGTGTGTGTGTGTGTGTGTGTGTGTGT
>CAJQZJ010032054.1:5596756-5636132 GCA_907164525.1 Lophiomys imhausi | reverse complement strand
GAGGGGAGGGAAAGAGGAGGGAAGGGGGGAGGGAAAGAGGAGGGAAGGGGGGAGGGAAAGAGGAGGGAAGGGGGAGGGGAGGGAAGAGACAGCCAGAGAGAGTGAGGGTGAGACAGAGGAAGGCAAGTGATGAGATTTTAAAAATACACTATTTACTATGTTCCTTATGGGTCTTAATGATTGAAAGAGAGACAATTCCCTTCACATTGAGAACACAAATGTGCAACAAAACCCGGGGGCAACACCACCACCTCCCTGAGGATTATCCGTGCCATCAAAAGCAGTTTGGGGTACTTGCCAATATCAGCACCAGCTTTCTGCACTTGGCTTCAACTTTCAGAGCCTCTAATGGGTACAAATTTCCAGGAGGACTTCATGCCTCATGTTTATCCAACTATTTGGTTTTTCTATGAGAATCAATGATCCTCTTCTATTGGCCTGATAAATACCACCCTGAAGACAGAGTTTCAGAGAGGCTCATTGGTATGCTAGAATTTCTTCATAAAATTATTTGTGTGTGCACTCAGTCTTTATTTGTGCTTACCTATTTAAAATTTACTTCTTTTAAGTTTATTCTTCTCTCATTCATTATATCCCAACTGTATTTACACACACACACACACACACACACACACACACACACACACACCTCCCCTTTCCCCTAGATCCACTCTTCTGTTCCTCTTCAGAAAAGAGCATTTGAGATAAGGTCTCATTACCTCACTCATGCTGGCCTTGGCCATCTGGTTCCCCTGTCTAAGACACCTAAACCTTTGCTGCGGTTACACTGCGTGTTGTGTTCAACATGGTTGGTGCTTTTTTAAGAGAAAATTCAGGAAACTTGATGTGTAGGTAAAACCTAATTTCCCTGTCACCTATGTCCTGTGTCTTGTGATAGGAGACAACCACATTGATCTGGAAGGGAAGACCACCCCTTCCTCACTGCCTGGAGACAGCTGAAGGGGACAGTCATTTCCCAATGAGATTTTGGTCCTCAAGAGTTGCTTTTGTAAACCCCTCCCCCCTTGCTGACTGGTTCTTTACACTCCCACAGGTCTTAGTCCTCTTTGCCATGGTTTTAAGAAGGAACAGTAAGGAAACTATGGGAGAAAACACACAGACTCACAGACTGTAGATGGTCAACTCAGGAAAATGTCAAAATGTACAAAGATGTCAAGGTCTTGCTTTTCTGACAGTAAAGCTCTACTGAAGAGGGAAAGACAAATATTTTTTATACCTTCTCCTGGGTGAAAGATAGATGTAGGAGAAATAATAACAATATTTACAGTTTAATCAGATGAAATGCAATTGGACATCTATACTCTCTTTTAAAACCTGCATAATGTTAATATAAATAATAGCAGTTGATAGCTATATGCTATGTTTTGCTATTTCTAATAAAACTTTTATGATGGAAAGGCCATTATTATTTGCCTAATGTGTTAATCTATTCTCTAGATTTCCCCACACATAGAAGTAGCCTTTTTCAAATGATTAATAGTTTTTATGGTCACAATTAACCGTAATTGAAGCTGGGAAACTCAGAAGGAAATGAGCAATCCCTAAAACAGTCTTAAAACCTATAAAGAGATAGTAACACAGCGTGTACCAAGTCCACTAAATCCCCTGGCATGTGGATTAGAGCTCATTTTGTGGTCACCATTAAGAATATAAGGTTTAAAAGCAGACATGTGCTGGAGCCAGCTTGCACCAGACAGTCAGCCCTATCTGTTTCTTGTTAACTCTTCTTTCCATAGCTTGATGGGCATGTTCAGAACATGGGAGTCAGTAAAAGCTACACATTGGAGCTGTGGTTTTTTTTTTCTTTGTATTTCTTTTTCTTCTCAATCTATCTTTCTACCTCCCCACCTCTATCTACTATTTAGGAGCATAGGCCTATTTGTAAATAGCAAAATTTAAATGGATTTACATAGATTAATCCTAGAAAGAAATTTGGGATTAAAATTATCTAAATAAATTTAACTTTAACAATTAATTGCCTAAATAAAACACTGCTCATCTTTTCTTTATTCTATTCTCACTTATTTTCTCATTATCTATAAACTTAATTTTCTGAAAATTGTTTTCTTTTCAAACTCATATTAAATTTCTGAGATCCATTACATGTTATATTTTGTCGTCTTTTTGTCAATGTTTAATTCTTGCTTATTGATAATCAGTTACAATCTGTATATACAATAGGGGTAAGCTTCACCTGGAGCTTGAAAATGAGGTTTGCCAATGAAAGTCTAATATATAGAAAACTAGCGTATTTTGAATGAGGAAATTAGGGATGGTAGAAGCAAGAATAAGAGATTACCATTGTCAATTGTAATAATAATATGCACCATGTTCTACCTTTCCATCTTATGCTAGATTCTATCCTTGAAATTTCTATTGCTTTCTTAAATCACTGCTGATGTGTCATGATTCCTTAATTTGAGTTTTTCACTCTTGAGGACATAGATTTGAACCCAGCATTCACTTTATGTCTCCAGTATTCACAATCTCTTGTGGCATTATTGAAGCTATGTGTTAATGCTCAGATTGAGTGTGATTGAAGCCATATTGTATACTGTGCCATCTGACAAGGAAAGATAAGTAAACAGTTTGATGGTGGCAGTATGCTGTTTAACTAAAGTATTCCAAAGTGTACCATGAACCAATCAGAGAAGAAGAAGTGAGAGACGGGAGCAGGAATTCCTACTTTGAGAATCTTCAATTTTGTTTTCAATTTCAGCTGACTTTGTTGGACTTCTCGACAAATAATGGATTCACCCACCAATCTGATTGAAAGTCTTATGCATCTAGCCCCAAGATAATGTCAGGAATAGAAAATCTTTGAGAGTAAATAGTGATAATCTACTTACCAAAACTATGGGTCTCCATGATTAATAAGTACTTGGGATTTTACGCTGCATAGTTTGTGTCTATGCTTCAGGGATCACTGGTCAGGCCCCAGAGAATGATGAACCCACAGAGCTCGTTCATAATGGTCTATGAAAGAAAGACAATACATTCCTTTTGTGTCTCAAGTTGGAATCCCATCCCCTGTAGGGAAGAGTCCTCAAGTACTCAAGTCTGTGCGTTTTGAGTCCTAGAATTCATCAGTTCCCGAGTCTCTCAAACTGTTAAGATCCACAGGCAGGTCAGAAGTTAGGATGATTGTATCTCGGATGCCTGGAAAAGGGTCTCAATGAACTAAGTGTCTGATAAGTGCTTGAATGGATAAACGAATGAGCACCTTGCAATTCTGAGGAAAACCCCATTTGATTGCTCAGTTTAGACCCCTTTCCCTCTAATTATACTACCATCTACTCTACAGTGTTCTAAGTATTTATACTCCCTTACCAAAGTACGTGTTGGAACTTGTCCCCCCAAGGGAACCACGTTAATGGTTCTGCATTTAGGAGACATGAGAACTCATGCCATGAGGTCATGAGAACTCTTCCTTCAGGAACAGGTCTAGGGCCTTTATGAAATCATCCAGATAGATCAAACTTATACTGTCTAACATGCAGCAGAGCAGCACAAAGACTATATTTGCGAATTGAAAGGCATCCTTTTGATAGACATTTTCTCTCCTGGCTCCTTGCACTTGGATGGATTCTCCTGGACTGAGTAATACACTTCTATTGTTTACAAACTTCCTTGTCTGAACTACTTTACCATAGAAACTTAAATAAAATAAGCCTCCTACTCACAAAATCTTGTTAGAGGAAAATTTAAATAACAAATACAATGTTTTTTTAAAAAGTGAGTTAATTTTATCCTAGCCATTTATAACTATCACACATTTCTCTAGAAATAATGGTTTGAATTATTGCTAGCTCCTCATTCCAATTCCAGCCAGATTAAAAACAGATCAAACATTCTGAAAGAATCTTCAGTCTTAGAATAAGAACTTTATTTTCATTCTCCTTTTTCTGACTCTGAAGTTGACCTCATCATGGTTGCCTGGCCTCAAGCAAGAAGCATCTCATTTAGCATTATTAGCTCATGTGGATGCCGAAGCAAAGCTTCCACAGAAGGTAATGTAATTGGGACTCTGCAGAGGTGGCCACCACTCTATGAGAAATCCTGCTGATGTAACTGGGTCTTACTGCAGAATTCTACTTATCTTAATTTAGCTGGTTTTAAAAGAAAGAGATGAAGGGGAATAGAGTTGTCTATTTACTCTATAGAGGTATGGGACTCAGTGCCCCACATATTTTCAATTGGAAGTAACTAAGAATAATTTGCCCCAGATAACTTGAGATGAGTGAGAATCACAAGGATAAAACCCACAGGCTCAATAGTTGTGATTAATGAAATGTATAAGCAAACATTTTCCATTATTAATTCAATGTGTTACATAACCACATAGAAAAAGAGAGGGTCTTAATAAAATGACTTTCAGTAAAATATCACTCCAGAAGAGAATTTGAAACGAAGCTAATGTATAGGATATAAATCATTTAGGTAAATGGCATCAATCTTGAAGCACTAGAAAATATTTTTGACAAATTCTGTCAAGAGAACTAGGTATACATTTGACTAGAGTGATTATATTGATAATTACAGATATGAGTGGCAAGAACGAATTGATCCCTTCATGAAGAGCTGCATAATAACTATATTCCTGCACTTAGGGACAATAAGAACTACATTGTTCATTTTAGGTATTGACAGCAATGCTTATAAATATTTTAATCTATATCTATGTAAAAGAGGCACATGCATATGGCTATTGGAGGGAAGTATATTCCAGTGTAATGCATAGTTTATGTGGTAGTTCTTTCTATTCTGAGTCAATCATATTATTGAAAGATTATTTAATAACACATGTGGTTTCTTCCACTTAGTGGGAGCAGAGTGCAATGACATTTGCTGTGGTAGGGTGCTGGTGTAACAATTCTTCCTTGAACTATAACTCAGATGTATTGACAAAAGTACTCAGCGTGGATCTAGCAATTCAAAATAGATTTTAGTTGACAGTGTACACTTATTCAGTCCTAGGTAATCCTAGTTCTTCTCAGAGATCTTAGACTCCACCTGATTCTCTGGCATGCTCCTCACTTTCTCATGACTATTGATGACATTCTTCACTCTACACTAAACACTTCAACAGATATAAATATGTGTGTGTATATATATTTATATGTGTATATATATAATTAAAAAACAATCAAAATGTATTATTTAGAACTTATCTTACAAATGAGGTGAATAAAACAGTTTGCTTTAAATTACTTAATTTTTAAAATGTCTGCGTGCACATTTTGGCTGTGTATACATGTGTGAGTGTGTGTACACACACATGTGGAGGCTTAGAGGACAGCTTCAGGTGTCATACGCAGGAAGGTAATGAATCTTCTTTGAGATGAAGTCTCTCAATAGCCTGTGACTCACTATTTATTCTAGAGTGGGTGGCAAGGAAGTCCCAGGGATCCTCTTGACTATTTATTTCTTTTTGGTGCTGCCATTACCTATGTGCACCATGATGCCAGGCATTTTTACATGAATTCTGAGATCAAACACAGGCCTTCTGGCTCACAAGACAAAAGCTTTGCAAGCTAAACCATCCCTCAGTTCTTACATTTTTACTGAGAAACAACATTTTAGTATACCAATGCTTTATTCTAAATTCACTTCCAAAAGACCATTTTTTACATCCTAATTTTATAATGTTTCACAACCTTTAGTACATTTGTCAACAATTGCTAGTTGAAATTAGCTTTGGTAATCTCAGTTCTCTATCATCCATCACACTCACAAAGATGGTGAACCATAAAGGTTCATAGTGACTATCAACTGTGAAACAAATAAGATAAAAAACAATCAGAAGATGATTAATGTATCTACAACTCATTTCCATTTGTATGAAACTGGCTGGCCATCTTGGCTTGCTTCCTTTTTCAAATCTTTCAAAGACATAACTCTCAAAAGAAAGAGGCAGGTTGATTATACCAAGTTGTGGACTCTCAGACTGTAGATCATAAATCATTTTAACTTGCCTGTCTTCTGATTCCTCCTTCACTATACAAAGGTAGTTTTGCTTCATTTGTTTTATACACTATAATTTGATCATGGCTTCATGGGGTCAAGAAAGCTCTTATGATCAGCTTCAAGTCTTTTTACTGAAATGTTAACTGCTGAATTATGGTGGAGTATGTTCATGTCCATGAATTCTGCCATGGTCAGGTTTGCTACATTGCATTAAGACACACATGCACACGCACACAAAGTGAAAGGGGGGATGGAGGTGGAGGAAGAGGAAAGATAACGAGATCTAAAACCCTCCAAATTCACTCCTTGGCATTTTCATGGGATCTACTGTACTTACACATTTAATAGTTTTCAGAAAGTTTTGTCCTTTATTTTGTGTCTATGAAGGTTAAAGGGCAAAATTACAGGAATCAGCTCTCTCCTTCAACCATGTGAGTTCCTTTCTTCAATTACATTGAGTTCCAGGGATACAATTCAGGTCATCGAGTTTGGTGGCAAGCGCTTTTATTCAATTAGCCATCTCACTGCCCCAGATATGCCCCCTTTAAAATCATATGACATAAAATCATAGACATAGAAAGATGGCTGAGTGATTGAGGGTACTTTTTGCTCTTCCAGAGGACCCAAATTTGGCACTCAGTACTCACGCCAGGTGGCTACCCTCAGACTATACCTCCAGCTACAAGGGAACTGATACCTCTGGCCTCCTACAAAGCCACCTACACTCACATGCACATCCAAATGAAGACCCACACACCTACATGTAACTAAAATAATAAAAAGACATTCTGAGAAGTGACAGACAACTGGCTGCCTGGACAGTTCCCAATTTCTCTCCATACATTAGAGCATCAATCTTCAGCCTTTTGGCCCTGTTTCTCTGACAGACATTAATTGTAAATCAGGATTTATTAAGGACTTCCCTACCCTGTCTTGGAAGAGCGAGATTGTCAACTTACCTGCTTCCAAGTTTTGTCCTTTTTGGACAGAATTCTGTCTACAGTTGAAGCAAGGGATTTTTCTTGCCAAGTGACAGGCTTGCCACTAATGCAACCATGTTCAATTAGAGATTCTCCGATCTACTCATCATCTACTTGGAGTAGAATAGGGGGTGCTGTCAGGAGCTGACATGTCTCAATATCAAAAAGAAAAATTCTAAGTTAAGAAAAGATCTCTGAATGCCATATTCTACAGATCTCTTGAAGTTTTGAAGACCACCTATCTATTTCCATATATTTGGATAAGCAAATGTTGCTTGTCTCTTAGCAACTTGATTTCTGATTAACTTAGAAAATAACTGTGATGGATTACCCTAGTACCTAACAAATTGACGTGCTTGAATGACTATTAGTTTTCATTTCTTAATTATCCTAAACAGTTTATGACAGTTGTTAACAAAAGGCCAAAACTTTACATTTCATGTTTAAGCATTACCTATGCACAATACCTTAAAAAGAGTTAACCTTAATTTTGTATCAATATATAAAGATCAATACCAATGTAGCCAAATATAATCTTAATTTTGTATCAATATACAAAGATCAATACTGATGTATCCAAATATAATCTTTATTTTGTATCAATATACAAAGATATAAGAGCATATTCAATAATCTGTCCCTTTTTCTTTATTATTCCTATATTATGTCTATGTCCCATTTTTTATCATCTTTTCCCCCCTACATGGGAGAGAAAGAAGGATGCAGAAAAGAAAAAGAGAGGAATCCCTGGGTCTAACTTCCTAAACCTATTTAACAAGACCATTTAGAATAAAGAGAGCTTCTTCATCAAATTCTTTGGGGGAAATGGGATAGCCACATGAGGAAGACTAAAACCATATAAATAACTTTCACCCCCCCACACACACACACAAAATATTTTTTCAGTAAGTGGAAGACCTTTAATTTAAGACCAGAACCTTTGAAATTGCCAGAGGAAATTATGGGGAAACATTTGAAGACATTGGCTTTCTGAAGGGACTTTATTAGCACAAGAAATAATCCCAAGAATTGACGATGGGATCACTTGAAATTCAAGCCCTTGCACAACAAAGGAGCAATCGCCATAATGAATAGTCTGGCTGGGAATGATAACAAGTCCTTGCTAATCATACATCAGACTGGAGATTTGTATCTAGGAGAAGGGACTGCAAACATCTAATACTAAAAAAGCAAACCTTCCAGTCGACAAATAGGCTAATGAACTGAACCAACAGTCCTCAAAAGAACTACAAACAGCCAATGTGTATTTGGGAAAATATTGAACATCCTGTTCCATCAGAAAAATGCACATTAACACTGATCTGAGGAGATTCTGCTTCATTCCAGTAGCAATGCCTATTGACAAGTGAACAAATGCCAGCGAGGAGACTGGGAAAGAAGGGCCCTTATTTACCACTGGTAGGAGTGTAAACTGGTAACGACGATGGGGAGAAGGAAAATATTAGAATACATATGACATGGAAGTAGAATGGGTTCCCCTAGGGAGAGAAAAAGGGTAAGCAGGAGGTAGGGGGTTGGAGGAGGAGGATCAACAAATACAAAATATGAATTAAAAGGCCATAACAAAACTCTTTTCTATGTATGGTAATTTAAGAAGACAAATAAATAAAACCATGAAAGTAGAAAGAAAAATGAAGGCAAAAACGAGGTGCATAAACACATTGGAATACACAATGGAATATTATTCAGCAACAAAGAAAAATAAAATCTTGACAATACAAGGAAAGTCAGTGGAACTGAAAACCATTAGGGTAGAATATTAATCCATGCTCAGAAAGACAAGTTTCCTGTTTTATCTCAAACTCAGAATCCATATTGTGTGTGTGTGTGTGTGTGTGTGTGTGTGTGTGTGTGTGTGTGTGTGTGTGTTATGAAAGTTAAAAGAGGGCCACGAGAGCAGAAGAGATCTTAAGTTCAGGACAATAGAAAACATGAGGTATGAATGTAGGAGTAGGAGTATTTGAGTGAGAGAGGACCAGCAAGAAAGGAAAGGGAGAAGAGAGGGTGCTGAGATTAGAAGGGTGAGTAAGGATAAAGTACTATGAAAAACACACGTGCCAAGATGAAATCATCATGTTATTTGCTAACAAATATTAATTTAAACAAGTAAACAAACAACAGGAAGAAACATCCACAGCCTGGTTTTTAGAAGGTTGCTTTTTGAGGCTGAGAGAGTCTTGCTCATATTGCAGGTGGGGATTTTCACTGTGGTTTAGTGGCCCGTTCAATGTCTTGAAATTCTCATCTCTTTTTTTGTCAGAAACAACTGTAACTCCAGCAATTGGTACACAGCAACATTTTCTCAGCCTCTCAGGACATGAGCTAGTTTCTGAGTCAACCCAGCCACTGTATGCTAGGGGGTACTATGTCTGCACCCCTCTATAGCAATCACCACAGGGATGGTCACCAATATCTTTATGTGGATGACTGACCTCAGGCTTCTTAAAATTCATCTGGGGGGTGTTTATTTTATAAATATCTTGAAGGAAAGTTGTCTTAACCAGGAATGTTAGGAAACAATAGCTCAAGCAATTAGAAAGGTGTAGCTTTTATTTGCTTAATATACAGAGACAAACAAACAAACAAACAAACCTAAAGATGAGAGGAAAAGAAAAAAAACAAAGCAAAGGAAGATGCTGGGCAAGTAGCAAGACCTGCTTCAAACTGTACAGGACGTCCCCAGGCAAAGCCCGGGGATGTCCACTCAACACTCACCAAAAATGCTGCAAGGAAGTTCAGCACCTTAACCCTGCTTTGTGTGGGTCAAGTTTCAAATCTGAGGTAGCTAATTCTTTCAGTTATTTAACATTCACGAAGCCAAACTGCTTAGGTACCCTGAAGTGAGATGATTCACTCAAGTCCAAGTCTGCCATATGTTGAGCTGAGAACCATGAATCAGAGAAAGCAGAATATTTTAAGAGACCTAAAAAGAGAGACAGACGTTTCCCCCAGAAGTAGCCCTTGTTCCTACTCATTTCGCCATTTCTTTCATACCCTATTGTGAAAGATGTCACTCCAAAATGTGGGCTCTGTAGGTTGTTGGTGTGAAAAATTAGATGCATATTACATCACAATTCATGCCCATGAGACTTTGATATAATAGCACATAGCTGTGACTCAAAGAACAAGAAGGGCTTATGGTTTTCATTTATATATGAGGTGTTGATGTGTGGATTGTCACCTCCTCCACAGCTCCTGACTGGGGTGGCAAGAGAATGAAGAAAAGAGAAACACAGATAGAAAAGTTGGGATCGGGTGAACTAGGCTCTATGATGGAGAAGCCTTAGCATACCCCCACCTAAGCACAGCCACTTCACTATATGCAATCAAACAGGGAGATGGGTCATTGCATCAGCTGCACAAGATGGTGGCATTATTACAGACAGATATATAAAGGAGCTGGGTTATTATATACAGATGCACAAGAAGGCATATTTAGCTAACCTTGGTAAGAGCAATGTCTGTAAGGGGGAATTCTTCAGGCCATAAACATTGCAGGGCTGAGAAGCTACACTGTACATTTTCTCCCCACACTGTCAACATTTACTCTCAAATGCAAGAAGGGCTTTTTCATCCCTCTAAGCCTCACCCAGGGAAGGTTTTGCCACTCCAGTGACATTGGTCTTTAACATGGCCATGCCCAGGTCAAATAATACACATTTACTCGGGACATTACTTGCCCCCTTACAGTGGATAACAGAATCAAGCAAAATTTGATAAGTTTTAGCCATACTTGTCTTAAAGCATAATTTTCAAACACAGCATCTGTCTCTCGTATAGCTTCATCCATTCCCATCAAAGCGCACAGCCAATTTCTCCATCATAGCCTACCAACCTGACCAATGAGCTCAGCAGACTCCAGATAGTCCAATATGAATATTCACATGCAGCCTGTGAGCCGATACAGCTAGCCTTGCCCAACTGGATTTTTTTGGTAATTTAAATTACAAATCAATCCCAAACTGCCCTAACATTCCTAAGAACCGAAGTATCAATAAACACCACAACATATATACATATATACATACATACATACATATATACATACATACATACATATATACATACATATACATACATACATAATGTGCACACACACACACACACACACACACACACACACATATATGTGTGTGTGTGTGTGTGTGTGTGTGTGTGTGTGTGTGTGTGCATGTGTGTGTGTATGATCGGTGATAGAAAGATATGTTCATGCCAGAGATCTTTGACTTCACTGTCCATGTAACTATGGACATTTTATTCCCATACACACCACACTTTTAACCTAGTAGCAACTGAAACTGAACACAGTTTATACAAACAGAATTTCTACTAAATGATCAAAATGCCATTAGTAGGCATACTGCTTCCCAAAGCAGCACACTCTGAGGCATGGTGGGTGACTCGCTGTTAACCCTTTTTAATTTTACAAGCCTAAGGGGATTAACATAGTTAATTTACTACATTTTAAATCCACAAAACATAGCCATGTGAGTATGAAACACTAATGGAATTATTTGTTTCCTTTATTTATGAATACAAGCACAATGATTTAAAACCATTTTGAACAGAATCACAGTTCAAATCTATATGCGTATGACTCCCCTCCATACACACACTACCTCTTTCACAATCTGTCATAGAGTTTGACTATGTTTAATGAGAATAACATGATCATAGGACATGCTTTTGGGGGGGTCATTTAATTGCTTTTATTTTTATAAAACTAATTACCTTGAGTAGGAAAAAAGGTAGACACCACACACCAGATGTGGTGGCACACACCTTTAATCCTAGAACATAGGAGGCAGTGGCAGGTGATCTCTATGAATTCAAGGCCAGTATGGTCTACAGGGTGACTTCTATGACAGTCAGGGCTACACAGAAAAACCCTGTCTCAAAAAAAAAAAAAGTAGGTATCAACTTAGCTTCATGTCATTTAAATAATATACTCTAGTGAGTAGATTTCTTTCTATTTTCTATATAGCCTCTACATGGTGATTAATGAAGTAATGTGCCTCATATATGATACTGTTTAAGCCTCTGCTCTGACCCTGAAGTACTTTTCCCCTCCAACCCCCGTCCGCACCTTCCATTGACCTCACAGTGGAATAATGATGTGAGGAATAATTTGAGAATTTAGTTAATACCTTGGTCTCCTCATGGTTGGAGCCTTTGCTATCTTGCTGATACTTCAACTAGCATAAAATCTTTATTAGTGATTTATATATTCAGGTTAATTATTTCTATTTCCATAGCTTTCATGTCCTCTGCAGTGAAAGTTCTGAATTGCATTAAGTAACTCCCGTGTCAATTTGATGTATGTAATTTCTACATTCTAATCACATGTTGTTATGGAGAACAATTAAATTAAAATGAAAATCTTCCAATTACTCTATCTAGGATATATGTTCTTAACCATGTTGACTCGGTAGACTGCTTTGACAATTCAGCTTATAGCTTTTCCCTAATGACAATATTGAATTATAGATATATATTTAATATGGTTACTACCTTAAACAACACGGTCTAGTGGGAGATAAATAAATGACTACTATAACTCCTGACACATAATATAAGCCAGATTTTGAGATAGTTGCAATAACTATAAGGTGACTTGACTACTCATTGCAGAAATCACAGGTATATTAATATGTCTGTGGTTGTCCATAAGTGTAAGTAACAGAGACGTCCATTCTGGTGTGCTAGTGCTCACCTGAGATTCTTTCCCTTGGGAGGTGGAAGGCAGGAGAGGCAGAAATCCATGATTATCCTCACATATAAAGCAAAGTTCTGGTCAGGCTAGACTATGTAAGAGAGAGGTAGATAGATGGGGGAGGGTGAGAAAGAGGGGGAAGGAAGCTATAATAATATTTAAGGTATATATAAATTAAGGCCTTAGAAATAAAATTAAGATTCATGATTTGAAAAAAGATGAGTCATAGACAGCTGTAAAATTACCATCAACTGTATTATACTCCAATTTGTTTTACTTCAAACCTCAATATATATTATGAACTTAGTAAAACATTTGCTGAAATTAAGTGTTTTTTGGCTGAGAATTGATTTCTAATATTTCACAGACTTTTCCAAAGAGAAGAAGGTATTTGATTTCATCTATTAAACTTCAGAGTGTGGATAGTCTGTGGAAGACCCATGCCTTCTAAAGCCTTACATTTAAAGTGTTAAAGTGTTTAGGAAGAACATGTTTGATATATGATTTCTAATTTATACAAATAATACTAGACATGCACTCAGGGAATTAGATTAAACTATGTTCATTAAATATGGATAGAGAGTTCACGTCCCTGGCATAAAATAAATATATCTTTCCATATTAGCATAGATGTTACCAAAAAATTACATGTACACCTAACATGACCATGCAAATTTAATGAAAGCAATCCAAACTGACAGTGTTCTTTCACTTTTAGTCTATAGTCTGTGGTTATAAGTTATAAAAGTCTCTTTACCTATAGTCTCACTTTCTGGATTTTCTCAGGGTCACCCTCTAAGCAATTAGATTACATCATAAAAACAACTTAATTTATGTTTGGAAAATATCAGCATGCTTCCAGACAGTATGGTAGCATTCCTCGGCTCTGGAATCATGGAGACACGTTTCATTTAAACACACATCCATCAAATCACCTCCATGTGTCAACTCAAGGAGCAGTAATGTTCACATGGACAGGAGATTCTATAAAAATCAACATCCATAAGACAGTTTCACAGCTCTTGTTTTTATGTGAAATGGAAAATTTAATTTAAATGCATACTGGAGAAGCTTGCATTTATTGAATACACAGGGTATATAGTACATATCTTTTTAGCCTAACATCTGTTCTGAGAGTATGTGTGCAGGGGTGGGTTCTGTGAACACACAGGCCAGCCTTGGGATTTTAATCTTAGTATATTACAGAAAGAGCAGAGAGTGGACCCTGGGAGAGATGCAGAAGAAACTGGTGAGAGGGAAAGAGGGATACAGGATTGGTACCCAAGAGAGCTTCAACAGCTGCAAAACATCACCTAGGGAAATGATGAAATGCTAACAGTGACCCATATGATAATTATGTTGGCATGGACCCAAACATCACATTAGACCTCATAAATGCATTCAAATAGACAGGTTGGCTTGGAAAGAAATAAAATACTACTCCAGAGCCTGGTCCCAGCCATCATGTCACCTCATTGAAGGTTTATGGGATTTCTAAGGTAATTTACTTCAAAGTTTCCCTTTGTAAATCTGCATGGATGAAGTTCACAGGAGTATCTGCCTGAAACATCTCTTTTCCTCCAAACATAACCAAACATGTTTTCTAGTTGCATTGTTTAAGATTTGTGTATTTACATATGGACTGGACATTGGGAATGTATGCTAAGCCATATAACCCTCATAACTGTGGCCTAATTACCTCTGTTGTACTGTATTGTATTTATTATTATAAGAGAAAGAGCCATTCATTGGACTGAAAGGGGAAACTGTAGGGGGAAATAAGATATACCTTAAACTTAAAAGAAAAAAAAAAGGGAAGAGGATGGGGGGTTGAGGGTGGGAGGGTGGGACTGGAGGGGGAATAGGGAGGGGACTGCGATTAAGATGTAACTTGAAGAAATAAAAAATAAAGGAAAAAAGATTTATGTATTTATATTTGTGTGTGTGTGTGTGTCCATGCACCACACATACACAGTACTCACAGAGACCAAAAGAGGGCGTCAGGACTCCTTGTCAGCTGCCGTGATCCTGCTGCGAGTTGAACCCTAACAAAAGCAGCAAGTACTTTTAACCACTGAGCCATCTCTCCAGGCCCTCATGTTAAAGAAACACTATCTTCCTTCTATTTCTTGTTCTGGAGATAAACTATTCTGACAGAATGAACCTAAGGGAGAAGGGGTTTATTTCAGTTCACATTTCAAGTCCTATTCCATCCTCGTGGCAGGTAAGTCTCCACAGCAGGAGCTTGAAGAAGTTGGTCATGTGACATCCACAGCCTGAGCACTCAGCTTACTCTCCACTCTTAATTTTTTTACCTTTATTTTACTTTTTATTACACTTTTTTATTCATGTACCTGCGGTGTGTGTGTGTGTGTGTGTGTGTGTGTGTGTGTGTGTGTGTATTCGTGCCTGCCCGGGTGCAAATTTGTATGTGCCACAGCCTGTGTTTGAAGGTAAGTCTTCAACTGGAGGAGACTATCATTATGTAGGATAACTATATATTTATTTTTCTATTCACTGGGGTTAGAGTTAGATATAAAATCAGCCCCCTCCCGGCAGTCTCCTGTGTGTGATTTTCTTTGCAGTTCTTCTTGCTGTGTTGGGAGGGGATGGAAACTTTGGAAGGTGGCACTTAGCTGGAACTAGTAGCAAGCCAAAGGCCCCCCTTCTCTCTCTGTCTCTGTCTGTCTCTATCTCTGTCTCTCTCTCTCTCTCTGTGTCTCTCTCTCGCTGTGTGTGTGTGTGTGTGTGTGTGTGTGTGTCCATCTATTCTCTGTCTCTCTTTGCACTGAGTCTGTCTGTAATGAAGTAAAGAAATTCTCCTCCCCACACTTCAGCCACCATAATATTCTTTCCAAATGCACAAAGCCAAGAAACCAGACAGGCCTTCCTGAGATGTTGAGCCAAACCCAGCCTTCCTCCATTGCTATTATGGTAGACATTTTCATTCCTCCATTGCTGGTGGGAGTGCAAACTTGTACAACCAATTTGGAATTCAACCTGCCAATATCTCAGAAAATTGAGAATAGTTCTACCTCAAGACCCAGCCATATTGCTCCTGGGCATATATCCAAAAGATTCGCCAACAAACCACAAGGACATCAACTGAAATATGTTCACAACAGCTTTATTCATAATACCCAGAAACTGGAAACAACCCAGATGTCCTTCAACCGAAGAATGGATTAAAAAAAAAAAAACCTAGTACATTTATACAATGGAATACTTCTCAGCTACCAGAAACAAGGAAATCATACAATTTTCAACCAAACAGAACTAGAAAAGCTCATCCTGAGTGAGCTAACCCAGACTCAGAATGATACACATGGTACGTACTCACTTATAAGTGGATATTAGCCATATAGTACAGGACAAGCATCCTACAACCCACAGACCCAAAGAGACACGAACATAGCATAACTATCCTATGAAAAACTCCACCCAGCAGTCGGTCATGGACCCTGTTGTCTCTTAGTGGAACACTTTGCCCGAGCTGGGCTGCCCTAGTAAGTTCCAGTACAAGACGAAGCTCTTAGCCCTCATGTGACTGATGTGAACTAAGGGGAGCTGATATGTGGTGGCTCCCCTTAGCTGAGGAGAAGGAGAAGACAGGGATGGGGAAGAGGAAGAGAGGGTGGGATCTGAAGGGGAGGTGGAAGGGGGCTGTGATTGAGGTGTAACTTGGAAAAATAAATTAATTTTTTAAAAAAGCAGCCTGTGTGTTATTCATAGATGTAACATCGTAAAGGACTTTGCTGTGTGTGTTTACTACTGAATGTATCACTGGTGCTGAAAACAGGCTGATACTCTTTAGATCATTGCTCCTTAACAAACAGTGAGGACAGGCCCCTCCCCAGCAGACCTATTCCTTTCCTCTTCTCTCAACAGCACCAACAACACACCTTGAGAAGTCAGGGGGAAACAGGTTGAAAGGATTCTCACTAAAGACCTCTTTTCTCTCTCCGATGAGAGTGCTTCCTAAGTAACTTCATGCTACTTAAATTAGAATTGGAGCAACATTAGGTTTTTTTTTGGGGGGGGAGGGTTGGTTGGTCTTCCATACAGATGTTAGGAATATATAAAAAAATCTCTTTCTCTCTCTTTCTCCTTTAACTATATGATAACAGATAGGTAATGAAAAAATACCAATTCCAAGCAAACTCCTCTTTTTTTTTTTAAGGCCCTGCACTTCCTATATAATCAGCTATATTTATCCCTCTCAGGTCTCTGAGGTGGTTGAAGAATAGATAGCTAGAGTCTCATAGTTAAATTTTGAGTTGTTTAGGAATCAAGAGGGTATTCTGGATCTAAGAAGATATTTTTAAAGTTATGAGGCAAGTTAGTATGAAAGCTGAGTTAGATATAGAACTTTAAACTCATGGAGATGGTTAGATAGTAGAATGTTAAAGTCAGGTGCCAAATACATATGGACTGGACATTGGGAATGTATGCTAAGCCATATAACTCTTATAATTGTGGCCTATTTATTTCTGTTGTTTTGTATTGTATTTATAGTTATAAGAAAAAGAACCATTTTTTGGACTGAAAGGGAGAGCTGTTGGGGGAAAAAAGAAATACCTTAAACTAAAAAAAAAAAAAGAAGGGAAGAGGATGGGGGGTTGAGGAGGAGGAGGGTGGAAGGGTGGGACTGGAGGGGGGAGTAGGGAGGGGATTGTGATTGAGATGTAACCTGAAGAAATAAAAAATAAATTATTAAAAAATAAATAAATAAAAATAAATAAATTTAAACAAAAAAAAAAGAAACAAATAATTAAAACCAATGGGCAAAATGGGAACCATTAACCTCCCAGCTAAACTTGAAAGGAAGTTATAAGGTTTCACCATTGATCACAGCCTCCTCCAAACAGGAACTACAAGGTTGTAATTACTCTGAGAGGACAAGTTTCAAACAGCTTCTCCTGCCAATACAGCCAACTGAGGTTATAGATGGCTTCATGACTCGAAAGGGCTTTAGGGCATCAATAAGTCTTTTATCTGAATCTGCTTCATTGCTGATGAAGTTTCACAGTTCCTCAAGATCTCAGTTTGGCCACCAAGTACTCTCTGCAGTGACATTTCTTAATAGGTCTGTGATTTTGAGGTGTCAATTGGCATGCTGTCAATATGGGCATAGATATAATTCAAGTTCATATTCTCTCCCCAAACTTGTCTCTACTTACAAGCTTAATTAACTGCAGAAAATAGAAGTAGGTGGCTTTTAGAATGTCACTCTGATTTCTCCCAAATAAAAGTTTGATTCACAGAGGGGCGTTTCACTAGGAAAATGATACTAAGCTCATCACCTAGTGAGTGTGTCAGGCCCAAGGATGCAGCTTAAGTGGCTCTGGTAACTTTCTGGTTATCTAGAAGAGCATAGCTGTCATTTTACTATGTGTCCTTCTTCCTTGAATATGGACTACTGACTGTCAGAAACTCCAACACAGATAATTACAACTATCAAGACCTTCACAAGCTGTTTGTATTTTTGTTTTCCTTTCCCCTTGGAAGAGAGAGAGAAAAAAAAAACCAACTTGCTGACCAGAAAGCTTGCTGAATGGCAGTTCTCAGAAGCTCATCTCTTTCCCATTTCATTTTGAGTCTTCAGTGTATTGCTAACATTCGTTTGCAGCAAAGGAATGTGTATGTTCTCCTTCTTGTATTCTTCTATTTAAAACTCCCCCATCAGATACTCACCCTCTTCAATGAGGATGTGATTTCTTGGTTATAATGTGTATTCTGCTTCCCGTGTCCCCACCCCAGTAACTGCAAGCACATTGAAATCCCAGTTACATATTGCCTGCAGTAACTGGAAGCTGCTGGACTAGAGGGTTTTAGCTTTACCATTGTTGCCTGGGATTACACCATGAATGCCAGACCATCTGTCAGGGAACTGCTGCCAAGAGTGGATATTTATCTGGCTTCCCTGTCAATTTAAGAGGACTTAGCAAGTTGGCCACCTGCCAGCAGCTACAGAACCAACCTTCAGAGAGATGACTGCTGAGGAAGTGACTGAAATGGTACAATTTTAATCTCCCTTTTCATTTATCCAATTTCTGCACATCTGCACATAATGAAAGGGAGGCCGAATCAACCCCCTCTGCACCTCCACACCCATTCATAACGATTCTCTCTCTACCCTTCCCTCACTTTCTTCCTCTCCTAACCCCATCCATCAAGGTCCAGCAGAAATCAAAACCACAGTAGACTCACAGTATCACTTCTACATTTTGTGTTCTTCCTGCCCACTGGCTTTAAACATTTATTAAGTATCTGCTGCACATTAGACTGCTTTTGCCAGATACCTAGCAGATCGTGCAGAGCCCTGAGACTAGAATTCAAAAGTAGCTGTAAGTCACTAATCTTTTGGCAAGTGTCTACCCAGTAACATCTATGAAAAACTCATTGCAGAAAACTGGAGTGAGGAAGCAAATTTTTAATCAAAAATAAGGTTGGGAGAAACAGTCACAAGGAGTATTTATTAAGTTTTCCAATGGGGAGAGAGTGCAGAAATAAAACAATCAGATACTAGAGTTTCATGTCCAGCACAGGAGTAACCCTATTTCAGTTCAGATAAGTTCTCAATAAATGGTAAGGGTAACATTTCTAAAGGAGTGATTTGAAGTATATTCACATTAATTGGATTGTCTAATGCCTCCTTTCTTTTGAACATTAATAATAGGAAAGAAGTATTAAAAAGAGTTTTACAATAGCATCATATTTTAGTCTGCAATAGTCCCCTATTAGATGCAGTTTCAATTTCTAAGGTTGCAGTTACCTATAATTGACTGTGGGAAAAATATATCAATTAGTCCAGAGATAAACAATTCATAAGTTTTAAATTACTTGTCATTCTGAGTATGATGATGAAATTGTGTGGTGTCCAACTCTGTCTGCCCAGGATGAGAACCAGGAATGGTTCCAAAATGCAAGACTACTGATGCCAGGAATATTTTATAGTCTAGTTTTATTATTATTCTATTTGATTATTAGTTATCGCTATCTGCATGATAAGTTTATGATCATTCTATTTATGTGCCAGAAAAACATAGTACACACACATATACGTTTAGTTCAATGTTGTACATGGTTTTGGGAATATACAAATGTTCATTGAATAGATACAACCACAAATAAAAAGGAATTCTTGTCTTTAGTTAACAGATTAATTTTTATGGGAAGACTTTGGATGTAAAATACAACTATATGTTTGGCAGATTGTCTTAAACACAAGGAAATGTTTCAGAAGACCAGACTCATCAGATATATTTTTATGATAGGAGAATAGCTTTGCAATGCCTGTTACAAACATCTGCTTAAACTGTAAACAGGCCACTTATATCTGGGATTACATTAATGTCTTTGAAGAGAAACATGGGAAGGATCAGAACTGTCCCTCCTGGGCAGGGGTAGTGAGAAATTGTAACGGGCCCTCTAGAGCCAAACTGGACTGCATTCCTGACACTCAAGAGTAGAGCCACTGTTGCTGGCCTTGCCTGGAGTCCAGAAGGTGCATCTGGGGAAGGAAGATGTGGCTGGTAAGAATACACCATGAGCACATGGGGAAAAGAATCACTTATGACTCTTATACTTTGATTAATATGGACTCTCCTAGGGAGTTAAAAAAAAAGAAAAGAAAAGAACTAGTGAAAACATTCCATTCCAGAAATTTTAAGTTTTTTGTTTGTTTGGTTGGTTTGGTTTTGGGCTCAACAAAGCAGCCTCAGTTTAGGACTTGTTAAAACATTTCGGAAAGCTTTAGACCTCATGAGCCTTTCCCTCATGCATGATAGATCCTGATTCTGCACTAAAAACAAGGTGATTTCAAGACTCAGTAGAAAGGAGAGATGGGGAAAAATGATCTATAAAATAGATACAAAGCCAGCAGAACCCCCAGCTTATCAAATTGTGGGGCAAATTAGGATACATAAAAACTAAAAATTATCCCTACAAAAGTCACCTAGGACCACAGGGGATAAAATATCACACATAGTGAGACCAAGCAAGGGCCAAATACAAAAGTGGTCCAGGAACTGCTGACCAAGAGCAGAACAAAGTAACAACTACTTAGAAACTTTCAAGTATACACAGAAAGGTTGATTTTGAAGGATTTGAAGAACAGCATTAGACCATCAAATCCAGACACTCATCAGTAGAAATGTAGGGCAGTCCTTCATCTGACTTCACAATAGAAATGAATTTCAAAGGTGGCAGAAAAATCACCCAAATATTATCTATAATCTATCACTGATATCATTTACTATTATCTGTTTATTAACATTTAACAGACACAAGTTTTACAATTCTCTTAGAGCTGTTAAACTAAATATGCTTGATCCATATACAGTCAATGAACTGAACATCACAGAAACCAAGCAAAGCCAAATAACAAAAAAAAACAAAAGCGCCTACTCAATGATAATTAATTACACTGCATTTGCATATGAGAAATACTAAATAAATATCTCACCACAGTTTAGGCTCTCAGGGACAAAGGTTATTTCATGTTAAGGTATGTTTACCTGTTTCATCACAAAGAAATAACTACTTTAAAAACTGCATTTATGTCTTACAAGTTTAATTTTTAATATAAAGCTTGTGCATATGTTCACGTGTCTGTGCACACATGAATGCACATGTGTGTATAAGTGTGTTTGGAAGCCAGAGGTTGACATCAAGTATCTTCCTCAACTACTCTCCTCCTTGTATTTCAAGGCACTGTCTTTGAATGATCCTGGAGCTCACAATATAACTAGGCTGGCTGTGGAGGTCCACCTCCTCAGCACTGAGACTACCGGTAACATTCTACAGCCCTCAGCTCTTCACATGCACATCAGGGATCAAAACTCAGGTCCTCTTGTTTGTACATTGACATCCTTCTCGGTTGAGCCGTCTTCACAGCTCAAAAGTTCTTATAAACATGACTGAATGTGCACTTTTACACCAATGACCTCCATGAGTTTGTCCCCACAGTGGAGAGAGTCTGGAGTTCTGTGGTTGAGAACTGAGTTTAGGGGTTTTTTTGGTTTGTTTTGTTTTTTTTTTTTTTTTACAGAAAGCACCCAAGAAGAGTTAAAAAAGCAAACAAGACTAGTTGTCACAAGAAAACAAGACTTTTAAAACTGCCTAAAACTAAAACTATAATGAAATCACAATCTCTCTCACGTTTGTTATGAAGAGAAAATGCGTAACAAAACCAGAACTCCAGTAGAAATGTCACCATATGGGAAAGGACACATACCCACCCCACAAAGCTTTCATCCAGGTATTTCTAATAACTAAAACCCCACAAACTTTTCATGAACTGCTTTAACAAGTTTGATTTAATTCTGCTTCATTCCCCTCAGCCCACCCCAAAACCAGATTCTACCTAACTCTACTCAATTACCCATTTCTCTCCCATGATTGCTAAGACTTCAGGGCTTCAGTGTGCTAAGAGCTCCATGTGATGATGTGATGTTTTTACTGCTGTTCCCCTGCCTACAGAGTGCCATGAGCAAATGTCTACCAAGTCTCAAAAAGGACTTTTGATCAGTGTGGCTTTCTAAATCCAGGGACTGTTGACATAACTTTCTGATTGTTCTCTGTGTTCCTTGCCCAATCAGTTCTTCAAGATATAGCCACTCAAGTCTGTGTCTGTACTCCATCTGATCTCTATTCAAAGAATGGTCTGTGGACCAGTCGCTTGTGGATCCTTGAGATCAGTTGGAGGTGCAAATGCTCAGAACCGATTCCAGCAGGCCTTTATCAGAAGTGACTTAAACAGGATTTCCCAAGATTTTGTTTGTAGGTTGAAATTGGCAATCTTGGCCCTCTATAACATACCCTGGAGATTTCTCAAGATATTGACCATTTATATTAGATATATTTAAAGTTTCTGTGCTTGTTTATTAATGTTAATTTTACAAATGGTGATAGGTGCTGTGGCAGTTTGAATGGGAATGGCCCCATAGACTCCCACATTTGAATATTTAGTCTCCATTTTGTGGAGGAATATTTGTCTGGAAAAGGCTAGGAGGTGTGGTCTTGCTGGAGGAAGTGTCACTAGGGTTTCAAAGGACCAGTGTCATCCCCAGTGTGCCTCCTGCCTGTGCTTTGAGACATGAGCTCGGCTCTCATGTACTCTAAAGCTCTGGAACTGGAACTGGAACTCCAATCAAACACTTTCTTTTATGACTTGCCTTAACCATGATGTTTATCACAACAGTAGAAAAGTAACTAACCTTAAAAAGGAACAAGACAGACTGAAAATAAGTGAATCGACAATTTCCCCACTATTCTGTATCTGTCTCAGCTTCTTGTTATCACATACTCTCTGAAAGCTTTTACTATAATTACTATCAGGTTATCTCCCTTCCACAGCTCACTCAGACCCCTACTGATGGCCAGGTTCAGATTTTAAGTGCGCTTATTGGATACATCCAGCTAGACAGAGTCATAGAAGCAACAATAGCTAATTTTATCTTCTCACTTTACAATGCCTTTGTTTTACTACTATAAATAATAAGACTGACTGCGCCTTCTAAAGAGATTTCCATGTGAATTTATTAATCAGAGTCATATGATATATCCAGTTCTAAAAGCATATTAGACTGCCCCCCAAACATATAACTCTTTGAAACGAGATACCACAACCCCCAATGTATACCATACCCTATTTCAGCATGCTTTTTTTTGGAGTTTCATTTTGTTATTGTATTTTATTGTTTTGTGGCATGTATGTATATACATGTAATATATGTACGTATGTATGTATGTATGTATGTATCACACATGTGAGTTTCCAAGGATACAGTCAGGTGTCTTCCTCTATCATTTCACTTTATTCCCTTGAGACAAGGTCTCTCACGAAAACAAAAGCTCCTCATTTTGACTACATTGGCTAACAGCAAGCTCCCAGGATCTACTTGTCTTTGCCACCTGATGCTGGGGTTACAGGCAAGTATACCCATGCCTGGATATATTTTGGCTACTAGGGATCCAAACTCAGCTCCTAATGCTTTCAGAGTAAGTGTTCTTATCCACTGAGCCATATCTCCCTAGCTTTTGAAATGCATTTTAATATGCATCTTTTTGTCTGCATAGGGCCCTTGTATTGGAAGCCTAACAAATATATAAATTTAGCAATGAACTAAAAAGTCAAAGATCTCTAAATTCTAATGTATGCTACTTGGAATTCTAATTTTCCAAATTACTTTGGAAGCAATAATTGAGGCTTGGGCTTTAATTACAGCAAAATATATAAATAAATATTTTTGCTACTTTGCAGCCATGCGAGCATATTCATATCCCTAGGTGGAAAGTTTTGTTTACATTCATATTATTGCTACTTGTGTTTAATTCCCAGAGACTGGGGAAACCTGCTATATTTTACAGCTGGGAAGATACTCAATCAGATTGAACATTAGGCCACTCAACACAATAGGCATTTGCTCTTGAATTTCAAAGGACTTAAAATTATGCTTGAAGTGAAAGCTGAATGCTACATTATCTTTTTATTCCAGTTTGAGAACATATAGAAAGTAGAAGACTGTCAGAGAAACGGGGCCAAACGGCTGAAGATTGATGCTGTAATATATGGAGAGAAAATGGGAACTGTCCAGGCAGCCACTGGTATGTCATTTCTTAGTTTTGGAAGCTGTGGGCCCTGTACTTCCTATCTAATCAGATATATTTATCCCTCTCAGGTCTCTGAGGTGGTTGAAGAATAGATAGCTAGAGTCTCATAGTTAAATTTTGAGTTGTTTAGGAATCAAGAGGGTATTCTGGATCTAAGAAGATGTTTTTAAAATTGTGATGCAAGTTAGTATAAAAGCTGAGTCAGATATAGAACTTTAAACTCATGGAGATGGTTAGATAGTAGAATGTTAAAGTCAGGTGCCAAATACATATGGACTGGACATTGGGAATGTATTCTAAGCCATATAACTCTTATAATTGTGGCCTATTTATTTCTGTTGTTTTGTATTGTATTTATAGTTATAAGAAAAAGAACCAATTTTTTGGACTGAAAGGGAGAGCTGTTGGGGGGAAAAAGAAATACCTTAAACTGAAAAAAAAAAGAAGGGACGAGGATGGGGGGGCTGAGGGGGAGGAGGGTGGAAGGGTGGGACTGGAGGGGGGAGTAGGGAGGGGATTGTGATTGAGATGTAACTTGAAGAAAAAAAAAATAAATTATTAAAAAAAAAAAAGAAAGTAGAAGACTGAAAGGGACTTGAGAGCCTGACCGTATCTCGGTCCTAGGAAAAGGGAGGCATTGTCCCTCCCCAGGGCACAAGCCAGGTGTGAATAAGTTTGATTAGTTACATTAGAAAAATTAAATTGCAACTTGCCATTGATTTAAAAAGAAATCCCATAGAACATTCTCTAAGATGGTGTGATATTATGGTGGGGAGCCGGTGTATATTAAAGGCACATTTCAAATGTCTTCCTTTAAATAAGGTGAACACTGAGATGGTTTGGCTCTCTGTATGTGTTGTTTCACTGAGCCAGAGGAGGTGCAGCCAAAACCTTGCTTGGTTACTGGCTTACTGAGGTAAACCCTGGATGGTCTCCCACCAAGCTTCCACAAAGGTGACTCTGTCTCCCCAGAAGTCACCAGCTCCCCAGGTCTTCTGCCTTTCTGCCTGCTGCTCCTCACAGCTTCCTGGAGTTGACCAGCCCTGCTGGCTTTCCTCCAGCTGGTCGAGCAAAGGAATGAACAATATTCAAGCCCTCCACTTAAATTCTTTATCTACCAGTGCCAGTCGCTGCTCTAACTTTGTTGGGGATACCCACAGGCTAGGCAGATGCTCTTGATTTGGGGTGCATGTGTGAGTGTGTGTGTGTGTGTGTGTGTGTGTGTGTGTGTGTGTGTGTGTGTGTGTGTGTGTGTGAGTGAGAGAGAGAGAGAGAGAGAGAGAGAGAGAGAATTGGGGGGCTGCAGAGGGTGGGAGAATTTGGTGTACACAATTGAAATGACTTGTTTTCACTAACTTCTGAGAAGTAAAGCACATTCATTACATACAGAAGTTGTTGAGCGGGAGACCACCGAGAGTCCTAACATTTTCTGTCCTGTGAGTGGATTAATTTGGAAACTGTTTTTTTTTTTAAGTACTTTTGGAATGTATGCTTTGATTGCAGTAAAACAGTCCACATTCTCTTTTATAACATAAAATCTGTGTGAAAAAAATATATATAAGCTATATAGTACAGGATATCTATACTACAACCAATGCACCAAAGGGAACATGGACATAGACTTTTTTGTTTGTTTGCTTGTTTGTTTGTTTGTTTTCTCTCCCTGGCAATGAGACACTTTGCCCTAGTGGTGCTGCCTTGTAGGCCCCCCAATGTATGACTGCTGAACTGGGGCGGGAGACTGTTAGGTAGGGACAATCCACTCTAGAGGAATGGGATGGAAGAGTTAGGGGGTAAAGGATGGGAGGGCGGGGCTGGGAAGGGGGGAAAGAGGACAATATGATGGAGATGTAACCTGAAGCAATAAATAATAAAATTATTTTTTAAAAAAACTGCTGGTCTGGAAGGGGAAGCCTTTGCCTGCTGGAGAAGTCTGTATGTTGGTAAGCATTTCTCAATCCCTGGCTTCCGTAACTGGCTGTGTAGGTTTTGAATATTGAAGAAGATGAGCATGAGGTAATGCACACTCTGCACCAGCTGAGTAGCTTCTCTTTCCTTCACCAAGTACCTCACAACTGCAGAATAATTTCACACTGTTACAGGACAGAACCTACAGCAAGATGAATGCACAGTCTGCACTAATCTTGATTCTTGTCTACAATTCTAAAATTGGTTCAGATCTAGTGCATTTTAAACCACTTTTCATAGGGATCCAGTTTCTCTTGTATTTGTAAATTAAATATGAAACTCTGCTGAGACCTTATATTGCTTTTTTGGAATGTTGAGTCTTGTTCTAGAAGTTGCTACTGGTGTGTGTATAAATAAAGACATATTCCCATGTAGTCTCTCAGGTCTCTTGATGAGGGAGATCACTGGCTAATGACTAATAAAATGCATTTATTACAAATATGTTTACTCTCTTTAGTCATCAAACTAAGTGAAAGAAAATTACTGATGAACATAGCATGCATCAAGAAATGTTTATTGCCTGTAAGTATTATTGTGGGTAAATCGGTGATATCTGAGAACATTTTTAGCATATACACATGTATGTATAATATGTATTATGCACATATGTATATATATATACATGATTCACTTAAAACATATTTCAATACTTTCCAAAATAAAATTCTGGACACTGACTAATTAGCTTTCTTTAAGGTTTCCTTAATTAAATACTTGTTAAGCAGGTTATTAGTGATCACTAAGTGAATCTATAAAGGAACTTGGAAGAACGTGGAACTTGCCATGTAATGGGCTCTATTCATGGTTATTACTACTGCAAGGAGCAGGGGATGTGATAGATGGGTTGCATTTTGCTTAATGTTTGCTCTGAGGTATTTTATTGTTCTAAATAGGTAGTAAATGTCCATTTAAAAAGAAAAGCAATTGTCAGCAAGCTGCATAAAAAATAACTGGAGTACTGTCTATATTTCTCCCAGTTTTAATCAAGTAAGCGAAAGCAATCATCCTCAATCACGATGCATTGCAGTATCATTGCAGAGTGGAGCCCAGCTGACTCCCGTATAAACCACAGCAGGGCAGATGAGAAGCAGCCCGAGAACCACTCCATAGAAGCAACTTGCAACTCATAGCAAAAAGAGTCCCCTTCCTCCTTTCTCTCTCTCCCTCTCCTCCTATACTAATCCCATCCCCCCCTTCTTGCTCCAGCTCTCTGTCTCTCTCAAGTCTAAAATTATTTCAAGACAAACCATTATCAGACTGAACAGAGTGATCTTAGAAGGTTGTGCACATCCAAGACAGTATCTACAGCTATCCTGAAAGCCACACTTTCTTTTTATTTTGAAGACACAATACATGTAATTCCCAAATTGTGCCCTTTAAAAACTTAATTTAAAAAAAGCAATCTTTAAGACTAAATAATTTAATTTAGAGCTTATAATAGTGTATTTAACTAGATCTATGCTGTGAGCATCTTGCACATGAACTCAACAACCACAAACACAGTTTTACACCAGGGTAGCAAGCCACCAATTTTCAGTTCTACAGAATGGCATGGTGTGGATAATACTGAGCAGGGAAATGCAAATGCCAGTGGTAGCCTTATTTTCTAAAGCATGGAAGAGCTGGGGCTCACACATTTCACTGAAAAATGCCAGAATTATATGACTAGAGAATTGAATTATCTCTCATTAAGTAATAAAATATGAGGAGTGTAACTAGAAAACAAAGTTCCCACTACGCATGTCTTCTTTTGCTTTGTTTGTTTGCTTGTTTGCAGTAAACGTAAAACAAGGCTGATTTCCACTGAGGAGTAGTATTCTATAAGACTGAGAAAGCGTCACTGATTTCTCTAATTTTATTGATCCAATGGAAACCAGGCCAACTGTTCTGCTAATAAATGAAGTTGAGGGCCAGTGAGATGGCTCAGCATGGAGAGAAGTTTTCTGTGCAAGCCTCAGAACCTGAATTCAGGCTCCAGAACACATGCCCAGGTAGAAGGAGAGACCAACTCCACAAGGCTGTCCTCCAATCTCCACATGCATGTCATGGCACACAGGTTCACATGCACACATTCAATATACTCACAACAAATCATTTAAAAATAAATGACACTGTGTTTAAATAATACTAAATATTACATTTAAATCTCATCAAGTTTCCAGATAATTGTTCACCTTTCCAGGATCCTCCTTGCTCATGAGCTATTTGAGCAGAAATTGATACTGCCATTGCAAGTGTACAGAAAACAACTCTTTGGGTCATTGCTCAATCAATGTTTAGTCAATTGACTCCACTGAGTGATGGTCATCATCAGTCTCCAAGCTGGTGCGAAGTCTGAATGAGATATATATAGAGAGACATCTCTCCTGACCTCATGAGACTCTGTAGAATGAACAGGCAGGAAAGGATTAAGGGGTGGTGACAAATGATTTTGTCTGAAGAAGTTAAGCTAGAAGCATACAAGAGGAAAGACTTGGCAGAAAAAGTGGTGTCCAACAATAAGAATGACTTAACCAATGAATTGGAGGAGAAAAGAACTTGCCCTGGAATAAAGTGAAGACAAACTCACACAAACATAGCAATAGGTGCATGAAAGAAAATACCACAGAGCTAAAAGACATTTCGTGTAAAGATGGGGAATCAGTCGTGTATGAAACTACAGCTAGGTAATGATTCTTAATCAAATAACCACTGAGAAGGAAACCTTTGATAGAGAAATATGATATCTTTTAAATAGCTCTCTAAAAATAAGAATGAATGGAGTGAAATGCATAATCATGCTTATGTCAAAAGTGGCTTTTACATTCTAAGAGAGAGGAGAACTTGCCAAGGAAGTAAATGGCAGATGGTACTTAAAGTCACAGGTGACAGAGTAGGAGGTTGAGTGGCTCATTGTGCTGATACCAAAGGCAAGTTAAAAGGTTATTTCAGTGCACTATCAAAGGGCTTCAGTTGGGGTTTCTATTGCTGCCATGAAAACAGTATGATAAAAAAGCAAGTTGGGGATAAAAAGGGTTAATTCAGCTTACACTTACAGGCCATAGTCCATTATTGGGGGAAATCAGGACAGGAACTCAAGCAGGACTCAAACCTGGAGGCAGGAGTGGATGCAGAGGCCACAGAGGAATGATGTTTACTGGCTTGCGTCCCATGGTTTGCTGTGCCTAATTTCTTATAGAACCTTGGACTACCAGCTCAGGGATGGAACCATCCACCTTGGGCTTGACCCTCCCCCACGGAGCTAATTGAGAAAATACTTTACAGCTGGATCTCATGGAAGCATTTCCTCAACTGAGGGTCCTTCCCCCCTGATAACTCTAGCTCGTGTCAAGTTGACTCAAAACCAGACAGTGCACCAAGGTGTGACAATCTTGGATAGGATTTTGCTGAGCAGCAGGTAACATGCTACAGGTATGATATGACTGAGAGATAGAAAGCCACATTTTTGGCCAGGCATGGTGGCACACAACTTTAATCCCAGCACTCGGGCATCAGAGGCAGGTGGATCTCTTAGTTTGAGAACAGCCTGGTCTACAAAGCGAGTCCAAGACAGCCAGGGTTCTGTTACACAGAGAAACCCTGTCTCAGAAAAACCAAAAATAAACAAACAAATAAGCTGCATCTTTAAGACTGATGAACAGATAATGGTAGGGAGGGATTCCTGGCTTGATGTCAGCTTTGACAAACAGTCCAATGGCACTGATGTTTCATCAAATTGAAGATACTGGATGCCATGAAGTAACAAAAAACAACTATAGAAGAATAAAGTATTTAGCTAAGACTCAGACGAACATGGAAGATGAGATTAATAGTTACAAAGACCCCGTAGTAGGTCTACAGTAGCATTAAAGTAGATAATCAAACCTACCACCTGGTCCTCTGCAAAGACAAATCTTCTACACTCTGAAAAAAGTAGAGTTGACCATTTAACCATGCCGGCCATAAAAAAAAAAAAAGGAGCTAACTCTCTTATGGTTATAATGATTTCCACTAAAAAATGTTATTTGTTATTCACACTAGAAGAGAAAGAATCAGGTGTTGGCAAGGGGTGGCCATTCCCCTGAAACTGTGGCCTATGGAGATGTGAACTGAAGAAATGGTCCTACCACACTCAGGTAGGAGGAAAGTGGGATAAAACCAGGCAGAAATTGGAATGCCATGGAGGAATTTAGGAGGTATAATTATTGATAGCAAATTGAATCCCATTTTCTGCACTTTACTATTTCCTGTTATTTCCAAATATTTCCAAAAGTTTTGTCTTCAGTGCTGTAGTTTCTCCTTTATAGTGTTTGGTGAATGAAGGGGAGACCTGAGACATAGCTAGAACTGAGTGTTTGTGGAAGAACAGAAATCATGTTCTCGGCTTAGATTAGTTTGGACATTATGTAAAATGTCCCAATATAGACCAGTTAGCTGAAATAAATTACAAGTATAAATATATATATACATATATATAATTATAGTATATATTAGTGTGGCCCCCTTCTTTAAGGGCCTCCCAAAGAGCTGGAAAGAAGAGAATCCATTTAAAAGATCTAACTTCCTCCAGTCTTGAAATATGAGCTCAACCCAATTTTATTTATATTTAAGTAACAGCTAGCACCTGGAAGTGTTATGAATTGGACTGAAGTCTGTCTTGCTTTCACAGAACAGCCTAGACTTCAAAGGGAGATTTCACATCTTTTCCCATTCCTCTTGCCTAATGGAAACTATCCATTTGTGTGAGAAAATGTGTATGTGTGTGCACTACAATCTGTTTTTTCAAATTAGTTTCAGTTTCATGTGTACAATGTTAATAACAGATGAAAACTATTTTCCTTCAAATTATATAGCAAAAGAAGTTTGTATTGTTTTTGTAGCCTGACTTCCATGTCTAAGCCTCAATTTTATGATGGAAGCAAATAGAAAGAAACGAATTGCCATGAAGAAATTTTTTAGAGGCATTTGAAAACTGTATCAATTTCATACATCATAAAATTTCAACCATGATAAAGCCAAAGTGTGTTATATTTCTACTAAGGAAGACATCAGGAAAACTGAGAGATTTTCTTCTCTTCTACAAATCAAAGATGGAAAGAGGTATATAGACAGAAATTGTGGCACCATTCAAAAGTAATCATCACATTGTTTTCTTCCATTCATCTATTGATGGGCACACTTAGATAGATTCCATTCCTTGGTTATTATGAATCATGTTGCCATGGATCAGAGAGTGCCAATATGTCTTTGTCTTACTGATTACATTTTCTTTGGACACATGCGCAGCTATGAGATTTCTGGATCATATGGTAGTTTGATTTTTAATGTTTTGAGGAAGTGATCTCCTATTTTCTACAGAGACTATATAAATGTATATTTTACCAACAGTGTAAAAAGACTCATGGGTAAATCTACAGGATCCTCTGTGAACTGAAATAAAACAGATAACAGGAAGACTAAAACAGTGTTTCAGGATCTCAACCCATATAGAATCTATGAAGGTTAATTGCCTAGAAGTAGCTCATAGGATGACAGTTACCAGAGGCCAATGGGGTTAAGGGGAGAAAGGTAAAAAAAAAAATGTTGGTCAAAGAATAGAAATTTTAAATAAAACATGAGAAATAAATTCAAGAACTTTTAGGGTATCATATGATGACCACAGTTGATAATATACAATACTCCTGAAAAACACTGACTGAATTTAAAGAAGCGTCATCATAAAAATGATAGTATATGAGATATATATCTCAATAGTTACAATAATGCTATTGACTACATATGCATACATTCAAGACATTATGTTATATTGTTAAATATAAAATCTTTAATTTAATAATAGTTGAAATAAATAGGTAAGAGTTTAGAGGGTGGCCAACCAGTTAAGAGTACACACTGCTCTTGAAGAAGACCCTAGTTTGGTTCCCAGCACTTACATTGGACAGTTTGCAACCTCCTGAGACTTAGTTCCAGGTAATTCAATGCCCTCATCTTGCCTCTGTGGACACTTGCACCCACATGCACAAACTCACTACCCCACACCCAACCCACCTCCACACACATACATAATTAAACTGTAAAATAAATCTCAACAAACAAGCATGTGAAAATATCAAAATTGTTACCAATATTTCTTAAGGTAAACTGCACCTAATTTGCTACATTTTTTGTTTGGCATTTTATCTGGAATTTTTTTTTTTGAAACAAAACGCTCTTCTGTTATCTCTGGCTCATTTTCTTTCACATAACCACAATCATTTTCCAGGGGATATTATTTTCCAATTATTCATAAAGTGCCATAAATTTCTACTAAGAAAAGTTGGCCAAATATCCTTAGCAAATGAAAAAAGTTATTACAAAGTCTCATTCGATCCTGACAGCCATTTGTGATCATTTTCTTTTAATATGCATTTGGGAAGAACAGGTCATTTCAGAGCTCAATTAAAAAATTAATTTGTTCCTGTTGAAAATGTAGAGAGACATGAATCATTTATAACAGCTTATTTTGAATAAAAAACATGAATTCATTCAACAGAAACATAATTTACCAGAAAATTTATTATACGGACAGCTTGGAAGCAGATGTGTTGGTTCAATGGGTGTAAAGTCATGTCTAGCATCAATGCACGAAATAAGGAAATAGTTTTATTAAAAGCAAACACAAATCAGTCTGGCATGTTACAAAAAAAGTGATAAGAATAGGTCTTTCTTGCTCCAAGCTTGATAACATAAAAATTAATGACTTAATGGCTTTTTTAAAAAGCGCAGTTTACACTTCTAATTTTCAAAGAGAAAACGGACTAGTCAAGTTGTCGAACTCCCCATTAATTTCTCAAAAGACCTCTAGAGGGACAGATTAGATGGAAGCTAGCTATGGGGGAAACCAAAGTTGCTTTGTTTTACTATTTACATATGATCATTGTAAGGAAACTAGGCCAATCTATACAAAGGAATGGATTCAGCATAGTATATCTGAATCCAGAAATATAAGGAAAGGCAATGAAAATCAGAAGAATTTCATTGTGTACATGTACCACAGTTTATTTTTAATCCATTCCTCGGTTGAGGGACATCTGGGTTGTTTCCAATTTCTAGCTATTACAAATAAGGCTGCTATGAACATAGATGAGGAAATGTCCTTGTGGTTTGGTAAGGAAACATTTGGATGTATACCCAGAAGTGGTGTGGCTGGGTCTTGAGGTAGAGCAAGTTTTCTAAGATATTGCCAGACTGATTTCCATAGTGGTTGTACAAGCTTGCACTCCCACCAGCAATGGAGGAGTGTTCTCCTCCCTTTCCTCCACAACCTCACCAGCATGTGCTGTCATTTGAGTTTTTGATCTTAGCTATTCTGAAAGGTGTGAGATGAAATCTCAGAGTCGTTTTGAGTTGCATTTCTCTGACAGTTAAGGATGCTGAGCATTTCTTCAAGTGTCTCTCAGCACAATGAAATACTACTCAGCCATCAGAAACAACAAAATCATTCAACTTGCAGCCAAGGATGGAACTAGAGAAGCTCATCCTGAGTGAGCTAACCCAGACTCAGAAGGATGCACATGGCATCTACTCACTTATAATCAGATTTTAGCCATATAGTACAGGATATCTATACTAAAACCAACACACCAAAGGAAACAGGAACATAGACTTTGTTACCTGTTAATGAGACACTTTTCCCTAGTGGTGCTGCCTTGTAGGCCCCCAGTGTATGAGGAGGCTCTTGGCCCTCATATGACTGCTGAACTGGGGCAGAGGACTGATATGTAGGGTCACTCCACTCCAGAGGCGTGTATTGGAAGGGATAGGGGGTAGAGGATGGGAGGACAGGATTGGAAGGGGTGGAAAGAGGGCACTGTTATGGAGATGTAACCGGAAGTAATAAATAAACATAAAAATAATAATAATTAGTTGAAAGTATAAAAAATCAGAAGAATTTTCCACACAATAGTAAGACACATGGATTAAATGTTAATTCAACTTTTAATTTTTTGAGGAACCACTATATTATTTTCTATAAAGCTTGAAGTAATTTATATTCTACCAAGAGTGTGCAAGGTTTGTGGATACATCTTTAAGACATTATGTTCACTGAAATAGTACAAAAATACAGATTTACTTCTAGAAAAGACCACACACACACACACAAAACCCCTGGGATTAAAGATACCAGGGCCAGCTAGACAGAAGTGTAAATAGAGCAACTTGTCCACCCAGAGCTGTCCACACCATAGACCCCACTACACAAGTGTGTCACCTTACAAAACAAAGGTGATCCAAGTAGCCCATGGAACACAGGACACAGATTTCATGACTTTGAGGTGGGAAGACTCTCCTAGATTTTTGACTGAAAGGATTCTGGGCTCGGTGTAATCACAAAGCTCGAGGGGAAGGAAGGCAGGAGAAGACTCAAAATGACATTGTTTGAGAAAGACTGGAATTGCCACCTCAGTCTTTGACAAGAAAGTGGGGAGTGTGAGAAGGGGTATGGGCATTGAGTCAAAAAAAAAAAAAGCTGGTAAGGCAAGACAGATTCTCTCTTTAGTTTCCAGAAGGGAGTGCAAACCTGCCATGCTTTGGCCTTAGCCTGAGAAGACATACTGTGAAATTCTTAACTGTAGATTTATAAGATGAGAAATTCATCTAGTGGAAAATCATTGTTCTGTCAGGACTTGTTACAGCATCAATGTAAAAAGTAGTAAAGTGTGCTGGGATGATGGCTCACTCAGAAGAGCACTTGTCTTGAAAGCACGAGGACCTGAATTTGATCACCACAATCCACAAAACAAAACAAAAACAAACTATTCACAAAGTCAGGTGTGGCAGTATGTGCCTATAATTTCAATGCTGAGTGGCAGAGCCAATCAGAACCCCGGGGCGGGGCTCAGCGCCTGCCTTGTCTATTTCCTCATCCCCTGGGGACAGTAAGGATTGGAAACGCTTCCTAAAGTGATCAGTTTCAGAAACTCCCATCTAAAATATAGTTTCTAAGCCAGTGTGAAGTTCCTCACTCCCATATCAGAATGATCAACAGACATTTCTGATACTTGGGAGGTTCATGCTATGGAAAAAATCAAAAGGAAAAAAAATATAGTAACCACCCCGAACAAAAGAGGAGACTGGAGGTTGGAGGAAAAGATAAGAGTTTGAGCATGAAAAGCTAATATGATTTTTAAAAACAGATTAACAGAGAGGAGGAACACCTACTCTTCCTCTGCCCAGCGGACACAGTATTAAGCTGATACCTAACGACTTATCATTATACCCATTAGTTTATCTCTCAAACCTCATCAGAGAAGCTTCAATTTGCACTAGGTAGTGATTGTCACAGAGACTCACAGTTGACCAAAGCATAGAAATATAAGAGACTGCAAAAACATTCAGCCCTAAAAGAAACACATGTAACAAATCTCTTCCTCCCAAGGACCTACCAAGTGGAGGGTACAGAAAGAGCCTAAGAGCCAGAGGCAGTGGATGACTACAAGGAAACAGTGTCCTCTGAATACAGCTGGCAGCTGTGCATATAAACTCGCTGTGGTTGTGATATATGCACAAGACATGCCCAAGTTCAAGCCAGAATAACTCCCAGCATGGAATTGGGCACACAGCCCTACTCCTGGCCATGGTGTTTTTGATTATTGCCCGCTACAGGGAAAGAGACAGTTTCCTCTAAAAGTGTGGCTCTGCTAAGTCAACCATGATCCAGTGGGAGACCACACATCCAATAATATTTGGGCAACACAAGTTGATCTTAAAGGGCTAACAAAAAAAAAAAGACACAAAGTTGGGTGGACAGGGAGGTGGGGTGAATTTGGAAAGAATTGGGGGGAATGAATATGACCAAAATACATTGAACAAAACTCTCAAAGAACTAATAATATTTTTAAAAGAATAAAAGTTGACGTATGTTAAATAAACCAGGAACTGAAAAATACATTTATTAAAAAAAACTTATTGTAAAAATGTAAGAGCTGAGACTAACTCTGTCCATAGAGGTTACTGAACAGAGGTTTTTTTTTTTTAATTTTCCAAAACTTTGGGGAAAACAAAAAGTAGATAGTAGAGAAACTTAAGAATTATAAACTTGGCAAGCCGGGCATTGGTGGCGCACGCCTTTAATCCCAGCACTTGGGAGGCAGAGGTAGGCGGATTTCTGTGAGTTTGAGGCCAGCCTGGTCTACAAAGTGAGTCTAGGACAGCCAGAGCTGTTATACAGAGAAACCCTGTCTCGAAAAAACAAACAAACAAAAAAAAGAATTATAAACTTGGGCAATAAAATTAAAATTCTTGAAAGAAAAAAATAAATAAACTGAGCTATATTAAGGATTAACTTCTCCAAAAAGAAGCCTGGTCATGGCCCTGTGCTCTGGGAAGCAATCTCTAAGGTCTTTAGAATCTAGTCTGCTTTACAGTAGTGGTCTACAACTTTAACACAGTATCAGGTTCCCACAAGACCAAGGTGCCACTACAGTTGACCATAGAAAACTGGTAACACAGAACAATGGATGCAAAACATTTTACCCTGAGCTGGATCACTCTACTATAGAAAATATTACTGGGGCATTTGCTGAATCTATGAGATTTTAGTGGCAATAATATATACCTGTAAATTTAATATATGTAATGTGTGTGTGTGTATGTGTGTGTGTGTTGGGGAGGTGGCACATGTTTCTACCATAGGATGCACATAGAGCTTAAAGCAAACCTCTGGTATTGGCCTTTGTTCTCTATTTTTGAGGCAGACTCTCTCTCTCTCTCTCTCTCTCTCTCTCTCTCTCTCACACACACACACACACACACACACACACACATACACACACACACACACACACACACACACACACACACACAAACTTTCCATGTTTACCATTGTGAACATCGGGCTAGCCAGAGACCTTCTTTGGAAGCACTGGGGTTACTGAAATGCATTCCACGCCCTATTTTACATGGGTTCAGATCTCACCCTTGGTTGGTAAGAGATTTACAATCTGAGAAATTTATCAACACCTCAAACTTCATATAACTTTTTACTTTTTATGTTTCAATTAAAAATTCCACAATCGCTTAACTATAAACATGAGCCTTCATTCTTCCTCTTTTATCCCTTCATTGCTTTATGTATGTATTTTTACATAAGTTCTAATTGAAAAGCTCAGGCTGCCTCAGAAGTCAGCATTTAACCCAGACTGCCTTTGAACTCATGATCCATCCTGTTTCAGCCTCCAGTTGCTGGTATTACAGGTGTGTATGGCCAAAATGGAAATCCTATTAGTTTCCCAACCTAGAATCTACTGACTGAAGGAGAAATAATGTCTTCAGGAGGAAGGACCCTACTCTGATACAAAGTGTACATGTTAGTGAGTTCCCAGTACTTTCCAAAAGGTATAACTCCCATGGCCCTCAAGAACTGGGCATAGCATATACAAAGAAAATAGAGAAATTGCATACTGCATCTGAGATGACATTGATTACAAATGTCTTTTCTTAATTAACAGCAACATCAGAGATGGGGAGTCAGTCTAGCTGCTTAAGTTTCTACCTTGATAGCACAAGAAACTGAGACTGATCCATACCACATAAAGCTGTGCATGGTGTTACGAGCTTGGAATCTCAGTGCTACAATGGAGGAGAAGGGCAGGTCCCTGGAACCTGATGCCCAGCAGGCCTAGCTTTCTTTCTGAGTTTCAGACAGTGAGAGATCCTGAATATACAGGGCCTGCACAGGTGTCTGTATCAGACGGGGTCCCAAAGCTGAAAGGAGGAGTGGACACACACCTCTATCCTTAACTCACAAGTTATCTCCAATTGACAACCACTTGCAAATGAAAATCTAGTTTTTTCTAAGGGCGACTCCCACTGGGAGGAAACAAACTACACTTAAGGGTAGGACCCATGCCCAGCAGTAGATGGCCAACACAAAATGAACTCAGTGGCTTCTTTGGAGGTTCTTTGTCTCCTGTTAAGTCTCAGTTATTTTGATTGTTTGTGAAATTGACATGTCTAATGCTGGTATCTCTCCCACTTCAGTCCCTTAACCATTGAAGTGACTGATGTCTGACACAGAAACAGTCCAAGTAGAATTCTCTGAAAAGAATGATCCATTGTCCCATGGGCCAACATAGAACTTTTATGCTAGGAAAAGGATCAATGTCTAGAGCAATCCTTAAGGGCTTAAACATGCAGGGGACTCATGGCAGCTCCAGTCAACCCATTGACCTTGTTCCAGAACATGCTGGAATTGACAGTGACCTATCAGTAAGACAAGTTGTGCAAGTCTAGGTTGTAACTGCTATTTCACATGCAGCACTTTTGCTATAGTGCATTAATTTGGATGGCCTGTTGATCTAAATGTGGCTGTTGATCTAAAAATCTATCTTGTCTTCAAATAGACCCCACCAGGATATCTTATTGAAGAAATGCAGGAGCATAACATAGTTGGAGTCTCAACTCTGTGCATGTTGTTCATTAATGTTGGGATCACGGCAATAATTGAGGATCAGGACAAAGATGAGAATCAGTTACAGTCATCTGTGGAGGTGAGTCCTTAGTCCATCCTGTTCCACCTTGTACATTTTCCTCAGGAAAGGAGATTCACCAAGGTGTTGAAGGGACTAGCTTCCAGAAATCATGTCTGAAGTAGATAAGATTTAAGCCGTTCTGTGGGGAAGATGGTCCTGGTACATCCACCTCAGGTCTTAATGCATTCACACATCCTCCCACTAAAACATCCAGCTTCTGAATTTCTTTCTTCTTTGTCATCACTCTATGATCTGGAGAGCAGATAGGACCTACTGAAGACATCTGCTGCAGTCGTCATTTAGCTGCTATGTGGGGATGAAAGCCAAATGACCACTGAGTGACTTTATTTTCACTCAAGAACAGTCTAAGCTGCAGAGAAGAACTGGCCTGAGCTCATGGCCATCAACACACAGTCCACACCAATTGCCTTCTCTATACCACAATGTGAATGTTCTGCCCTTTCACCCAACTCAGAATGGCTCCACAGGGTAATGTCTGCAGGGCCAGCTAATCCCTTGTCAAAACCACAGCACAGCCCAACCTCCCTACATCAGCTTGTTTCCTATGTGTATTCCCTAATACCTAATAAACTTCATAT
>CAJQZJ010032054.1:5467814-5596746 GCA_907164525.1 Lophiomys imhausi | reverse complement strand
CAGCTTGTTTCCTATGTGTATTCCCTAATACCTAATAAACTTCATATGTGGGAATTTCTGTCTCAAAATTTACTTTCCAAAGAAGCCAATCCGTGATAGCACATTATTTACAGGTGTAGAACAAGCTAAAAAGAGACAATTAAAGAAATTGAAACAGATAAGGAGAGGAGGTGGGCAAAGGAGCACCATTTCTTTTGTAAAATGTGTTAAATGATTTGATTTTTAAACTACAATTGTGCATTTTATAATGATTTAAGTATGGTGTTAAAAGATGAAGAAAGATTTTTAAAAATATTGCACTGGGAAAAACATTCAAATCAGGGTTCAAATTTATTTATGCTTGAAAAAATTTTAAAACTGAGCTCCAGGGACCCCTCTGATGAACCAGACATCCAACTTTCTTATCATGTTTCTCCACACTTTGCCATGTTATTTTTATCCTCACTTCATGTTCTTCTGTAGAGATATGAATGTTCTTCATCCACACACATGCCACTATGTAAACACTCAGCTTCTAGATGTTTTTCTTCCCTGCTTCCAAATCCACACTGTCATCCAGACTTAAAAAAAGAAAAAAGTAGAGAGTAGACAGGACATGTTGAAGTTATCTGATGGAGTCACCATGTCGTTGACACATGGATTTGGAAGCTAGTCTTCAACTGAACAGGTTTCAGTTTAGGGCATATCTAATTCATCTGTCTAACAAGAAGACATCTGATGATTTGGTAGGTCAGATATAACTCATTATAGATTTCATGAATGCTCTAGTACTGGCTTTGTCTGTAAAGTATTTGCCTTACAGGATAAGGTCTTGAGTTCACTTCCCAGAAGTGCTGGGTGCAGGGGCGCACATCTGTAATTTCAGTCTTGGGAGATAGAGGCAGGTAGACGCCTGTGATGCTCTGGCCAGTGAATCTAACCTTACTGCTCAACTCCAAAGCCAATGAGAGACCTTGTTTCAGAGGATGTGGATGGCCTTGCTGACGACAATACTTGAGGCAGTCCTCTGGCCTCCACATACATTTACACACTTCCACATCCACATATGTAAGTATGTGCACACTTTCATTACAAATAAGAGTTACGATTTTAATTGACTATCCTGGAGTCAAGGGCACTGAAATTAATAGTTTTAGGAGAAACCCAAATTTATCAAGGACAGTAATTTGTCAAGTAACAGTAGATGGTCATTAAGAATAGACGGCGGATGATATCTACGTCCTTAGTCACTAGACAAGGGAGCTGCCGAGATGCTTCAGGTTAGCAATCGAAATACTAGATCCTGGGAACACCAAGACCAACTCTATAGGCAACAGACAACTTAGCCACAGTTTAGTGACATACACATTGCCATTGTCCTCCTGGGAATATCACTTCACATATTTTTGTCTTAGACTTTTTAATCTGTGAAACTGAGCTGTCCACACTTCAAGCAGGGTCTCATGAGGAATGCTGTTATTGCAAAAGACAAAACTACCCAATGAACAATCTGTTTAAATGATCCCCTTCCCTGTGGGTGTTGCCTGCTTGTCTTTTGCTTCATACCATGTTTTTAATTGACATCTTGAGGACATAATAAACAGAGTTTTTAAGCAACACTTGGAAATGACTTGTAAATCCACATTATGTTGTAGATTGGAAAGGGGTGGTTTTCATGGCATTTCCTACATATCAGTATGTTGTTTCTCCTCAGTGGACCCACTCATTTCAATGAAGAAACTCTTTAATGCCATCATCGTGAGTGATAATACTGAATTTAGTGACTTTTTGTGGGGTTTCTATTTGTGGTTATTTTTTTGTTTTCTTGGGGGATGTGAGTTTCTCTTGGTGCCTTGTTTTAGTTTGTTTTTTGAGACAAGGCATCGATGTAGTTCACTCTGACCTTGAAATTGCAGTAATCCTCCTGCTTCCGGATCCAAGGGTTGAGATTAACAGTGTGCTGCCACCCCAGCTTTTAAAAGGGGTTTTGAAATCATAATGGAGTACACAAGATTCTCTCTACAACATCTCTGCATTCACACAGTGTACATTTGTCAAGCTCTCTAGGGAAAAGGAAAAGATAATGAAAAGGATATTACCCACTGAATGAAGTGTGTAGAAATCTTTCCCATGGACAACTACCAACCAGGTCATTGTTATTAGGAAAGACTGAGAAGATACTGAAAACTGGATTAATAATCATCTTTCTACCATCTCATATTTGGCCCCTTTGATAGAGAAAACATAAGACCGGAGCAATGACTCAACAGGTGTAAGTGCCTGTTGTTAAATGTAAGAAACCCAAGTTCTATTCCCAGGTCGTACATGACGGAAGAAGGGAATCAACTCCCAAGATTTTCCTCTAAACTACACACACACACACACACACACACACACACACACACACACTCATACATTCACACAGACTCACATACCAGTAAATGTAATTAAAAATTTTAAATAAAAATATAAATGACTATAGCCTCTTGATCATTCATAAGAATCACAGAAATCTGTTAAAAAAGATTGTACACACCACACATATTTATACATGCACTAGCAAATAAGACATATATCTATACATTTTTTTTGCTATCTTAAGAAAAATAAATTCCAATATAATTCCCTAATTTAAAACTTGTATACAATATCTTTTCAGGTATATTCTGCATTTTATTTCAAAAATGCATTTTATTAAGGAAAAGGGAAGGAATTTATTACTAACCAGGAAACCCAAATGATGGCATCTAAGGTATCAATGCAGTTTGATTCCATCCTGTTTCAGTCTCTTGCAGTACACACCACAGAGGGTTTAGCAGAGGGCTTCCCATCTCTAAACTTGTCCACATTTCAGCTACTCATGAGGTGAGTACTGCCACTAAATAAAAAGCATACCTTTAAAAGACTCAGAGCTGTGATAATGGTTGGGTTCTTTCTGTCAAATGATATAGATTCAAATATTCCCTTGTCACCACATTTGTCTGTATGTATGTATGTCTCTCTCTCTCTTTCTCTCTCTCTCTCTCTCTCTTTCTCTCTCTGTGTGTGTGTATGTGTGTGTGTGTGTGTGTGTGTGCATGCACACACATATAGATAACATTTATTAACACAGCTCCCTCATCAATTCAAGTCCTTTAAGATTTAGTCAGGTATTTTCAGAAGCATCAACATGGACTTTGTGCTTAGGGAAAAGGCAAGCACTTTTTCTAAGAGTCAATAAGGAAAACATGGAAATTAAGATGCTATTGATGCTGAATTCATATATTTCCAAGTTTTCTTTTATACAAGAACTAAAGAATTGAATTTTTACTTTCGAGGCACCTGAATGTGTGAACATGGATTGCAAAGTGCTTCTGTTATTTAATGGGCTTATGGACTTCAAAGACAATTCCGTGCAATTATCTTGTTCACTTGGCCTTAAAGTTCATTACAGTTACAGTTACATAAAGTTAACTTTATGAAACTTCCACCTCCCATTGTATACATACGCTCTAATCACCAAGAGCTAGTGAGTAGATTATACTGATTCTTTTTGATGTCTTAATCATCCTACCTGAGGGATTACCAGAATGACGGCTTGAACTTGAGTCTGATAAGAAAGTCAACATCTATTACTTTATCTACTGGTTGCAAAATAGGGGGCATGTTATAATTCAGATTACAAAGAATGCATATTGGAGGTTAGTGCACTTCAAAATTAATGCCAGTGGCATAACTCTATATTAGAATAAGGAGTGGGGCTCTACACTTGATCTTATTTCCTTCTTCTCCAACATACAAGAGGATGATACTCCATGGAAAATCCTCATGGGAGAGCAGAGAAAAACATAAACCTAAGAAACAACTGCCTAATGGTTTCAGAGATAGTCTCCTAAGTATATTTGAGGTAATACAATTGAAATTAAACTATTTTTTCTCTGTGTTAGGACTTGTTTTGTGACAAGTTTAATGGAAAAGATTGTACAGTCTTTGGAGAATTACAATTGCTCAGGGTCTTAACCAGTCATCATCAAACAAGGACAAGAAACTCTGTAGAGGCGTGATATCACATACCAACAACCACTGTGCTTTCTGAGTCTTTTTATATAGGAACTGCATGTTCAGAGTTAAAAGTCAGACACTCAAAAAAAGGCATTAAAAAGTATCAGAAAAGAGTCTAATAGAAAAAGAGCAATACAAACAAGCCAAGGACAAGAAAACATTTTTTTTTCACACTATTGATGTATTGAATGTAATACAGAGAAAGGCAGAGGGGCTTTATGTATAGACTTTTGGCCACTGAAGATGCGAACACCAGCCAAACAGGATATCAAAAGCATTTCCAGGCTCATCAGCAATGTCATATGATGATGAAAGCAAACAGGACATATGGTCTCAAGTAAAGCAAGGCCATCATAGTCCAATTTAATTTACCTCTAACAAAACATGTTTTACAGAGTGAAGAGAAGGGCTACAGTTTCCACATTTATAAACCATAGTTGTGAACCAAGTTAAACTTGGCTTTGATCATGTGCAGAAGTTGGAAAGGGACACCAATAGCTAGCTCCTTTCTTAAGCAGAATGATGGCTAGGAGGAGCACATCACCGAAGGAGGCTTCCTGAAGCCATCCTGAGCCTGGACATGGCAAGATGGCCGTGCTGCAGATCCGTCGCCTGTACGGTCAGGGTTAGAGCAGTTCTTGTCCACTGAGAGCCCCTGGGTATTAAAACGAACTCATTCTTGTGAGTTAGAGGAACACTGCCAATCAGAAGAAGTACTCTTTCTGATTTTCACCGACTGCATTCTGGATATGAAGCTCGCTTTTCAAAACAGCCTCGGCACTGTCCACATTCTCTGATCTTTTTGCCTCATTTCTTTTGTATAACCTTTTCTGTTGATAAATGCGAACAGCTATGGCAGAGACACAAAGCAAGATAAAGATCACAACGGCTATCAGACCTGGAGAGAGAGAAGAGCAATAAAACACCCAGTCAGAACTTTGGTCAGAATGGACACCATGTCAATTTGATTGCTTAATTAGTCCAGGGAAATATCAGTAATATCTATTAATAATATTTATTATAATTAATGTTATATTATATATTACTAATTATAAAATTATAATCAATATTATATTAATATAAATAGAAAATAAAATATTATTTTCCACTTAAGTCAGCCCTCTACAAGATATAAATTAGAAACAAGAAAACTTGCCTTTCTTATTCAAGCAATATCATAACAGATTGTTTATTTAAGGATTCTTTAAACTTTGTGAGATCCCTTCCATTTATCCTGAATGTGCATTATATTAGATCTGCTTCATCTCTTCCTTTTCTTCAGGAAATACTTACATATTTTTATGACTAAGTGCTGCTTTATAATAAAACATGAAGAAATTTTAATTATTTTTGAAATTATAGTTAAGCCTAATGCAATAAAAGGATTATGTTTTGCGATTAAATATGTAACAATGTCAATAAAGTTGATTTTCAATCAACTGTTGACAAGGAGTATTTTATGTATACAAATAATGCTAATAAAATGGGGGTTTGGGTATGTAAGTATGTTAAAATTCTTTCTGCATGAGGCATATTGGGTTTTGAAACTATAGGTTCTGTATAAATGTTTTATGTATTACAATTCTTAGTTGTGTCCACGGTTATCAACTCTAGAGTGACATGGGATCCCTGAAGTGGAATGAGAACCCCAGAGAGTCCTCAGGACACCCTAGGACAGAGACCCATAGGGTGAAACTCAGTATTCCATTGTAGTTCTAAGGTGTCTTCCCATGGTGCTAAAAATTTCATCCATGGTATATCACAAAGGTAGGGAAAAATCCAGTGGTTAGTACAAATGATGACCAGGACAACAAATTGTAGTACTGGTCATTGAATTTATGGAATAGAAGACATTGTAGTGTCAGGAAAAGCCAAACTCATTTTAGCATGTCTTCAATGAAACAGTACAAAATTTTTACAGGAAAAAAATATTCATTTCATTAACTTTTGTTCCCTGACCACAAGTCTTCCTAATGTGTCATGTATTAAGATAGGGAATATACATAAAGCATGTCTAGTGTATGCTGGAGGGTGATACTTAGCTCCAGAAAGAAAATGCAATCTACAAATATTTGAGTCGTGGGTCTAACTGGCCCTTTGTGCCTCAGTCACACCATTTTTATTTGAAAGGTCAACTAATAGGCAAACTGTTATGGCCCAGATGTTGGTGTCTGGTAGTTCTCTCTAAATTGGACAAAGTAAATCTGTTATTGAAAAGAACCACAATATTAAAAAAAAAAATAATGGTGTTTCATGCTGATCATTAAATTCAAAGGGTCTAATTAAAAAGGAGAATTTGGAAAATTATTATTTGTCACCATGATTTTTAGAGTTTCCTTATGATTTCCATTAAAGCATTAATGGATCTGTATGTGTTCTGTGTATGTGTATGTGTGTGTGTGTGTGTGTGTGTGTGTGTGTGTGTGTGTGTGTGTGTGCGCGTGCGTGCGCTGTGAAGTATTTTATTAGAATCTTTCAGAGACAATTAGGTGCTTCTAAGATAAAACATTATGTAACTATTTTAGCAGGGTAAGCTCATTGTTTAAGTGGGCCTTGAACTCATTTTCAAGTGGCACTCTGGTTTAGTGTGGTTATACCTTAATACAGGTAGCTGCCACCATGTGCAGATGAATGTAATCTCAGCTGGAACATATGGTTCTGGGGTCTCTTATGAATGCAGTTTCTTGAAAATAGATTGTACAAAGTAACAGTGTGGATCAAATTTAGCTTAGAAAACCTGAGCCTCTGGATTATTTTGTTTATTTTTTTTCCCTTGAGGCAGGGTTTCGGTAGCCTTTGAACTTGCTATGGAGCTAAGGATGATCTTGAACTTCTGGTCATCCTGTCCCCATCTCCTAATGTACAGGATCACTAGTGTGTAGAACCACACCCAGTTTATGCTGTTCCATGGGTGGAACCCAGGACTTCACGCATACTGGACAAGCACTCTAGCAGCTGAGCTACATCCCAAGCCTTAGGACTCCACTCCAATATAGATAAATATCGATGTCTATAATAAAATTGAATCAAGACTTGATGGTATTTGAAAGTTTCAATACAATTCACTAAGTAGTGTCTTCATGGCCAATGATAATATTGCTGATGATAAGCCAATTTTTGCCTATATCAGGCTTTCCCAAGAAAGACAGTAATGAATCTAGTATGCATTTGGTAATTTTACTAATGGGTATGGCTACTTAATCACATCAATAACCAATTTTAATTAGAGTATTCATGTGTTGTTATATATTGCCTCTAATCCCTGTTTTAAAAAACAATTAATTTTGTTGCTATGGTTAGTTCAATCATCTTATAAAGTTTCTAGCTTAAAGACAGTGAATCTGAGTATTACAATTTGGAGTAAGTTCCATGACCTTGCTTTGTGTGGCCAAGGAAAACACCTTGACAGCTAGCTGTCCCCCCAAACAAGCTATTTAATATATTCATAATAAATATAATGAACTACTATTTTCTGTGCTGCCGTACCCCAAACACTGTGAGAGTGTGTTCCCAAGAGAAGAGTATGCAGGTTTCTGTCTATCTAAATTCGTATCTTCACAGTCTGTCCAGAAACACTCCCATCTTTGCATCATTATTTTAAAATATCTCACTAAGTCTAACCTCCTCTTTCATACTACTCACTTTGTTTATAAACAAAGAGGATGGTTACCTACAGTCAAGAACACAGGAGGATTGTCTACTCTGGAAAATATTTGAATGCATCAACTGTGGTTACCCACTGGGGTTGATTTATGACTGGCACAATGGGATAAAATTCTACCTCAGTACTACCAGACAGAGCACCACAGTGGAGGACTCCATGCTGTGAATGAACAGGCAAATTGCACATGATCAGCATGAGACTTTTGGAGTTTACATAGTCATTCTCAGAGGTTCTGGTACCAAAGCTTAGTCCCATAGAGATCAAAGCCAGTGGCATGCTGGTTTCATGGACTCTGGCAAGACTTGAGGGGCAAACCTGCCTTGTGCTCTCTCTGCCCTGTGTGTGTGAGCTAGACAGGAAGAGCACTGACTGGGACAATTTGTCTGAGCAGAAATTCTACTTTAAAATATTGAGCTTGTTACAAACAATGGAATATAAGTAGTGTTTTACTGTAGAATGTGTTTCCGTTAGACTATTCTGATAACTACCTAACTCACGATTAAACTAAGTACTCCAAAAAGAGGAGGGTTGTTTTGTTTGTCAGGAAATTAAATGAGAATTCTATTTCATGTATCTGTAACCTACAGATATTTGATTTAAGGGGAGAACAGAAATAACAATAAGAGAAACTGTAGCCATTCTTCACCATCTAAGAAAGGTTCTAGCTGCTGGGGAGAGTTCATGTATAGATGAGAGACACCACAAGACACTAAACTATTCATACACAGACATTGCCCCCTCATCCCCAAACACACACTTATATACAATTATAGACAAAATTAAAAGTACAATCTTTAAAACGTAGGGGGCTAGATAAAGGTCCCAGTAGCTAAGGGTGTGTGCTGCTCTCACAGAGATTTCAGTCCCAAACTCTCACATTTGCCTATAGCCTGAGCTTCAGGAGGTCGAATGCCCTCTCTGACCTCTGTGGGCACAGTGTTAGTTGGGTTTCTATTACTGTGAGAAGACACCATCACCAAAAGCAACACAAAGAGGAAAGGTTTGTTTCAGTCTTACAAGGTCACATTCCATCAATAAAGAAAGTCAGGGTAGGAATTCAAGGCAGGAACTTGGAGAAGGGAGCTGGTACAGAGGCCATGGAAAAATGTTCTTTACAGCTTGCTCCTAGTGGCTTGCTCAGTCTGTTTTTTTATGTAACTCAGGACTACCTGCCAAGGGGTGGCACTGTGTTCTGTGGGGCGGATCCACCTACACCAATCACCAGTCAAGATAATGCACTACAGACTTGCCTAGAGACCAATCTTATAAGCCATTTTCTCAATTAAAACTCCCTCTTCCTAAATATGGCCAGGTTTGTATGAAGTTGACCAAAACCAACCAGCACTGGCAACTTCACTGTGCACATTCCCTCACACAAGCACAAACATGCACACACACACATGCACACACACGCACACTTAAAATTAAAATAGTTACATCACATTAGTAAATGAATCAAGTATGAACTTCACATAAAAGTTTCTCAAGTATATGAATAATCAAATTATCTGGATATAAGAGTGAACAGTTATTTATTTTATGCATCCATATGATATTCAGAGTGCAGAGAACTGTTAAGACACTTAACATTCTGGTGCTCTGATTAATAGCCTCTGACAAGCATTAATCAGGAAGAAAAAAGCTGTAGCTCTGAGTTTGGTTTTGAATAACATATACCTCCAAAAAGATACTGTCACATTAAAGATATTTTAAAAGTTTCTTGTATGAACTCTGCAACCTAAAATTACTCTGAACCACTTTCAACCTATTAACCTAAGACTTGGTAAGAACCAAAAGTATAGTATTCCTTTATAGGCATGTCTGAACAATGAAATACCTACTTCAATAGGCAGTAAAGAAACACAAAATACATATTTCTAATGATAATCTCAAGGCTTTCCTGCTTTCACATGGACCCTTGCAGAAGCAATAGTATGTCTAAGGAAATAAATGCATAGAGTAGTCCCTATGGCTTGCAGATGCCCATCTTTAAGTTAAACACTCTTCATTTTTACATGGCATAGCAACTGATCTTAGAGTGTTATGCTTCCATGAAATTATCCATATTTACACAGAAAAATTCAAAGGAAGCCTAGAGTTCAGGACTATTCTATGAGACCATCCCAGTAAAAACTGTCAACTATCTATTTCTTCGAATTCAGTGCCTCAAAAGATGTTCACAGGGGGTCTGTCAACATCGCATCATGGATGGGAGACTAGCCAAGAGAACCCACCCCTTCCTGAGAGCTTTTGGCGGTTAACAACTGCTGGGAGTAGGGAAGTCATTTCCTTCATTAGTGTAGCTGATGGTAGGTTGCCCATGCCCTCGTAGATAACCTCACAGCTATGTTGTGCAGGTAACCTAACTGAACTCAATGACAGTGGTTCACACAAAACAAAAACCATGAACATAAGATTGGGACTTGCTGCACTGGGAGGGGTAAGAGAGGATAATAAAGAATGAATATGAACAAAACATATTATATACCTGTGGGAAATGACAAAGAATAAACATTTTAAAACAGTAAGATTCATTGTATGACAATTAAAGTATGTGACATCCCCCCCCCCCATTCTGGGAATTGAACCTGAGACCTCGTGCTTGTTGTCTAGGCATGCTACTGCTGAACTACATCCCAGTGAAAATATGCAGATTCTTCATAGGTGGTTTTCTGAGGCTTATATTCAGCATTACTAGTAATAATAATAATAATAAGACCCACCAAAAGTTTACTCATGATTCCCAGTTACCTCCAATTACTGCAGAGTCACTTTTGATTGCATGCGTGAGAGGTTCTCTGTCGTCCATTGGCCCAGAGTGGTCTACAGTTACAGCACAAAAAAAAAAAAAAAGGACAGAGTGATATGCCATCCTGAAGAAGTCAACAGTTTTAAACCAGAACAAAATCATAGAGATGAGCATGAGATTCCTGTAATTCTCAATTTTAACAATGTGAACTGCAAATGAATAAGAAATCAAGACCCCAGAAAAGCATGGAAGAAGAGACCTGAAGATTACACAAAGGCACTTCCCAGAAGCCGCCCCGAGAATCACAACAAAATCCAACAGTTTTCCAAATCCTCTGGACAAGTCGATGTGTGACTGAGGAGGGAGAGAGTCTGAAGTCACCTGCAAACGAATGTGTCCTTTCTTTCGATGTGGCATCAGTGCCAGCAGGGGCCACACAGCTGGACTCAGTCACATGCCCTGTCACAGTGACAGGGGCTGGGTGACCAGGATGCAGAGCAGCCTTCAGAGGCGCGACATGACTGAATTGCACTGCAGAGAGGCAACCTGTGAAGCCATGGGCTGCAGCCAGTGCAGTCTCCTGGTCGATCTCACCGTGCTCTGCAAAGAAAACAGCACACAATGAAGAAGAGTAGCAAACATGAAGGACAGTGATACAGGCAACACCTTGCATCCATGTATATGACAGCAAGACAAGCCCAACTGCTAATGCTTACTTCTGTCTGCACTGAAAGAATTACATTTGCAACATCTTCCTGTAAGGAGTGTTGAGACTTCAGGGTTAATGAAGAAATTTTGCAAGCATGGCTCATTAAGAACAATGTACTGGGTGGGGGGGGCCCAAGATGGCGGCGGCCTGCGCGGACGCATTTTGATTTCGGGGTCAACAGTCACAAGGCGGCAAGTGTTGCAGGATGCTGTACAAAGGGCATGACCCCTTCTAAATCTCACCCAGCTACACAGGGACCACAGAAGATCCCTGGGCAGGACGCCTTTTCCCACTCCTGGACATGCTAGGAAGCCTCTGGTCCCAGGAATTGGGATAACCCATCCCCCAACAGGAGAGAGACTCCCAGTAAGTTCCAACCTAATACCCAGCTGGCAGATTCAGAACCCACGCAGAGATAATCCCCACCCTGCTGGGCACTCCCAGGTCCCACACAGACGATCCAATTATCTGGCGAAAGGTTGCAACCCTTGGAAGTGAGCTGAGATCCTCTGCAATGTGCCTTCAGACCACAGATCGCAGTCTGTGACTTCACTGGCCAGTTTCCAAGCCGCGGGAGCGGCAAGGCTATTGAAGCTGAACTGCAGATTTACCTGCTACAGGAACCAACCCGGGGCAAACTGCAAGATATTTGAAACTGTCCTATATTGGACTTTTGTACTAGTATGGGCCCTTCCAGTGGGGAACCACAGTTTACTTATACACAGCTCCGCCACCTGGATTAGTTAGGTCTCCACCTGGGAGGTGGGGCTGAATGACTCACCTTATAGGGGTGGAGTAAGGCAACTCGAATCTTACAACAAAACACCCCCTTTGGACCCAAGTCCAGAAGACAGCAAAAAAATTCCACATGTCCAGAGGCCCCAGACAAAACAAACAAACAAACAAACAAACAAAACAAAACAAAACAGAGTGAAATGTCTCCAACAAAAGAAAGCAACGCTATTCCGTCCAGCCCGAACCACCTCACCACAACTGAAACACATGAAAACGATGACAATTCTATATTATGGAAAGTGATAGAGTCCCTTCAAGAACTTAAAACTATGAAGGAATTCAAAGAAGCCACAATTTTACAAGTCAAAACAACGAATAACACCATTAAAGAGCTCCAAGCCAAGGTGACCCAGCTTGACAAGGAAAAGGATAAAGCAATGAATGATCTCCAGGCAAAAACAAGCAAACTGGAGAAGGAAATGTACAAAACCAACAATACCATTCAAGACATGAAAATAGAAATGGAAACAATAAAGAAAACACAGTCAGAGTTAAAAGAGGAAATGGAGAATCAAGAGAAGAGATCAGGAACTACGGATGTGAGTATGAAAAATAGGATGCAAGAGATGGAAGACAGAATCTCAGGCATGGAAGATTCGATGGAAAAAATCAGTACAACATCCAAAGAAAATGAGAAAGCTAAAAATTCTCTCACCCACAACATCCAGGAAATCAAGAACTCAATGAAAAGACAAAACCTAAGAATTATAGGCATAGAGGAAAGAGAAGACTCCCGACTCCATGGTCCAGGAAATATCTTCAACAAAATCATAGAAGAAAACTTCCCAAACCTAAAGAAAGAGATGCCAGTAAAAATCCAAGAGGCTTACAGAACACCAAACAGATTAGATCAGAAAAGAAACTCCTCTCGCCACATAATAATAGAAACTCCAAATGTAGAGAACAAAGAAAGGATATTAAAAGCTGTAAGAGAAAAAGGCCAAGTCACGTAAAATGGCAGACCTATCAGAACCACACCTGACTTCTACTCAGAAACTTTAAAAGCTAGAAGGGTCTGGATGGATGTCCTATAAGCCCTGAGAGAACATAGGTGCCCAGCGAGACTACTATACCAAGCAAAACTCTCTATCAACATAAAAGGAGAAAACAAGATAGTCCATGAGAAAATCAAATTCAAACAATATCTCCTCACAAACCCAGCCCTACAGAAGATCCTAGTAGGAAAGTTCCAACACAAAGAAGATAACTACACCCAAGAAAACAGAGGAAATAGAAACCTCCATAGCAACTAAACAAAAAGAAACACAAGACAGCCAGCTATACCAAAATAATGGGAAATAACAACCCCTGGTCACTAATATCCATCAACATCAATGGACTCAACCCGCCAATAAAAAGACACAGACTTACAGACTGGATCCGTAAACAAGACCCATCTTTTTGCTGTATACAAGAAACACACCTCACTATTGAAGATAAACACTAACTCAGAGTAAAGGGCTGGGAAAAGGTTTTCCAAGCAAATGGACCCAGGAAACAAGCTAGAGTAGCCACCCGAATATCAAACAAAATAGACTTCCAATTGAAGTTAATTAAAAAAGACAGAGAAGGGCATTACATACTCATTAAAGGAAATATCCACCAAGAGGTCATCTCAATATTGAACATCTATGCCCCAAATACAAAGGCACATACATTTATAAAAGAAACGCTTCTAAAACTTAAATCTCACATCAATCCAAACACTTTCATAGTGGGAGACTTCAACACCCCACTCACAACTATGGACAGATCATCAAGACAGAAGCCAAACAGAGAGATAATGAGTCTAACAGAGATAATGAACCAAATGGACCTAACAGATATCTACAGAACATTTCACCCAAATACAAAAGAATACACCTTCTTCTCAGCAACTCACGGAACCTTCTCCAAAATCGACTATATAGTTGGACACAAAGATAGCCTCAACAGATACAAGAAAATTGAAATAACCCCTTGTATCTTACCAGACCACCATGGAATAAAGCTGGACTTCAATAGCAAAAGAATCAACAGAAAGTCTACACTCACATGGAAATTGAACAACTCTTTACTAGAGGACCACTGGGTCAGGGAAGAAATAAAGAAGGAAATCAAAGACTTCTTAAAATCCAACGAAAATGAAGACACAACATACCCAAACCTATGGGACACAATGAAAGCTGTGCTATGAGGAAAGTTCATAGCACTAAGTGCCTTCAAAAAGAAAATTGTGACAGCTCATATTAGCAAATTAACAGCTAAACTGGGTGAATTGGAAAAAAAAGAAACAAACACTCCCAAGAGGAGCAGAAGGCAGGAGATCATCAAACTTAGGGCTGAAATCAACAACTTAGAAACAAAAAGAACTATACAAAGAATCAATGAAACCAAGAGTTGGTTCTTTGATAAAATCAACAAAATAGACAGACCCTTAGCCAAATTAACTAAAAGACAGAGGGAGAAAACACAAATCAACAAAATCAGAAATGAAAAGGGAGAAATAACAACAGACATTGAGGAAATCCAGAGAATATTTGGATCCTACTTTAAAAACCTATACTCCACCAAATTTGAAAACTTAAGTGAAATGGACAATTTTCTTGATAGATTCCACCTACTGAAGCTAAATCAAGATCAGATAAACAGATTAAACAGCCCTATAACCCATAAGGAAATAGAAACAGCCATTAAAAATCTCCCAACCAAAAAATGCCCAGGGCCAGATGGCTTTAGCACAGAATTCTATCGGACCTTCAATGAGGAGCTAACACCAATAATTTTCAAACTCTTTCACGAAATAAAATCTGAAAGAACATTGCCAAACTCATTCTATGAGGCCACAATCACCCTGATTCCTAAACCACACAAAGACTCAACAAAGAAAGAGAACTTCAGACCAAACTCCCTCATGAACATAGATGCGCAAATACTTAATAAAATACTAGCAAACCGAATTCAAGAACACATCAAAAGTATCATACACCATGATCAAGTAGGCTTCATCCCAGGAATGCAGGGATGGTTCAACATACGAAAGTCTATCAACGTCATTCACCATATAAACAAGATGAAAGAAAAAAAACCACATGATAATCTCGCTAGATGCAGAAAAAATATTTGACAAAATCCAACACCCCTTCATGCTAAAAGTTCTGGAGAGAATGGGCATACAAGGGCCGTACCTAGAAATAATAAAGGCAATATACAGCAGGCCAGTGGCCAACATCAAAATAAATGGAGAGAAACTTGAAGCATTTCCTCTAAACTCAGGGACAAGACAAGGATGTCCACTTTCACCATATCTTCTCAATATAGTACTTGAAGTTCTTGCTAGAGCACCATATCTTCTCAATATAGTACTTGAAGTTCTTGCTAGAGCAATAAGACAACTAAAGGACATCAAGGGGATAAACATTGGAAATGAAGAAGTCAAATTATCCCTATTTGCAGATGATATGAAAGTATACATAAGTGACCCCAAAAATTCCACCAGAGAACTCTTACAGCTGATAAACACCTTCAGCAAAGTGGTTGGATACAAAATTAATTCAAAAAAATCAGAAGCCCTTCTTTATACAACAAACAAATGGGCTGAGAAAGAAATAAGGGAAACAACCCCCTTCACAATAGCCACAAACAACATAAAATATCTGGGGGTAACTCTAACCAAGCAAGTAAAGGACCTGTACAACAAGAACTTCAAGCCTTTGAAGAAAGAAATGGAAGAGGCCTTTAGAAGATGGAAAGATCTCCCATGCTCATGGATAGGTAGGATCAACATAATAAAAATGGCCATCCTACCAAAAGCAATATATAGATTCAGTGCAATTCCTATCAAAATACCAACACAATTTTTTACAGACTTGGAAAGAGCTAGCCTCAATTTCATATGGAACAACAAAAAGCCCAGAGCAGCTAAATCAATCCTGTACAATAAAAAAAAATCTGGAGGTATTACCATCCCAGATTTCAAGCTGTACTCCAGAGCAATAGTTGTAAAAACAGCATGGTATTGGTATAGAAACAGACCAGTAGATCAATGGAATCGAATTGAAGATCCAGAAATAGACCCACACACTTATGGCCACCTAATTTTTGACAAAGAAGCCAAAACAGCACATTGGAAGAAGGGCAGCGTCTTCAACAAATCGTGCTGGTCCAACTGAACGTCCACTTGTAAAAGAATGAAATTAGACCCATACTTATCACCTTGTACAAAACTTAAGTCCAAGTGGATCAAAGACCTTAACATGAGGCCAGCCACACTAAATTTACTAGAAGAAAAAGTGGGAGAAACCCTCAAACTAATTGGCACAGGCGACAACTTCCTGAACAGAACACCAACAGCTCAGGACTTGAGATCAACAATCAATAAATGGGACCTCATGAAACTGAAAAGCTTCTGTAAGGCAAAAGACACTGTCATTCGAACAAAATGGCAGCCTACAGACTGGGAGAAAATCTTCACCAACCCCACATCTGACAGAGGGCTAATATCCAAAATCTACAAAGAACTCAAGAAATTAAATGCCAAGAAACCAAATAATCCAATCAAAAAATGGGGGACAGAGCTAAAGAGAGAATTCACAAAGGAAGAATCCCTAATGGCTGAGAGACACTTGAAGAAATGCTCAACATCCTTAATCATCAGAGAAGTGCAACTCAAGATGACTCTGAGATTCCATCTCACACCTGTCAGAATGGCTAAGACCAAAATCTCAAATGACAGCACATGCTGGCGAGGGTGTGGAGAAAGGGGTACCCTACTCCATTGCTGGTGGGAATGCAGGCTTGTGCAGCCACAATGGAGGTCGTCTGGCAATATCTGAGAAAACTTGGAATAGCTCTACCTCAGGACCCAGCCATACCACTTCTGGGTATACACCCAAATGCCTCTTCACGGAATCATAAGGAAGTTTCCTCATCTATGTTTTTAGCAGCCTTATTTGTAACAGCTAGAAACTGGAAACAACCCAGATGTCCCTCAACCGAAGAATGGGTTAAAAAACTGTGGTACATCTACCCAATGGAATATTATTCAGCCATCAAGAACAATGAAATTATGCAATTTGCAGCCAAATGGATGGAACTAGAAAAGCTCATCCTGAGTGAACTAACCCAGACTCAGAAGGACGCATATGGCATCTATAGTAGTATTTTAGCTATATAGTAGAAGGTATCGATACTACAACTAACACACCAAAGGGAACTTGAACATAGACTTCTTATTTTTAATTTCTATTTATTTTTTATATAGTAGTTATATTTTTTTCTATTTTTTAGTCTTTTTATCTATTGTCTTCTTATTGGTTTGTTTGTTTAGTAGTTCTTTCTCCCGGGCAACGAGACACTTTTCACTGATAGTACTGCTTCGTAGACCCCCCAATGAATGAGGAGGCTCTTGGCCCTCATACGACCTCTCAACGGAGATGAGGGACTGTTATATAAGGACACCCCACCCCAGAGAAATGAGATGGAAGGGTTAGGAGGTAAAGAAAAAAAAATGAAATGGGATGTTTCGGCCTTTTACTACTAATTGTCATAAACTGTTTAGGATAATTAAGAAATGCAAACTAATGGTTATGCAAGCCGGTCATTCTGTTAGGTACTATGACAGCCTATTATAGTTACTTTCTAAGCTAATCAGAAATAAACCTGCTATGAGACAAGCAACATCTGCTTACCCTAATATAAGAAATAGATAGGGCCTCTTCAAAAACCTCAAGAGATCTGCAGAATATGGCATTCAAAGATGTTTTCATAACTTTAGATTTTTTTATATCAAGACATATCAACTCCTGACAGCACCCCCTATTCTCCTCCAAGTAGAAGATGAGCATCGAAGAATCTCCAGTGGGAGATGATTGAATTAGTCGCAAGACTATCACTTGGTAGTAAAAGCCCCTTGCCCCAACTGTAGACAGAATGCTGTCCAAAAAGGACAAAACCTGGAAGCGGGTAAGTCGACAGCCTAGCTCTGCCAAGACAGGGTAGGTAAGTCCTTCATAACCCCTCCTCTACAATCAATGTCTGTCACAGAAATGGGGCCAAATGACTGAAGATCGATGCTGTAATGTATGGAGAGAAAATGAGAACTGTCCAGGCAGCCACTGGTATGTCATTTCTTAGTTTGGGAAGCTGCAGGCCCTGTACTTCCTATAAAATCAGATATATTTATCCCTCTCAGGTCTCTGAGGTGGTTGAAGAACAGATAGCTAGAGTCTCATAATTAAATTTTGAGTTGTTTAGGAGTCAAGAGAGTGTTACAGATCTAAGAAGATACTTTTAAAATTGTGTTGCATGTTAGTGTGAATGTTGAGTCAGATACAGAACTTTAAACTCATGGAGATGGTTAGATAGTGGAATGTTAAAGTCAGGTACCAAATACATATGGACTGGACATTTGGAATGTACGCTAAGCCATATAACCCTCATAACTGTGGCCTAATTACCTCTGTTTTGTATTGTATTTATTATTATAAGAGAAAGCCATTTGTTGGACTGAAAGGGGAAACTGTAGGGGGAGATAAGATATACCTTAAATTTTATAAGAAAAAAAAGGGAAGAGGATGGGGGGTTGAGGGTGGGAGGGTGGGACTGGAGGGGGAATAGGGAGGGGACTGCGATTGAGATGTAACTGGAAGAAATAAAAAATAAAAGAAAAAAAACACACACAAAAAGAACAATGTACTCTGCAGACGATTAAAACAGCCTCAAGAATGGGTGAGGCTATGAACTCATGAGGGGTCAGAAGATTTCATGTCTTTTTGTTGTTGTTCTTCTTCTTCTTTGAGACAGGGTCTCATGTAGTCCAGACCAGTCTCAGCCTCCATATGGTATCAAGGATGACCTTGAACTTTTGAATCTCCTGCCTCTATCTGTCAAGTGCTGAGATTACAGGAATGTACCACCATGTCTGGTTTTAAGCATTACTGAGGATCAAACCTATGACTTTGTGCATGCTAGGCAACTACCCTACCAACAGCTACAACTAACGTTTTAGAATAGATCAAAGTATGTTTATTGTGGGCAATCAATAGCAAGAGATGTGTCCTAGGTTTAGAGATTAGTTCTGCTCAGCTGGTGAGCCTCAAGTCAAGAAAATAGCAGAAGCTAGAGGAAACATTAGCTCCCCAGCCAATTATTTGACCTAGGAAAGTCCTCCAGCTGAAAGCTTTCTGCCACCTCATGATTCCATCTGAACATTCCAGAAGACCAATACTAACATGTTGTAGAAGTCAAACTCCAAAAGTATTAGGGTGTCTTCTTACTCATGTCCAAGACTAGGAACTTCACATCTCATTTCTTTCTGTCTCAATGATAGCCTTTTATGTTGAAACAGGTTTGTTACTCCCATAGGTATTAATAAGTTAAAAAGTCTGTTATGGGTCAGTGATTAGTTCAAATGCCAAAATATTAATACATAATTTAATAGCTAAGAATACAATGCAGATAGCAGGGGTTTTTTTTACAAGAATTAAGTGGAAACAAAGGGAATTTATTATAAAGCTGCTTTTGCTTCATTTTGGTGTGGTGTCATTTGATTTGGTTTGGTTTGGCTTGGTTTTTGAGACAAGGTCTTACATAGATCAGGCAAACCTTGAACTCACTATTTAGCTGAGGGTGACTCCACAGACACACACCACACACAGCTTTTCTTGCAGTGTTTCAAATTGCAAAGATCATCCTGCTATGACACATTTGTCCATACAATAGGGTCATAAATTGCACCACCACCTTCCTTTACGTTTGCATATATGTGCACAAATTTTCTCTCAAGAAATGTGCACTTTTCTTTCAAGAATACAACAGACACTGGCTGTTTATCAAGGGCATACCTGTGTAGCAAGCATACTATTTTAAGAAATTTTCACATTATTTGAATTTCATAGCAGTCACAGGAGTGTCCTATTGCTGCCCCACAGATGTGACACTAGGGCTCAGAATTGCAATTAGCTGTCTGTGTTATAGAGTTGTGGACAATATATTCTGGACCCCAGACCTATTGGATCCCCAAATCACAAGCTTCTTTTGCTCATGAATAACTTTATGGTTCAGTCTTTCTTTCCCTATACCCATATCTCCAGCAATGTCTTTCGTTGTTGTTGCTGTGAGAAATATCTGGGCTCTAACATTATTTTTCAAGTAACTCCAGGCATCTCAATTCTGAGCCTGTCATTTCTTGTAATAGCTCGGTTTCTGAAGAACATTTTCTTTTGGCTCCATTTTCATTCACATGTTATATCTAATGATAAAAAATAACATTGATGAAAGGTTTCCTATTATGGGTTTCCTATTATGAGACTCATTCTCTATAAAAAGAATCCTGGAGATTAAGGACACAGCGTCGCTTTTTGGTTATGGCCTTTAATCATTTCCAGAAGAGTTCATCATCTCATTCTTAATTAGCCATACTTAAAATCCTCTGTTCATTAACCTGAGAGACCTTAGCAGTAGTGGTGGAAGGGCTCAACAGACCTAACTCTCTGAATAAGGACAGAAGCAAAAGGAATCCAGCTGTTATACATGCAGTAACGGACTCAGAGGACAGGCAACTGGGCCCAAACATTCTGTCTCTGGAGACTATAACCTGGTTATCTGCTTCTCCTCTCTAGGTAAGGAAAGCACTGTGTATTTGTCGCTCTGTGGCTCACACAGGAAGTCATGAGCTCTATAAATATACCACTGACCATTGTGATGGTTTGTCAACTCAACACAACTTATGAATCACCTGTGAAGAGAGTCTCAATGAGGCATTATCTAGACCAAGCTAAATCGAGGCATGTGTCCAGGATGGGTTGTCTTAATTAAGGTAATTGATGTGGGGAGAACCAGCCTACTGTGGGGAGCACCATTAGCTAGGCATGGGTAATGATCTGCATAAGAGTGGAGAGGCTGTATGATCACAGGTGGGCCAGTGCATGCTTGTATTTATTGTATCTCTGCTCTCGACAGTGGATGCGATGTGCCTGCATGGTTCAAGATCCTGCCTTGTCTTCTTCGTGATTGGAATTGAAAGCTGAAAGGAATTTCCTTCAACCCTAAGCACCTGACATTGGGTTGTCTCACCCCACAGAAACAAAAGTCCTTCTTCAGTCTGTTATCAGCCAGTCACACTGTCAAATGTACAAATCCTCCATAACTGTTGGCTCCACATCTATACATTAGAGCAACCATAGACTCAAAATATCTTTTAAAAAATGTTATCCAATACCAAATGGTCAGCCCTGAAAACTTCTACACAACAAACATTATACAGACTGAGCAAGTTATATTTATATACATGTATCCATACTATACCAATTAGTAAAAAAGAGACCATGAATTTGAAAGAGAGATAGGAGGGGTATATGAAAAAATTTGGAGGGGGGGAAGGGAAGGATGAAATGTAATTAAATTATAATCTCAAAAATTAAAACAAGTAAAAAATTTAAAAAAGAAAGTCAGTTTAAGTATTCACTAGTGAGGAATGGCAACTTTAACAAGTTAGATTCTGAAGGATGCCATGATTCTGTTTCAAACTATATGTATTTGGGTTTTTTTATTTTTATAAAAGCCATTCTCTCACCAGAAAAAAAAGTCTATGCTGAATATGGCTCACATATTTCTTGACACTGTTCTCTAAACAACAGGATATAATGACCAATTGTACAGCATTTCCATTGTGTTAGGCATTGCGAGTATCCAAGACATGTCTGTAAATATGTAGGAAACATACACAGGCTATATATATTAATAGCCTCACATTTTATAAGAGTCACTGGGCCATCTGCAGACTTTGATATGCACTGGATTCCTGGAACAAATTACTCATGTTCAGAGGGACAACTATAAGTTCAGACCTACAGATATTTATAGAAAAGGACACCACTTTTATTTTAGGAACATTGTAAATCTTTAATATTTTCTGAAAAGGACATATATGTTGATAATAGTAATTTTCATAGTTTCTACAAGGTTCACATGTGGAATAAAACTTCTGCACGCTGTTAAAATATTCCTGTTATGAAATTTTATATATATATATGTAGCCAAATTTTATTTCCTTAGTGAAACATACCTGACATGAGGTGCAGTTTGAAAACTTCAAGTTTACAAAGTGAAAATATTCTTTATCTGTGAATTGCTCTACAAACATTACACCTCTAAAACTTAAAATGGGTAGTTAATCCATTACTGTTTATTGTTTTCAGAGCTGTTCCGTCACCTTACACTTTAGTGAGAGGACAGATAACAGACATGGAAATAGAAGCAAGTGATATTTCTCTACAGGAAGTAACTGGACACTGTACTAAAAGTACTGGGATAGGAACTGGTCATGATGGATTGATTGATCTACTTTTTGTTGCCACTGAAAAGATGACTTGTTCTCGGGGGCTGTTTCCCCTTAATATGTGGAGACCACTACTACACCTTCTAGCTCTATCACTTCTTTTCAATGTTTCTGATACTCTTGCGATTCTACCTTTTGATTTTTGTGTATCATTTTCCTTCAATATTTTTCATGGCATAATAAATCAGTTAATCCTTTCTTTTTGGAAAAAAATGGAAGATTTATTTTTATTAATGTTTACTATGTGTCTGGATGTGGATACATGAATATGAGTCAGGTGCCCAAGGAGAACAGAGAGGCCATATTCTCTGGATACAGAGTTACAGGTTGTCAGCTGCCTGGTGTGGAGGCTGGGAACTAAACTCGGGTCCTCAGAGAGAGCAGCAACTGCTCTTAACCCCTGAGCCGACTCTCAGCCCTACACAGTAAGCCCTTTCAATATGCACAGATTTTACCCAGCTTGAGAATTTTCACAGATTTCACATGACTATTGTTTGGACCATGACCTTGTGATCATTCTGGGATGTCACTTATCAGCCTGTGCCTCTTCTGCAAATCGATTTTACTTTCTCATCCATTAGTCATAACTTATTTCTGTGTGAGTCAAACACCTTTCATTCATTTCATCTTCTAGGAAATGAATTCGAGTGTCAATATAGATCACTCTTTCCAGTTGAATTTTCAGTTAGTTCTTCTAGCTCTTTGTGTGTTTTATGTTGCTTTGTTTTACTTTACTAGACTCTACTTAAATTACTCATACTAAGTTTTATTCCTGTTTGTCTGTCTTCTTAAATGCCTAATTTATGTAGAGAATCTTGCTGGTTGTTTTGTTTCTCTGTTTTCCTTATTGCGAATCCTTTTTAGCAACTGTCAGCTTGAGAGGATTCAGAGGAGCATGGTAGATTCGTTACAAACAACCTTGGGTGCTTTACTGAAGGTGTTTCCTGAAAGCCCTGAGCAAAAGAAAAAAGGAACAGACAACTCTGAATGCACCAAGCTTATGGCAAAAGCCAAACACCTAATTCCACTTTCCATCTGCTGGCTAGTTCTCGGTTACTTCCTGCCTCAGATGGTTGACAGAGACAGTAAGTCACACAGGAGTCTGTGTCCCCTGAGTCGGCAGTGTCACGTTGAGCTAAGTTGGCAGAGGGAACCTCTCATCACAACATCAAAATGGAAATGTCCCAACTATAAGATCATTGAGAAACAAGGAAAACATGAAAACTGATGTGCTCTGGTTTTGATCTTTATTCTCGTGGTCTAGGGGCCTTTGTAAAGCCAACATTCCCCAGGATCCATAAAATTCAAACTCTCTACATAAAATTTCTCCAGGATAGCATAAAGATACTCCAGCCCTTCGATAGAGAATCCCAGGAGTTATTCTTCACTGGCATCTTCCAGATGGAGCCCTCTATTCAGTGAGACAGCAATTCCTTCTTTCAGGACCACTGGTGAATGGGTCAGCATCAGAATTAGGTGTGGGAAGAAACTTCAAGGGACTTAGCATTCTTTTTCTCAGGGTTAGGTCTAGTTATGAGACAAGATGAATATGGTAGACCGGAGTTTCTCATAAGCAACCCAGGCCTTAGAAAAAAACCTCAGTATATTTCATTATCTGATTCCTACAATGCCAACCCAGTGTGAAGGGCTAGAAAAGTAAAGGGAGAGGGGAGAGTTGAGAACAAACAATTCCTGCTCTTGTTTCTGGCCATAAAAATCCTTAAGTGACTCAAGACTTTGGACATTCTTACCTATTAAAAATAAACCTCGATTGTGTATGCCAACAAAGGGAATAACTTCTGCCTGTGTGAAGAAGAAATCATTTAACAAACAGCCTACAAGAAAAAGAGTTCCAGGAAATTAGGATTTGATGGAGTGGCTTTCTATTACAGAGAAAAGAGTGTTTCTAGGAAGATATGGCTGTCAGTGAAAGAACAATGACAAGGAGTGCTTTATAAAATTTCTCATGGCTCTCATAACCTACCCCAAATTAAAAGTCTAAGAACTCAAACGAGAATAAATGCAAGTAGTTTATAATGTCTTCTGTAGAAAATTGGGCCAACTTCAAAGAGGATTTCAATAACTTTCACATGTAAGATAAAGATAAGGAAGGACTGCCAGAAAATGGTGCCATGAATCACAGGCGCAGCCAAAGTAGAGTGAGCAGATGCTTTTGCCTCTGTGTATATTTATACCAAACAAAACCAGGTGTGGACGTAAAAGCGAATGGCAACCCAGACACCAAGAGCTATGTAACAAGGAGAAGTTAAATCTCAGGCACATACAAACCTACTTCTTCCAGATGGAAACCCCAATTCATAGAAAGTTACTTGTAGGTAGCTTTCTCAAGAACCTTAATTCTCTTTTGCTTCAGAAGAGCCTACCTCACTTTAAGTGTCATTAGATAGATCTATAAATTTACAAAATCAGGGTCTTCAAGAAATCTAATTCCAGTTGGAGAGAAGGATCAGTGGTTAACAGTACTAGTTACTTTAGCACAAGATGGGAGTTCAGTTCCAGAACCCACATCAGTTTGCTTGCTGCCAACTGTAACTACATCTCCAGGGGATTTGACACCTCTCTTGTGACCTTTGTGTGCCTGTGCACTAGCACACACAAACCTACACACGTAGACACATAATTAAACCAAAAAAATCATCTCTATCTAAAATTGAAATCAATTTTTCTAAGAAAGTTTAAATAAACAAACCTCCTTGGCTTTGCAAGAGGTTTTACTTAATATATCATTGAGATGAACATTTCAACCTTCCTAAACATTCCCTGGGGAGATTGACTAGACATTCTCATACCACATGCATTAAAAAATAAACAAATAAAAGACAAGAAAAGGAAAAAACCTGATCTCAGTGTCACTGCATAAATCCAAGTATATTTCCAGGATCTACGGGCTCTGAAGAGATAAATGATCATTATGGGTTATCACTTGTAACATACTAAAGTCACTGCTGACTGGAGTGAAAACAATCTGAAGGCTTTTCAAATCTCTTCTAATGTGGAAAGAAACCCATGAGCAGGACTTAGACTATAACCATAATATGTATCTGGCATAGAAACGGTGACATTAGCACACCTTAACAAACCCAGAACCATGAACAGGGTGTGCTTTATGCAACCTGTCTTTCTACCATCATCTTGAAGCACCACCGGATTACTGTTACCAGTTTTCTTATGTGATTACATATTTGACATAAAAAAAAACAAAGGCCAATTATAAATTTCATTCAGTATCAATAGTAACTTTTTAGGAGTTTTTACAATGAGTTAAATTATATCATTATTCAAAACAGGGGCATATTTTCCCATGAGAGGTTTTATATAACATTAAGATTATGTAATTATCTTCATTAGTTTTTTTTTAATGTGGTCTAATTGTAACCCAATGAAAGCTTAATGAATTATCAAAACATTTTATACCTACATGTTTCTTTGAATAATTACATCTCAGAGACATCTCTAATTATAAAATCTTCTCAGGTAGGATCCAAGATGGAGACGTCCACAGAGCATGGTATCTGAATAGTGGGTGAATGAGATTAGTCACTGTGGAGTGAAGGTGAGGTCCTGCAGCTGACTGTGAAACACAGACAGTGTTTGAATTTCTGCAGTGAACACTGAAACCGGTCACCATGAGAAACACCACCCTGAGATCAGCCAGCTTTATCACCATCTGGAGAAGATCACTGGCCAGAGCACAACCAGCCCATGAATGGATCCAGCCCACGGCTCCAGCCACAAATCAGGGATCCCACCTGTCTTCCTGAGATCCAGCCTGCAACTGGACCTGTCTTCACCAATTTGATATCCAACAGAAGGCTAATACCCAAAATATATAAAGACCTCAAGAAATTAAATACAAAAAAAAATCAAATAACCCAATCAAAAAATGGGGCACAGAGTTAAACCAAGAATTTACAAAAGAGGAATATCTAAGGTCAAGAGGCACTTGAAGAAATGTTCAACATCTTTGGTCATCAGGGAAATGCAACTCAAAATGACTCTGAGATTCCATCTCATACCCGTCAGAATGGCTAAAATCAAAAACTCAAATGATAGCACATGCTGGTGAGGATATGGAGAAAGGGGGACACTCCTCCTTTGCTGGTGGGAGTGCAAACTGGTACAACCACTTTGGAAATCAATCTGGAAACATCTTAGAAAACTGGGAATATTCTACCTCAAGACCCACCCATACCACTCCTAGGCATATATCTAAAAGATTCTTCACCAAACCACAAGGACATTGCCTCAACAATGTTCATACCAGCTTTATTTTTAATAGCCAGAAACTGGAAACAACTCATATGTCCTTCAATTGAAGAATGGATTAAAAAAAAAAAAAAACTGTGGTACATTTACACAATGGAATACTACACAGCTATCAGAAACAAGGAAATCATGCAATTCGCAACCAAATAAATGGATCTAGAAAAGCTCATCTTAAATGAGCTGACTCAGTCCCAGAAAGATAAACATGGTGTTTATTCTCTTATAAATGGATATTAACCATTTAGCACAGGACAACCATCCTACAACCCACAGACACAAACAAATAGAAACCTAGCATAACTAACCTAGGAAAAACTCCACCCAGCAGTGAGTCATGGTCCCTGTTTCAGGTTAGTGGAACATCTTACCCTAGATGGTGTGCCGTATCAAGCCTCAATACAAGAGGAAGCTCTTGGCCCTCACATGAATGATGAACTGAGAGAGTATGATATGTGAGGGCCCACCTCATCTGAGGAGTAGTAGAACACCAAAAAGATGAACAGTGAGGGAGGGAGGAAGGAAAGAAGGAGGGAGGGGAGGAGGGAAGTAACTTGAAAAAAATTATTTTTTAAAAGGGTAACTAAGCTTAAAAAATATAATAAAAATAAAATATAATATTTTCAAATGATATTTTACCAAAGGCATACTTGCCTTACTGGCCTGAAAGGAAAAACATGTCTTAATTTCAGGTTAGAATGTTAGACTGCAAGTTGTCACATAGCTCACACACTCCTGAATATCATCTTATAAGTTATTTTTCCTATATATAAAGGATATTTTCATTGTTTGATGTTTAAAAGGCAGTTAAGAGATTTAAAATGTTGTAAGTAAATTAAGAATATTGTGACCTAATTGTTCTTATTGTTTTATATTGTATTTACTGTTATAAGAAAAAGAGCCTGTTATTGGACTAAAAGGAGGAGCTGTTGGGGAGAAAAAAGATATACCTTAAATTAAAAAAAAACAAAAATTACAAAAATAAGCAGACAGGAGGATAAAGAGGGAAGGGGGGTACTTTGACTGACTTGTAACTTGAAGAAAGAAAAAAAAATCCTGGAGAGAGCTGGCATACAAGACAAACCTAGAAATAATTAAAGTAATATATAGCAAGCCAGTGGCCAACATCAAATTAAATGGAGAAAACTTAAAGCACTTCCTCTAAAATCAGGGACAAGGCAAGGATGCCCCCCTCCCCATATCTCTTCAATATAGTACTTGAAGTTCTAGCCAGAGCAATAGACAACTAAAGGAGATCAAGGGGATACAAATTGGAAAAGAAGAAGTCAAACTATCTTTATTTGCAGATGATATGATAGTATACATAAATGACCCCAAAAAATCCACCAGAGAACTAATACAACTGATAAACACCTTCAGCAATGTGGCTGGATACAAAATTAACTAAAAAAATTGGAAGCCCGTCTTTATACAGAAAAATGGCTGAGAAAGAAATCAGGGAAACAACACCCTTCACAATAGCCACAAACAACATAAAATACCTGGGGGTAACCAAGCAAGTAAAAGACCTGTATGGCAAGAACTTCAAGTCCTTGAAGAAAGAAATTAAAGAGGCCATCAGAAGATGGAAAGATCTCCCATGCTCATGGATAGGTAGGATCAACATAATAAAAATGGCCATCCTACCAAAAGCAATATATAGATTCAATGCAATTCCTATCAAAATACTCCCACAATTCATTATAGTCCTGGAAAAAAATTCTCAACTTCATATGAAATAACACAAAAAAAAAAACAGAATAGCTAAATCAATCCTGTACAAAAAAAAAAATCAGGAAGTATCACCATCGCAGATTTCAAGCTGTACTACAGAGCAATAGTAATAAAATCAGCATGGTACTGGTATAGAAACAGACCAGTGGATCAATGGAATTGAATTGAAAACCCAGAAATAAACCCAAACACCTATGGTCACTTAAATTTTGACAAAGAAGCGCAAACCATACAATGGAAAAAGGACATCATCTCCACCAAATGGTGCTGGTCTAACTGGATGTCAAGAAGTAAAAGAATGAAATTAGGCCCATACTTATCACCTTGCATAAAACTTAAGTCCAAGTGGATCAAAGACCTTAACATAAAGCCGAACACACTAAATCTGATAGAAGAGAAAGTGGGGAAAAGCCTCCAACTCATTGGCACAGGTGACAACTTGCTGAACAGAACACCAATAGCTCAGGCTCTAAGACCCACAATCAACAAATGGGACCTCATGAAACTGAAAAGCTTCTGTAAGGCAAAGGACACTGTCATTTGAACAAAATGACAATCTACAGATTGGGAAAAGACCTTTACCAACCCCACATCCAACAGAGGGTTAATATTCATAATTTACAAAGAACTCAAATAATTAAATGCCAAGAAACCAAATAATCCAATCAAAATATCAGTAAAAAAGCTAAACCAAGAATTCACAAAGGAAGAATCTCTAACTGCTGAGAGACACTTGAAGAAATGCTCAACATCCTTAATTATCAGAGAAATGCAACTCAAGATGACTCTGAGATTCCATCTCACACCTGTCAGAATGGCTAAGATCAAAAACTCAATGACAGCACATGCTGGCAAGGTTGTGGAGAAAGGGGAACCCTCCTCCATTGCTGGTGGGAATGCAGACTTGTGCAACCACTATGGAGGTCAGTCTGGCGATATCTTAGAAAACTTGGAATAGCTCTACCTCAAGACCCAGCCATACCATTTCTGGGTTAACAAACAATTCCTCACAAAAACACAAGGACATCTCCTCATCTATGTTCATAGCAGCCTTATTTGTAATAGCTAGAAACTGGAAATAACTCAGATGTCTCTCAACCAACGAATGGATTAAAAAAAATAACTGTGGTACATTTACACAATGGAATACTACTCAGCTCTCAGAAACAAGGAAATCATGCAATGTGCAGTCAAATGGATGGAGCTAGAAAAGCTCACCCTGAGTGAGCTAAGCCAGATGCACATGACATCTATTCATTTATAATTGGATTTTACCCATATAATACAGAAAAACTATACTACAACCAATCTACCAAAAGGAACAGGAACATAGACTTTGTTACCTGATAGTGAGACACTTTGCCCTAGTGGTGCTGCCATGTAGGCCCACAGTAAATGAAGAAGCTCTTAGCCCTCATATGATGGCTGAACTGGGGGTAGGACTGATATGTAGGGACATTCCACTCTGGAGGAGTAAGATAAAAGGGAGAGGGGATACAGGGAGGGACTGGAACCAGGAGGGGTGGAAAAGGGGCACTGTGGTGGAGATGTAACTTGAAGTAATAAATAAACACAAAATAAAATAAAATAAAATCTCATAAATGGTAAACTTAGGGAATTTATTGACATGTCATTACCTTGTAGAAAAGATTTTTTTAGAGTATGTATATATGTGCGTCAGTGTGTGGGTATGTGGACATGAGTTCAGTGACCATAGGAGTCAGAAGATGGCACTGCACTCTTAACAATCATGGAGACATCTCTCCATTCTCTTGGACATTGGAACTTATGAAAGTTGCAAACAACATGCTTCATAAAGAAATGGTATGTCTACATTTCATGAGATAAGAATAAAAGGAGTCAATTTTTCTCCCCACCCCTATCTTCCGTCAATGTTAACAAACCCAGGTACAATGCAGAAACAAGCAATTATTGGTTAAAATGTTAAAATACCTTTTGAAGACATGGATCTATCTCTATGGTGCTATTGCACTTAACAGGCAACGCGGACAGATGTACAAGTCATTGCCAGTATCTAATCAGTCCTAGAGATTCCTCTCTCCGCCTAAGCAGTTCTGTGTCCACACTCTACACTCTGGCCAGTACCTTCCTACTCTCTCCTTCCTTGTACTCCACACTTGTACTTTAGTAAATTCTTTATTTCTGTATATTTTAATAAGCAAATGTTACTTGTCTCTTAGCAACTTGATTTCTGATTAACTTAGAAAACATCTGTGATACACTACACTAGTACCTAACAAAATGATAAGTTTGAATGACTATTAGTTTGCATTTGTTATCTTAAATAGTTTGTGACAGTTACTATCAAAAGGCCAAAACTTCACATTGCATTTTTAAGAATTACATAGGTACAATACCTTAAAAAGAGTTAACCTTAATTTTGTATCAATATACAAAGATCTATACCAATGTAATCAAATATAACCTTAATTTTGTATCAATATAGAAAGATACAAGAATAGATTCAATATCTACCCCTTTTTCTTTATCATTCTTACGTCATGTCTGTATCTCCTTTTTTTCTTTTCAGGTCTTTGATAGAGAAAATAAAAAGAGAAATCCCTCTGTCTAACCTTCTAAACCTTGTTTAACAAGACTATTTAACAACTTGTAACTAAGATACTGGGCCAAAAGGCTGAAGATAGATGCTTCAATGTTATAGAAAGATATTGGGGACTGTCCAGGCAGACAGTTGTCTGTCACTTCTTAGTTTTAGAAGCTGCTAGCTCTGCACTTTCTGTTTATTCAGATATATTTATCCTTCTTGAGTCTCTGATGTGGTTGAAGACTAGACAGTTATAGTCTCACAGTTAAGTTTGAAGTTGTTTAGGAATTAAGAGGATGTTCTAGGTGTAAGAAGAACTCTTTAAGTTCGCAATGCAAGTTAGGATGGAAACTGAGTTAAGTATAGAACTTTAAACTCATAGAGATAGATAGAAAATAGAATTTTATTATCAGTTGCCAAATACATATGGACTGGGGATTTGGAATGTATGTTATAACTTATAATTTTCATAATTGTTGCCTAATTGTTCTTAATGTTTTATATTGTATTTATTGCTTTAAGAAAAAGAGCCTTTTATTAGACTAAAAGGGGGAGTTGTTGGGGAGGAAAAAGATACACCTCAAATCTAAAAAAAAGCAGATAAGAGGGAGGGAGGAAGAGGGTAGTAGGAGGGTGGCCAGAAGGGGGAGGAGGGGGGAGACTGCAATTGTTACTTGAAGAAATAAATAAATGTTGAAAATGAATAAATTCACTATTGCATTGCCTTACCACCCCCACCACAGCTTTGTTTATTTATTTCCAGTATAGACACCATTAAGGTATGTTTATAAGTAAATAATGTCTCTTTCCTTTTTTAAAAAAAAGGAATTCTTTTTTACTTATTTTTTATCAGCTTTCTAGATTTGGCACCTGATATTACATGATTTTTGGATCAATGACTTTCACTTCTGTGGCTGGGATTTTTTGAAGTGTAAGCAGAGTTCTATGTTTTGTGATGCTTGACAGCCAAATGATAGCACTGAGTGAGGCAGCACTCAGAGAAGTGTGCTTGCCCATCCCACAGGAACCACTTACCCATGATTATATGCTCTGACAAAAAGCCCCAATTTCTATCTTATCACTTGTTCTGTAATTACAATCAGGAAATATGTTTCTTTTGGCATTATGAATATCCCTTGGGTATTGTGACATGATACTTCTGAGCACTATTCACGTAACAGGATTAGGAAAAATGATGTTTATAAGTATCTAGCAATAGCCAGTTCAAAGGGACGTGACATACCCTCTGTAACTGACCCACCATCTTTATAAAAACATAGACTTTAAGTCAGTCTGCTGCATTTAAAGCATTTTTTTAAATCAATAGGTTATGGAACTGATGAATGTTCAAAAGTAATTTTTGGTCTTTGTATTTTTTTCCTTTTTTGTTTATTACTTCAAGTTACATCTTCATCACAGTGCCCTCATTCCACCCCTCCCAGTTCCACCCTCCTTCCCTCTCCTCCCTCTCTCACCCTTCCTGTTCCTCCGACGTGGAGTGGCCCTACATATCAGCCCCTCTCAGCTCAATACTCATATGCAGGCTAAGAGCTTCCTCTTGCACTGGGAACTAACATGGTAGCACTCCTAGGGCAGATTGTCCCCTTAATAATTAACAAAGTGTATGTTCCTGATCATTTTGGTGTGTTGGTTGTAGGATAGTTATCCTGTACTATATGGCTAAAATCTAATTATAAATGAGTAGATACCATGTGCATCTTTCTGAGTCTGGGTTAGCTCACTCAGGATGAGCTTTTCTAGTTCCATCCATTTGGCTACAAATTGCATGATTTCCTTGTTTCTGATAGCTGAGTAGTATTCCATTGTGTAAATGTACCACAATTTTTTATACATTCGTCAGTTGAGGGACATCTGGGTTGTTTCCAGTTTCTAGCTATTACAAATAAGGCTGTTATGAACATAGATGAGGATATGTCCCTGTGGTTTGGTTAGGAATTATTTGGGTGGATACCTAGAACTGGTATGGCTGGGTCTTGAGGTAAGGCTATTCCAAGTTTTCTAAGATTTTGCCAGACTGATTTCCATAGTGGTTGCACAAGCCTGCACTCCCACCAGCAATGGAGGAGTATTCCCCTTTCTCCACCCCCTCACCAGCATGTGCTGTCATTTGTGTTTTTGATCTTAGCCATTCTGACAGGTGTGAGATGGAATCTTGGAGTCATCTTGAATTGCAATTCTTATACTAATTTGCACTTCCTTTTTAAATTTATCTTAAAAATAACTAGTCATTATTTGAGAGTTATCACACAGCTTATTAACAGTCAGTGTCCTTGGGTATGAAGGTCACCACTCTTCTCACTTCTGGCCGGTGAAGTTGAAATAAGTTTGACATAAAGGAGTCCTACACATTGGATCTTGCTCTTAAACCTCTTCCCTAGTCATTGGATAGACTCACTTTTCCTTGCTGACCAAACGATATTTATATCTAGCCTAAATCTGCTTAGCAGTGGTTTAGGTGCATTTCTTGGCTCTGTAGCCCTGGGGGAGGAGGGAAGACAGCCATGAGACTCCATGCCACATAGGCATAAGCCATTCCTTGGAATAAACTGAATAGGCATCCAATTCTCATTTCAATAAACATCTAATATATACATAGTTATCCAGTCATATATCTCAAATCCTAACTTTATAGTGATTGATGGATATGAAAAGTAAATGACCTATCTGAAGTGAGTTTCCTGGATGAGACCTTAATCTTCCCTCATAGTTTTGAATCTACTATTATTGCTAGACTTATTGAGCTCCTCTAGGTTCTAAGTGTAAGTTACCAGATTATTCATGGCACAATTTGATATGAATTTCTAAAGCTTTCCCACTTTGTCCAATGTCTTCTAGTAATATTTAACAGTGAAATTCTCTTTATTTCTTTCTAATGTTAAAGGTGGAGGGACTGGGTTGAAAAAGAAGTCTGTTATACCACTGTCCAGACTAAGAAAGATCCACCAAAGTCGTTTGGGAATATTAAGGAAACTCAAGAGAATAACAGAACTTTCTGTTTTTCTGGGCTTTCATCTGTCAAAGCAGTAAATGATCATAGTTTAAATTTTTGGTTGAAAATGTAGATGAACTGTAACTAAACAAACATAGGTCAATTTTATACTCTGCCTCTTACAAGAAGTATGCATAATTTGTTGTTTTAGAAATAGGTGTTTTAATTTGGAAAGAAATGGGATCGTTTTATGTTGAGCACTACTGGGGTACATTATGCTCAATTAAATGAGCAACACCATGCTATAATTACTGTAAACACCTACCTATATGCTCTAAAAGGACAGATGTGATGGTTGCCCCACTGACCACAGCTCTGTATACTCAGCAGGTAATCACAAAGCATGTGTTGAATTAATATGTGGGGCAATGAGACAAATGGGCTAACAAAACTGAAAGGTGTATTTGTTAAATACAGGCCCATGAAAATGTGCCTCAGAGGTCAAGTAGACCCTAACTGCCAGGATTTTCAGTCTATCTTACGCTCAGGATTTTCAGTCTATCTTACGCTCACTGTAATGTGATGCTTCCCATGGACTGCTCTTGGTCAAAGACTGGAATCAGCAGGCATTTTAATTCCACACAATAGTGGAACTCCTCTGATTTGACTCAAGCACTCCCAAAGGACTTTGGTGGATCTTTCTTAGACTGGGCAGTGGTAAAACAGACTTCTATTTCAACCCGGTCCCTCCACCTGTAATGATAGTTGCATGACTCAGCCAACTCCCTCCGTGTTTTCTCTCGCAGTGTTTACTAAATAAAAATCCTGCAGTGTTTTTTCTTTTTTCCTCAGCAATGATTTCTCAAAAGGCCTGTACTAACACAACACATAACTTCAAAAGTGAGCAACACTCTGGAAAATTAATATCTTCATTATTCAACCAGTTTGTCAAGCTGTTTTCTGATAAGTTAATATATTACACTACAATATACCAATATACTCTGTAACATTTTATAATGAATTCATATGCCACACAAAGTTTGACTAGGAGTTATTAATTGACTTTGAATTACAAATGATTAGTCCTCCATCTAGATCCATACCTTCGGTACATGTTAAATAAATAATCACTTATACTTCTGGGAGAACAAATTGATTTAAATTACAAAGTTCATTGCTCAGTTTGGACTTTAATCATAATTTTAACATGAATGATATACATTTAATAAGCAATTTGAATTAAAACATTAACATCATTAATTCCATATGAATCTCCTACATTCATCTAAAAAAGGAAATAAATATCACTCCATAATTGTGTTAAGGCAATCCTCTTTTCAGGGTGCATCTCAATGTCCTAATTATTTTACAATATATTTAACATAAGTCTACTCTCAATAATATTTTATCAGAAACCCTGGCATTACATTTAAAGGAAAAAATATGATGTCAATATTGTCCATAACTTAGAATTTAGGTAATACTTTATGTATCTTACATATGTGCCTCGCTACATAATCTGATAGACACAAGACCCCCTGAGATTGGGTGTTGTTTTATTCATTTGATTTTGTTTTATTACTTTATATTATTGTTTCCAGTATGTCATGTACAGAAAGCCTTCTTAATATATCTTCTTGATATCAAGAATGCGATATTAGTCCATGCTTTCCTCATTGGCAGAATATAATCAAATAATAATATAGTCTGAAAGATGGGCAATACTTTTACACTATCGGGTGTAGACTATGAATACAGTCACCTGTGTGCACCTAAGCTTAATATAAGACTTCTCCGAGTCTTTCAATCTACCAAGAGGTTTTCAACAGACCCCCCTCAGTCAGGGTGAGGCTTCACCCTCTGATACCTCCCCCTGAGCCTCATCCTGGCTTTGTCCAGGGGTCTCATTCCTCCCCATCTGTATGTCCCATGGCACAGAATCACAGAGGAGAAATGAGCCTCACAGCTAAATCAGCTTGGGCTGTATTGTTGCTATGATTTTGTCACTGCTGTTGTTTACAGTTGTTGAGTTGTTCTCAAAATAAAAATGTGTTTTTAACTTCAATTTTTAAATAAAATTGAAGTTAAAAATAAAATTTATTAACCTGTCTTATTTACATATTTATGGAATTTGGTGTGATATTTCAATACATGTATACAGTAAGTTTTGATCAAATTAATCAAATTAAGGGCATTGCATTTCCATTTTCTTATCATTTCTTTACATTTGGAGCCTGAAAGCTCCTGTCTTCTGGTTCTTTATAGGATAAATAATAGGTTATTGTGAACTGTAGACACCCCACTGTGCTGTGGAATACTGAACTTACTCCTTCTGTATTGCTGCATTCTAGCATCTCTCACCCTTCCCAACATCTAGTGATCTTTATTTTGCATTCAGATTGATTTTTTAGAGCATCTTCATGCAAAAGATGACATACACCTTTTGCCTTTCCGTGTCTGACTAACTTTCTTTAACATGATGACCTTCAGTTTGATCTATTTTGCCGCAAATGACAGGATTTTATTATTTCTCAAATCCCCTCTGGCTTCCTATGCGGTGCTGCATAGGAAGTAGAATAAAACATTGTTGTTATGAAAAGAAATTATCTGAACAACACCTTCTTTATGCATCTGAACGTAAATCACTAATTCCTGGAGGCCAGCAGACTCACCTCCACCCCAGCCTGAAATGATAGAAAAATTGCCGTGAAACGAGCGTGGAGACTTTCCAATGTTAAGTTGGAAAAATGTACTCCGTATTTAACTGAGGGCCTAACTGGTGCTTTGTTTTTGTTTCCTTTTTGGCTTTTAATAAAAATTTCCTCATTGGAAAGAGTTTACTGATAAAATAATTCATGATTCACATTGAATTTAAGAAGGCCAAAGAAATGAAAGAGAGTGGTAAATGAGAATGGCTCTCTATGACCTCCACATGTTTTGCAAGTTGTGTATGCAAGAATTCTAGGAAGTGTTTTGAGCTTGGAGACAGATTTCACATGATTTTCTTTATTCTCAAGTTTAAAAGTTTTATAAAATAAATTAGACTTTCTCACTGTATTGTTAATAAATACTTCAATATCTTCATAGTTGTATGATTTTAAATATGTCTTTAAATCTTGGGTAATGACAAATAATAAAATTGAGAAGTACATATACATGTGTGTGGGTGCTTCTAAGTTCTGCTGTCTTAACTGTAAGCCTGTACTAGCTTGACACTGTGTGTTATGAAAGACACCATAAGCAAAGGCTGATGAGGACATCTTAGGAGTTTCTCATGTTCTTTATTTTCTGTGCTAGTTTCCAGAGTGGCCATAAAATTGCCTTGTTAACTTTTATTCAATTTGAATTTTTTGAGATTATAACTTATATATATATATTCATATATATCATTTCATATTGTAGGAGATTCTCCCTTTCCCTTTCCTTCCTCCAAACCCTCCCACATGCCCCTCCCTGTTCTCCTTAAAATTCACCATCTCTTTTTCATTAATTGCTACTGTGTGCACATATGTATATGCATATACATATATATTCTTAAATGTAACCTACTCAGTCCATATAATGTTGCTTGTTTGCATGTGCTTTCCCTGGGGAAGACCACCTCTCCCACTTCCAACATTCATCAGTTCCCTGTAGTTCTTTGTGGGCTAGTCCCTGTCCACCTAAATGTGGGTGTCATCTTGTTCAGCTTTGTTTTTGGTTTTAGGTTTTTTTTTTTTGAGACAGGCTCTTTCTGTGCATACCAGACTAGCTGGTAAGTTATGACCCTTCTGTCTTAGCTTCCTAGGTAACAGTGTCTTATTATATGCTACCATACTCAACTCTCATTGCTCTAACCATTTATATTTTACTTAGTCTAAAACTAGAAAGTATTCACATGTATGGGTTCAAAGTGCACATTGTTTCATATACTAATTATACATCTGGTCTAGGATCTAATTCCATTTTAAAACTACAAAGTAAAATAGAATCACCATCTTCTATCCAATGTGCAGGGCTTTGCATATCCCTTAGAGCAAATGATGTATCGATCTTAAATAGTTAGATATATGATATAATTGTATATAATATGTATAATTAACACTGTGAGACTCCCTTAGAAATGTTCAGTAATATTTCCAAATAACTAAGTTTTGCTGTAGATACACATGTATTTTATTTATATTTCATATATGTATATATTTAATGACTGTTGAGATTTAGGATATTTTTGCTCCTTTGAAAACAGGAGCACATAATTTTGGTGCTCATCACACTACCTGCAAACCTATAAATATTTATAAACTTAGCTATTAACCTTCTCCAGGGCCAATATTTTGATCACTCACCCATGGGTTTAATCAAACATTCTCAGGATTTTAAGATGATGTACAGGGACCATAAAGAATGATTAATCCAAGAACAAATAACTGACAAGGTCAAAAGATAAAAGAATACATTGAACAAAATATTCTAGGTTGCTATCAAATATCAGATTGGAATAAAAACTAGACTACAAGAAACTTCCCTCTATAAAATAATGTGACATTAATACTCAGCTGTATTCATATTTTTTGTTTATAACTGAAAGTAAAATGTCTTTTAACATTGATTTCTATGTTTTCAATTTAATCCTTGTTGGTAAGTGCACATGTGTTATGGTGTTTTACTAGCAGTAGACTGTATCTACTTTAATGTCTTTACTATAAGTAAAAATCAAAATGAATAAGAATTATAAGACATCTCTATCTCTCTAAACAAGAGCATCTGGAAATACACCACACAGCAGACGAAACACCATGACCAAAAGGAACTTGGGGAGGAAAGGGTTTACTTCACTCATAGATACATATAACAGTTCATCATCAAAAGCAGTGAGGGTAGGAAGTCAAGCAAGGCAGGAACCTGGAGGCAGGAGCTGATGCAGAGGCCACAGAGGGGTGCTGCTTACTGGCTTGTTCTTCACGACTTGCTCAGTCTGCTTTCTTATGGAGTCCAGGACCACCAGCCCAGGGATGGTACGATGCACAATGGACTCGGTCCTCCCCCATTAATCATTAATTAAGAAACTACCCTACAGATTTTCTGAAAGCCTGACTTTATGGAGATATTTTCTTAATTGAGGTTCCTTTCTCTTAGATGGCTTTAGCTTTCTTGTCAAGTTGACATGAAACTATCCAGCACAATTATGATGATTGGCACATGGCAGAGACGAGTGTGGCCTCCTATCAAATGCTTGTTCCTTCACGGGAAACCACTACACCACCATTCATAGTTACCTCCATCATCCATACTTTAGAAGTAAAATAAGGCAAGATATTCCTTTTGACATGATGAGGTGTGTGTGTGTGTGTTCTGATTCATGCTTATACATTATGACTAAGGAAAAGATTCTCTTTTACTTACCTAGCATTCTGCCTAGTACCAGAGATTTGACTGCACTGAATTCTGTGCCTGATGACAGGTAGGTTTGTCTCCTTGTATTCTCATCAATCTACAAAATTATTACATGAAATATAGCCGACCAAATGACCCATTGTTTTGTGGCAAGAAAAAAATGAGAAGAAGAAAAGACAGAAAAAAAGAGGCAATTATTACTATGGTTTTATGATAGTTTAAGACAGTGAGATTAAAACACTTGCCCATCCAAAATCTGACGATGTTTAATCTATGCTGAGATACTCATTTACTTTACAGTCTTTTTCCTTCGGTGCTTTACCTATCTCCAACGCATACACCCCAAAACTGGTAATGCCAACAAAAAGACATGTGTTTTCTTTTTTTTTAACCTCAATAATTTTTCATAGCTTGGGATTTTTACTGGAATCATGCAGCTAAGACATTTTCTTCTATGTAGAGCTGAAACATTAGTGGGTTCCTGAAAAAACTGCTAAGGTGAATAATTCCATTTTGCCGTGAATCACATCCTTTCTTCAAACTTATTCTGATATTGCAGTCATTATTTTCTGTTGAAGGATGATTGTTACATTTATACCCATCTAAAGTAAGTGGGATTCCTAAGAGGACTGATGGTCCTACCAGTAGGTCTCTGAGAAACTAGACATCATTTCCTTTCTGAACAAAATAAAACCAGCAAGGCAAGCTTGGCACTTTTAACCATCAGATATTAATAACTCAGACAGGTTTGTTAAAAAACAAAAAGAGAAGGGAATAAAACCACCTGACTGTATTCGATGATTTTACATATGAACCATTGAAGACCACTGGAAATGTCTTTGCTAATGAGATCCACGATCAACTTTGTACTCTAAGTGCCCCATGCCAGGGTGTCATGTGAAGAATCTCTATTACCTCCACGAAGAGCATTCCTTCTTCTCTGTTAATCTTTATGTGGTGAAGCTGCCCATCTGCCATGCTCTTAAAGTCAAAGCTGACAACATCGGGTTCCTGATACTTACTTAGCTTGTACCTTAAGTGCAAACTTCCTAAAGCAGAAAAAAAAAGTTACATTTTTAGTGAAAATTCCATTTTACAACCACTTATAAAACATCCAAATCTCTTTAATTTTTTAATATATTCACTTCCAGAAAAAGATTTGCCATCACTCTCTTGGGTGTGTCTCTTAAAACAAAGTTCTAAATGTTGGTTTGTAAGTAAAATTACAGTATTTTCTAAATCCAGAGTAGACATATTGCTCAAGAACCGACTCCTGAAAAATCTTCAATTTCTTTCTTAAAAGCCAAATGACTCCTCACCGAATCACAAGGAAATTGCCTCGTCTTTGTTCATAGCAGCCTTATTTGTAATAGCTAGAAACTGGAAACAACCCACATGTCCCTCAAATGAAGAATGGATTAAAAAACTATGGTACATCTACACAATGGAATACTACTCAGCTATCAGAAACAAGGAAATCATGCAATTTGCAGCCAAATGGCTAGAAAAGCTCATCCTGAGTGAGCTAACCCAGACTCAGAAGGATGCACATGGCATCTATTCACTTATAGTCGGATTTTAGCCATATAGTACAGGATATCTATACTACAACCAAGGCACCAAAGGGAACATGGACATAGACTTTGTTTATTTGTTTTCTCTCCCTGTCATTGAGACACTTTTCCCCGGTGGTACTGCGTTGTAGACTCCCAGTGTATGAGGAGGCTCTTGGCCCTCATATGACTTCTGAACTGGGGTGGGGGACTGTTATGTAGGGACACTCCACTCCAGAGGAGTGGGATGGAAGGGTTAGGGGGTAGAGGGTGGGAGAGAGGGAGGGCAGGACTGGGAAGGGTGGAAAGAGGACACTATGATGGAGATGTAACCTGAAGCAATAAATAAATAAATTTTTTAAAAAGTCAGATTATAATGTGCAGACCATAACACCCTCTATCACAGAGAAACAAACGAAAACACAAGTATTTATACAATGCCATGTATCATGTGATGTTGCCATGATGTTATTTTATGTAACCTCATTAAAATAAAAATATCCTTCTTGCACTCAATGAAGACAATTGAGGGATGGAACTTTGAGCAATTGTAGTTTTACACAAAATGAGAGTCATTTCCAAGGGTCCATGAGTATAGACTTTATCAAAATGAAATGAATGACTCTTAGCCAAATTTATTATTCAAATTAATTATATTCAATTGCTTGCAGAAGTTTCAATTAATTTGTTTTATAGAACTCCTCTTCAATTAACAACAACCAAAACAACAACAGCCCCTCAATGTATAAATAAACGTTGAGCTTGGGAGCAGGCACAGAAAATTACTCCTAGGGTAGTAGTCAGTGCCCTCGGGCCATTTGATTTAACTGAACGGACATAGTTGTATATTTGTATGCCAGTTTATTTTTCTCACCCAGAGAGAATTTATTTCTAAAATATGCATCTTTCATCCACATACAAGATAGAGAAAAACAGTAGTAAGCATTTTCCAGTGAGAAGATTTCCGTAGCAAATACATTTTGTAACCTACATACCATTACCCTGCATGAATGCATCAACAGTTCCTATGACTATATTATCATCTGTTAGGACCAACGGGTCATCTTCTGAACATTTTTATGCATAATACTGGGGCATTAACACTCCTGGAATGCATTTTAGTCTTGGTTAGAAGAAAATAATTGTTACACACGAGAAGACATTTTATTTTAAAGTCTAACCTAAATCTGTATCAATATTCATATAAAATTCTTAAGAGGTGCTGGCAAAAGTAAAATGTAAGTGCCTGGAGACATAGCTCAGCAGTTAAGTGGGCACACTGCTCCTGCCAGGGACCTGAGTTCCCTTCCTAGTACCCAGGTCAGGGAGCTCACTACTTCATGTATCTGCACACCAGCTCCAAGGAGTTTAATGCAGTGACTCTGGAGACCAACAGCACTTGCACTCATGAGCGCACGCACACACACACACACACACAAAATAATAATTAAAACCCATAAAACAATAGTATTTTATAGAAACAAACCAAAAATTCACATCGCTGATATAAATTTACCAAAATTACAAAGATAGAAAACCATCTTAAGTACTTAAGTGATCCTTTTAGATTAATCTGTAAGATCAAACTGACAATCTAAAAGAAGATAAAGCCTAGACATACTTGTTTTTTTTTTTTCCTCCCTTGTTCCAGTTTAGAAGCAAACATCCCAGAAGGAACGGTATTCTATTGTGCCAATGTCTTAATTCAGTCTTCTCTCTCATCTAAAACACACTCACCATTTTTAGCAATGATAACCGAGAGGTATTCTTTATAAAAGGAACTCATATAAAGTAGCAAGCTTGGTGCCCGTGTTGTTCGGAAGCTAAATTTGATCATTTCTCTGCTCAGCTTCATATCACCATGGAATGAAGCTGCGTGGAAACTGGAGTTTTTACTTAAAGAATAATTTTCTTGAAAATTGTATATCACAGAAGACCCAGATCCAAAATATGCAGAAATCTCTGAAATGATATGCAGATTGTAACGTTAAAAATTTTAAGTAAAAGGGTCTTGGTTAAGTTACATTAATTGATATCTTAATGCTGTAAAATAAAATACACAGCTAGAAGACATAGTCTTATGTTAAGATAACATAGTACATTAACAGAGATTGTTTTTATGTTGGAAGGATATATAATTAATTCATTAGTGTTGTCTTATCTGAGTTCACACATAAGCCAAGCTTCTTGCCTTCTACCTCCTTAAACATTCGTTTTCTTATTTAAATTCAAACTCCCATCCATTATTTTGTAGCTAGGAACCATGCATCTTCTTGCAGTAGGAAAAACAATGAAGAGTGGAGTTTTTCTCCTCATTTCAGGATCAATAAGCAGAAATGCCTTTATTTTATATTAATTATTTTCATATTTGTTGTGTACTACATAAAGAAAGCTAAGTCTAGCATTAATGTGAGAGGCAGGTATCAACAAATGGAATTATGAAGTCCATTTACAATAATTTAGCAAATGTAACATTTCATCTATATGAGATTAATATCAAATTTACACACATATATGGGTAAATATATGCAAGAAGTCAGTGGAAAAATTAGTTTTGAATCATTGAACATTGTTCTCTTTGCTACTTTAAGCATTTGATTGCTGTTTGGTTTTACAAATGTTGCTTACTTGGTCATAAAGCAATATTTTGAGTCCCAGGCCATTTTAGGGACTTTTAATGTGTTTATATTATTTATGATACAACTTTCATACACAGTATAATGTGTGCATGTAGCATAACATTCCTGATTAAATTTAGAAAGAACTGGAAATTTCAATTAGAAAACGAAGGACATTCATACTGAAAAAGAAGAGTTTTCATTCACATGCTAGATCAAAACTGTCTCCCAGAATTGTTCCAGTGGTCTGTGGTTATTATTACAATTGATTTTAAAATCACAACTTATTCTTAATAAAAGGGGATGACCCCCAAAAAAGCGCAGGTTTTGCCAGGTTTTCATTAACTAACCTCCAGCGCTTGCTTTCTCTGCAAAGTTGCTTTGATTTGGAGCCAATTTCTTTTAGTTTTCTTCAAGAGAAGATTAAGAAGCCCAGAGATGCTTCAACAAAGTCAATGAATTTAAATTAATTGGATGTTGGCTTTCTTCTATGAAAATCTATGGAAGTATAATACATGTCTGTATATTTAGGGAAGGCTATCCAAAACAGTTACTACAATATTCTGCTCTTCTCGTTTTCTATGGCAGGGATTGGCGAGTAAGGGAAACTACCAAATAAATAATCTACTGTTTTAATTCTCTAGCACATATTCATTTTAGGACATACCCAATATCAGAGGTCACAATTTTCTTAAGCATCAGTATTTAGTAGAAAATATTTCTTTGACCGATAAAAAATAAATATATACATTTTCTGTAGTTCTTTGCATTGCTGAACATGCTCAATAAAAATAACAATACAGCCCAGTTTAAACCTAGGACTGCTCCATGGGACAGGCTGTTGGCAGCCCTATTCTTTAAACACATTAATAGCAAACAGAGTAAAAATAGATTGCTAAAATTGATGGCTAACATTGAAGACCTAAAGGCTACTATTTGTGACTATTCAGTAATAGACAAGCATTTTTGCAGAACTGAGTCAAAGACCCAAGCATTAAATATGCTTGGCATACAATAATCACTCTTCAAAAGAATATTTTAAATGTAGATAATTTTGTTTCAAACACACACACATACACACACACACACACACACGACCTGGACCTGTCAAATGTCTTATTTACAGGATACAGCCTCAGGTGGTTGCACCTACCATTGGAGCAGAATGGTCCCGCATAGGCAGAGGTAGAACAATCACAGAAGAAGCCACTGGGCTTTTCCCTACACTTCCCTCCGTGGCGACATAACTTCCCATAACTACCACAGTGTCCTCTGCAACCTGGCTGCACACCAGGGGTCACTGTGGCTCTTTCTTCCAGATCCAAGGTCATCCCGTTCAACTGCAGAGACCTGATGCATCCAAGGAAGCCCCTTTGCCGGGTGGCGGTCCCACCTACAAAGAAAAGACTACAAATGCAAACCTGTTCCTCCATGTCTTATGCAGGAATTAGAGATCAAACCAAGCGGAGATCTGATGAAGAGGAAAACCTGTGACCTAATGATAGAGAATTAAACAGTCCAATGAGAGGAACAATTGGAAGCTATGAAAAACAACTGTAGATGAACACTAACACTTGGAAAGATACATCACGAATTCTATTCCGATTTGCTACTTTTGCTCTCTTTTCTGCTGATGTTCAAACTTAGGTCCTCACGAATGTCAGAGTTCTCTATCCCTTAGTCAAGCATAACCCTATACATTTATTTTCTGAAAATGATTAAGTAAGCTTCATGTTGGGGAAGCTGTCTTTCCTCATCTCTTTATTTCAAAGAACAAAATTAAGACCATGCTTCATCTTCATTCCAAATAACATGCTTTGTGTACTTCTGCTTTTTGTTTAGGTGGGATGTTATTTCTTTTTTTATAATTTCATTCATACACACACACATATGTGTGCACATATTTATGTACATATGTATATATACATATATACTTACCCATATATATATACACACATAAGTATAAATATATTTAAAATATTGATCTTCAATTAGTCTAATAGTTTTAATTTGACAACCATTCCTAAGGAATTTTTAGTAATACATTCATAGGGATGAGTTTTTATTTAATATCCACCAAAAGATGAGGATTGAGTATTGTCTTGTACTTATTAGTGTATTTTTTATTTTCCTGAAAGTTGACCTACTATTCATTGTTTTATACTTGGAGCAAATCTTAAGAGAACTGGGAAAAGAAATTGATGAAGAAACAGTGGGGTACAATAGAGGTACCATCTTAGTAGTAACCAAAACCTTTCTTGCCAACAACCTGGGGCTGATAAGGCTATGAATCTTAAGAGATCTATTACTACCATCCCTTTACTGCCATAATGCCCAATTCCTAGCTATATTCTAAAACTTTGATTTATACCCACAGAGAAGTATAGCTCTCATTCCACATCAAAAAAAGCTTCTCTATTCCAAACGGAAACCATTACAGAAAACCACAGTACGTCATAAGGCAGAGATCATCAGATTGTGTGGTGCCCAGCCTCAATCAATTAATCTAAAACACAATTCTTACATCTATAGCTCAGGTAACATCACAGAAAAGGGGGAGTAAAGATGGTCAGAGACAGAAGATTAGGAAGTCTGTGAGATTGTATTTTCTAGAAATGACAGGGAAGCTACAGTTATGATACCTCTACAATATCCCTAGCCAAACAAGACCTAATTGGCATCATGAATGGACACGCTAACATAGAATGGGGAAATCTCAAGGGGGTTCTACCCCTAGACAAAATACTATATCAGCTAATAATTGCTAAAAGAATGAGAATTAGCTTCCCACTACAGCAAGTTCATATCATTCTCTTCTAAGTCACATAGCTAACACTAAATCTAACTGTAATTTCATAGACTCTCACTGTTCTCAGAGACTCAGCATTATTTAGTGGAGATTTTTAAAAGTCACAGAATCCTTACTTCCTAGGTCTTTATTATCTATGGCGCTTTACATTGTACTAATTTACTCTGTATGTATCATTTTATCTAAATGCATATCAGACAGAGGCAATTTCAGTCACTGCTGTATAGGACATAAAAAATGTTTGGCACATCACAACTATGAAATAACCAGTAACTACTGTGTCCACTTCACACATTCAATCACATAATGTCAGAATGGGTGATGGGAACTCCTCTAGAGTTGAAGAGGGCCAGATTTTCCCCATTGGGATGTCTGGATCACTTAAATAAAGAATGAAAGCCAAAATCAATGAACATTTCTAAAATAAATTCATAATAGTTTGTGGTCTAGAGATCATGAAGTGAATTGATAAGAGATTTTAAATTCAAGAATATTAACACTACTGAAATGCAAACTCAATTTTAGAGATGTAATGGACTCTGTCCAAATTTTTCTATCCAAAATTTAAATAGATACATTGAAACTTTATTTTACATCATGTGTGCCTTGTCAGTGATGGTTACAAAGAGCTTTAGATGTTGTGAGCCATATTTGTCCTCTGTAAATTCAGAGGAAGTAGGGTGTGATGTAGATCCCAACACCTTACAACTTTCAGTTTTCAGTATTATCAATTCTGTTGGATTAAGACATGCAGACTACCTCAATGTGTGTTTAGGGGTATGTTTCCAGAAAGTAGGAACCAAGGGGGAAGGCTATCCTTGAATGTGAGTGTTACATACCATAGGTAGTGGGACTATGTGCATAGAATAGGAAAAGGGACTCTCTCTCCTTTTCTCTCTCTCATATAAATATTGGTGCTGCTAGAAAGACTGGAGAAACCCCTGGCATATTTTCTAAGCATGTCAATGAAGAAGGTGATTTCATCCGGAATTATAGAATAGCTAAGAATCTTTGTATTTAATTCATCCTAGATTTGACCAACATTCTGTCATTCTCAAAGTCTCTCTTCTGCTTGTGTTGTCAGGGCATTTCTCTTCTTTCCACAGCAAGTTGCTACTCATCTTGGCTTCATACCTGACTAGCATCCCTATCTGCACCTTAACTCATTGAGCACCTAAGACTCAATCTCTTTCCCCATAATTCTTCTGGCACCCCTACTATTATGTAGAGTTTTCTTCTCAGGCTAGGCCAACCTATCATCTATGGTTCCCTTGGCATGGGAACCTCTTGTAGAAGCTAAAGCTGCATCTTGTTTGTACTTCAATTGGTTCATATTTCATTATGTAAGCATAGAATATAGTTTTCATGGAATACAGTAATAGTAAATCACTTTGCTATGTGTGTGTTGCTCTGAAATATGGTATCACTCTAATTCAGGGGTTAGTCCAGTTTTAATAGCGTACATACTAACCAAGGAACAATGTAGTACATTTTTATTTATTCTAATTCATTTTTCTTGCTTATTTTGTATGATTAGAAGTTAGAGGTACATAGAAGTTTATGGGTATAGTGAGGAATAACATAATAAATCCAGTTAGTTTGAAACACAGGTGGTCACCCTCCCGAGGCAGCCTCACTTCTCCCCACTTCAAAATTTGATCAAAGAGGAAAATACTTCAGCTTTCTTCCATAACTCAAGACATCTTTGGTTTGAACTGTATTTAAGTTCTTTGAAGGGTGCTATATCTGATAGTGGAAATATGAAAACCATACGTACTTGATCATGCTCTAAAAGAGCTAATAGTTTGCTAATGTACTCAGAGAGAAATGTTCATGATCATGACCTGATGCTAATGTAGATATAGAAATAATACTAGAAGAATGCTAGAGGGTAGAGAAACTAACAGAAAGATATGTTTGTGTGAAATATAATCTTAAATATTGTCATAGTGATAAGCATCTAACTTCAAAACTAGAACTTCTTTATTACATACTTTCAAAGAGTTTAATGTTTACCTAATAAAATTATTTTAATGCCACCTTTATTGAAAACATAGTATATAATTACACATAGCCGCATTGTGCATGTTTGAGGATTTAAAACTATACCATTGGGTTTCCAGTCAGTCACTTTAGTTTGGACAGAATTCTTCTGAGAAGCATGTCTCATGTAAATAGGATTGTACTTGAAAGCTTAATTAAAGATTGCAGTGCCTTTCCAGGGTTAGAGTATGTCCAATTAAAATGAGTTGCAGTTTGATTAATTGATTCTGGATGTTTTTGCTAAGCTATTTTGTTGGGAACTATCTTCCAATTAATTTTCTATCAATTTACTTGCCGTGCTGGATCAGACATAACGAAATCCGGAACTTTCCAAACATTGAGTATCTTGTGCAGCGAATGTCTAACCTTTCCATGTGATTGAATTTATCTGAATCCATCCACACACATGACAATACTGAGGTCTCATACCTAAATACCTTGCTAGGTGCTGAGTAGGAAGTGAATTAGAATTACTTATTGGTTTTATCCTTCCAACACATTCATTATTCTCAGGAAAGTTTTCTAAGTGACAAGTGTTATTGTCACAGAATTGGAGCTGGATCGTTCCTGTGATAATTTCCTATTACTTTGTGTCAGGAAGACCTTTGAGATTAAGTTTTGATTTTTAAAAGACAAGCTGTTCACATGCTCTCCTTGAGTATTACTGCAGATTAATTGAGAGCAACTTCTTCATTGCCCTAGCAGTCTTAGAGAATTAAAGAGATCATGACGGTTATTCTTACCTTTAATTCAAGACTACAGAAATGACAGGTTCAGTCTGATCTTGGCACTGTGGTAGAGGAAGACAGATCAAGTCCCAACCACAAGCCAATCTAGAGTAAGAAATTGACAGGGCATACAGGTTTGGCCCAGAACCATGCCAGGAGGTTAGAAGTGCTTGGGAACTAGAGCCTCCTCCTAACACAGCCATCCTGAAGGAAGACGGCCTCACAGAAAGGGTGATGTGAGCTACAGAAGGCTGCCACACTAGAAACTTGGCTTTAATTATACCACGCAGTGATCTTAAATGTACGGAGTCCCAGGAGCATGGGAGGGGAGAGAACCATTGACCCTCATGTTCAAAGAATTACTGTGGTTGAAAGTAGCTGCCTGTATAAGAAAGACTTTCATAGGCAGAATGTTCAGTCTCTTCCCTGAACCAAACCCAAGTGATGGAAGCATGGCCCAGTGGCCACAGCTCTGGGAAAGAGCAGGTCCCTTTGTGTTTCTGGCCTGCAGAAGCCACACAATGGCTCTCGGATTTGAACACAATGAACTATGTTTTAAAGAAATGGGCTGTTGTCATGTTGTCAGTATCAGGCACAAAGTTCTATGTTCCACTCTTTTTTTTAATCATTTATTTTTTATTTCTTCAAGTTACATCTCAATGACAATCCCCTCCCTACTCCCCCCTCCAGTCCCACCCTTCCACCCTCCTCCTCCTCCTCAAACCCCCCATCCTCTTCCCTTTTTTTTTTTTTTAGTTTGAGGTATTTCTTTTTTCCCCTCAACAGCTCTCCCTTTCAGTCCACAAAATGTTTCTTTTTCTTATAACTACAAATACAATACAAAACAACAGAAATAAATAGGCCACAATTATAAGAGTTATATGGCTTAGCATACATTCCCAATGTCCAGTCCATATGTATTTGGCACCTGACTTTAACATTCTACTATCTAACCATCTCCATGAGTTTAAAGTTCTATATCTAACTCAGCTTTCATACTAACTTGCCTCATAATTTTAAAAATATCTTCTTAGATCCAGAACACCCTCTTGATTCCTAAACAACTCAAAATTTAACTATGAGACTCTAGCTATCTATTCTTCAACCACCTCAGAGACCTGAGAGGGATAAATATATCTGATTATATAGGAAGTGCAGGGCCTGCAGCTTCCAAAACTAAAAAACGACATACCAGTGGCTGCCTGGACAGTTCCCATTTTCTCTCCATACATTACAGCATCAATCTTCAGCCATTTGGCCCCGTTTCTCTGACAGACACTGATTGTAGAGCAGGAATTATGAAGGACTTACCTACCCTGTCTTGGCAGAGCTAGGCTATCGACTTATCTGCTTCCAAGTTTTGTCCTTTTTGGACAGAAGTCTGTCTACAGTTGAAGCAAGGGGGTTTTCTTGCCAAGAGAAAGGCTTACCACCAATTCAATCATCTCCCACTGGAGATTCAAGTTTTGACCTCTTGCTACCAACCGACATAAACTGTTTAGGATAATTAAGAAACGGAAACTAATAGTCATGAAAACGTGTTATTTTGTTAGTTACTATGACAGTCTATCACAGTTATTTTCTAAGCTACTCATAAATCAAGTTGCTAAGAGACAAGCAATATTTGCTTATCTAAATATAAGAGATAGATAGGGCATCTTCAAAAACCTCAAGAGATCTGCAGAATATGGCATTCAAAGATGTTTTCTTAACTTAAAATTTTTTGATATCAAGACATGTCAGCTCCTGACAGCACCCCCTATTCTACTCCAAGTAGAAGATGAGCATCTATGTTCCATTCTTAAGAGTTTCTGTTCAGTCACGGGTCGTTCAAGTCTTCCCACTGAGAGCAGAAAAACCTACTCAGAGGTGTTCAGGAAGATCATGAAAAAGACCTCAAAGAAGGAAAACATGCCTAGAACAAATGATAGAAGCTCATGAAATAAATACAACCGCTGTTTTACTAAATTTGTAATGAGGAAACTTAGTTATTATTAAAGATAGTTAGACTGAAATGAAAATTATTTGAATAAGACTATTCAATAGTCTTTTATAATGGTTACATTTCAGCATATCAAAAATCAAAGTTTAAGAAAGAAATATGAAGACTATATTATAATTAGAAGCCTACATTTAATGCACTTTTAACAACATGAAAATATGAATTTATAAAATGCTAGATATTTGTGATAAACTTATATGGCAAAGGCTTATGCAAAACACGGAAAGAATTTCTTTAATTACTATTATAAAAAGGAAGACTCTGTAAAAAATGAAAACCAAATATAAGTATCCATGCTATAAACTGTATCATCCATGAGGTCAATGGAGATAGGGCCACATCACCTGCTCAGCACATGCATGTTCTATGACCAAATAATTATAATCTTGCATATTCAGCCAACAGAATACAAGGATACATCCATTCTTCCTCAAAGTCACAAAGAAATATTTGTAATATCAAATCTTGAAGTTACTAAAGAAATATATCATTGTATTGGAACTTTCAATTTTCTAGATCACAAATAAACCTTCGTACAGACGACCAATATGAAAAACTATAGTCTGAAGTCCTGGTGTGATTAGTCTCCAATATCAACTTTTATGTGGGGCATTGAGAGATTGCTTGCTCCAAATATTTGCTGATCTGATGCAATTCAAATGTGACATAAATGGCTTCTCACTAGGTCAGGGGTCCTTACATCCACCCCTCGTCCCAGACTATTCAAATGGAGTTTAACTCGTGTGAAAACTTGTCAGTAAAAGAATTTAGACAGGAAATGAAAATTGCAGAGCTGGTTGAATGAAAATCAATTCAGGGCTAATTTAAGAAGCTTCTAGGGGGGAAAAATGCTGAGTTTACAAACTGAAATAGAAAATGACCACTGTCACATTTCAGTTTAAAAAAATGATTGATTCTTTTCTCTCCATCATCTCTGTGGTTGGAGAACGTTTATGAAGGAGAACAGCAGTAACTGTGGCTGGTTTGTACTCAGTGCTCTATCAAGGTCAAGGGCAAAGACTCAATACTCTGAGCATTGCCAGCATGACCAAGGTGACAGGTAGCATTTCAGAACAGGATTGTTTAAGACATTTCATGAATCACACACATGTGCTCACATACATATATACAGAGACCAAGTGAAAGAACGAGAAAGGGATGGCAAAGACCTTCTGCCGCAAATAGGAATAAGAATATAGAGGGACAGGCTGAGGACATGGCTTGTCTAGCATGCCCAAGGACCAGGGCTGAAATCCATAAATCATCAAATAAAAAGCAGTGTGGCTATGAGCATAACACAGACCATCATTTTTCATTATAAGAAGCAACATGATCTGACGCCCGGGATTTTTGAGGGGAAAGGAAATGCCTGTCACATTGATACTCTAGTTTCCAGCCTAATTATCATATACTTACTCCAAAAGGGTTTTGGTTCACTGTTATCCCTCCTCCACTATGAACAGTATCCTACAGTCCCATTAGGTGATCCTACAGTCCCATTCACCTAATGGGACTGTAGGATACTCTTCATAGTTCACTCTGCTTGCAGTCATCAATCACTAACTTACTTCGCTTTCAATTGTCAAAAGAAAATATTGCCTGGGTGGCTCACTTTTTCTTTTTTCTTTTTTCATATGTATCTTCTATTTATATCTACTGGTTTTCTTCAGCAATGGAGGCTGTGCTCTTGCTTCAGAGTTCTGCTCTGTGGTGCAAAAACACTCTCTGGTTGTTCTTCAGTGGCAAAGGGGCAGTGAGTGATTAAGAAAACACATAGAATTCTCTTATGTTATCTCACTACATCAGTACTGCTGAGAGATGATGAAAATTCTTAATATCTAAAAATTTAAAAGTCTCATATATACGTGATATCAATAAACACTGTCAACATCCTGGTTCATGAAATGGGGTAAACGACTGGTCAAATTAAGGTATTTACAGATGTCTGCAACTTTTATTTATGCATATATGTGTTCAAGTTAATGTCTCAAAAAAAACATATTCCCAAAAGCTATTGAAATTTGTGGTGTTTAAGTAGATATTTTTATGGAGCAACTGCATTTGTAATTTGAACATTCCACAATATTCCCTTTCCATTATTCATGTAAGATGCATGTTTGCAGCTAAATGTTGGCCTAGTAAATCACTCTTAGACCAAGCCTAACTTAGACTTCTGGTTTTTTCCATACATTTAGAGCTTGTACTTCTGTGTGAATGCAAATATTTTTATTTTCTTCACTCTTCAGATTTAAAGAATTTTTATAAGAATAAACTCATGCTGAAAGCCACAGTCTTACTTTCCACAATTATGTTGACTTCACTAGCTTGTCCCTACACCCAAATATAAATGACAGTCATTATGCATACTTGAAAATGCTGATTAGTCATAATTATTTCTATGATGGACGGATGAACTACAAATTAAACTCTTGAACTTGTAAGTAAAGGGGATTAAATTACCCTTTAAAATTTTAACCAGAAAATCAATTACATTGTATTAATGCAGAAATTCCCAGTCACCCATGTAACCACCAGCTCTGAGGAGAGAATGTGATTTGACTCCCATCTATTTATTAGTATGTGAAACAAGAGTTGCCAAGCAAACTGTTCCTTCACATATGCCATGTGTTACACAGACTCTATGAATGGAAAAGCCAGGTTTCATGGTGGGCATATGCTTATAGGGATGGTGGGATTTTGCTGAAGGAGAGGGAGGCTGTTAGATGTTTGCTAAGCTTTCTTTCTATAGCTTATGCTTTATTAGAGATGTAAGATCAGAGAACAGCTTTAATGGATTAAGATAAAGGAAGAAAACAAGAAAAAAAAACACTTCAGATTGAAATTGAAAACTAGGAAACAATATGAGGAACAAAGAAACATCATGCATGTAAGGATATTGTCATGAGGAAGTCATAAGAAACTCCCAGCAACAACCAATTCACTTGTAAGTTGTGTGTTGCTACATATAAAATGTGTCCCTGTGCTGTTTCAACATATCTACTTCAGATTGGGATGCTGATAGCTCTCACACAGATCTGCAACAGCCTGTTCCCACTGGATTCCTTCCATCCATGTCTGTTATGGCAGTAAATGAGAACTGAGGAAGTAAATAGGCTAGGTCATGTTACCCCTTCATGTTAGATCCACATTCCTTGCAAGGGCCTCCTATGACCCAGTATACAGCTGAACCTGACTTCCCTCTATGTTCCCTCTCATTCATTCTCTCCAGCCACATTGGTTTATTCCTGTTCCTAAGATCTGTCACACTCACTCTCACCACTCAGCACTCCACCACCTGAGAAGTTCACAGGGCCCATCTGTATTCTACTTCCTCTGGTCTCAAGTCAAGTGATAACAGCTCCCTGTTTGCAATGGAAACTCTCAACACTAATATGTCATATATATATATATGCATACATATATGTATATGTATATATAACATATATAATGTATATATATGTGGGTATATATTCATAGGAAGGCAGAGAACCTTTTGCTCATAGTAAGTGCTTCATTAAATTCTCTCTAATTACTGCTGATATTTTTCTAGTCTGTCACCCACTGAGCTCTAATTCAGTGTAACCTTTTAAATTATAATTTGTCTCTCAAGGAGTCTGCCTGCAAGGCAAAAAAAAAAAAAAAAGCCTTTATTGGTAAACTTAAAAAAAAAGAAAAAGAAAGAAATGTCATGATTTGTTTGATAGGAATGTTGTAAATTGGAAGATTATTATTTTGTGTTGTGGCCATTGTTTTCTGGACTTGAAAGGTGTCCTCTCCTGAGAGTGGTCTACTCAGTGGTAGTGATAACAGTAAAAGCACCCCCTTAGGTAGCATAATTACAGTCAGGTATCATTACACTATACCATGTCATTGTACCCCAGTAACCTGGAAGAATAAAAGTCTTTATTCATTTCAAATAGAGCAAATAGGACTTCTTTGGCAGAGATATCTCTCTCTCTCTCTTTTTCCACTGCCTTTGATTTAAAAATAATCAAGATTTCCATTGTTAAAATTTCCCAGTGGCACAGCCACTCTGAGTCTGACCGCATATGGTGATGTCAAAGGCCCGACTAATTGCCTCCATAAAGATGAAATCTCTTCGATCCTTATTCAAATTATTGCATATGATTGATGGCAAAAGACCTGAGCCTGTTCAAAGCAGTTTTCTGATGTCATACGATACTTCATTACCACCACCTGGAATCAAATTAAGGCCAGGATTCCTCTCAGGTACAATATATAGTGATGCCATCTCTCGGAAGTTAAAATTCCTCCTAAGGAAGAAAGGTCATCTACAGGCAAACTGGAGCATATTTCTTTGAAAAATTCAAGGACAATTTCAGCCTTCTCAATTTCCAAGAATAGTAAAGCTATTTCCAGGCCACTGACAGATTTTAAATTGCAGTACCTTTTTGTTGTGACCATCTCTCATTTTTTTTTTTTTTTAGACAAGAGATATCTATGCCCATTTCCTGACTGAGCTTCTAGTATGGCATTAAGAGAAAAGTTATATGTTTCTTCTCAAGTGCACTTTATTGTTTCTATACTCTTGAATAAACCAGCTGAGTGGCCACAAGTTTGTGAGTAGAATATCTATTAGGGTGCCTTAGTTGTGGAAGCTACTCATTGAATTTGTTTTCTGGGAAATAATAAATAATGAAAATAATGAGGACATAAATTTATTAGAAGAGCTAAATATATCTTTGTCAGATATGTCACAAGTAAGCTCATCTCTTTCAGTCAGAGGGTGCTAATAAGATTGTTAAAAGAACAGAAGGTGTAAGGGGGGAGCTGATGAATTTTGCTCTAAATATAGCCATTAAAGATGTCTGGAATATAATTTCTGATAATTCATCATTTATCCTGCCACATCATGTCTGTGAGTCTTTATTTACATTAAAATGTATGAGCTGGGATCAAATAAAAGATAATCCTTGAACTTCATGGTCTATATCTTCTTCAAAGTAATTAGCAAAGATGCAAAGGAAAATTAAATACATGAAGAGGAATTTTAACCTGGTGTCTTGTAACTGTTGAGTCAACAGACATTGGGAAGGTACTATAAAACAAATTATCAGAAAGAGAGCTGAAAAAATGGGCAAAGTAGAAAAGAAGCTGCTGCACTGTCTTATTTTTTCTTTCCTACCATTGGCCTGGTTTTGATGCATCATGTACAGGTTGAGGTACATCGCTGGCATTACAAGTGCCCCTCATTTCTGTGGACAGAGAAAATGTTTCCAAGATCATATTAAAAGTCTCAATGAAATACACAAACTGTAACACACCACGCAACCTCTACATATTAAGAAGCCAAGTATAGCAGAATGAGGAAATTGCCCCAGAGAAATTGGAATCTCTTAAGTAGGTTGATTTCTGAATATAAATCATTCCCTAAACCTCAGCCACCTTACTGTAGCCACCCTAAACCTATAACCATGGTTTGGTTATTAGGGAGGATTGGAGTACTCAGCACAGACTGAAATCTGGGTTTTCAATAAATAATTTTTGGTTTTTGCTGTTAGCTATTGATCACTATTTTTCAAGTTGCGATTGTTTTATTGTGGCTCACCTCTAGAATTGCATTCAGTGTTTTAAAAAGGTGACTTACCCACAAAGAGTTGACTATTGAGCTGTAAAAGGACATGGCCGTCAGTGGGAGCCGCTTGTATATTTGGTGAGAGCTCATCCACCTGAAGTGATGCCTCCTTCATGTTCCTTTCAACTCTCACATGATGCCACTGGTTGTCATTGAAGTGGGTGGGTGAGAGCACTGAGAGTTCAAAAGGCCCATTCCCCACATCAAACGAAAAGGTTACTGTTGTGGGTGCTGGAAACACCAGAGATGAAGGTTTTCTAAGTGAGCATTCAATATACTTGAGACTTAACACCACACAGCAATCATTAGACACAAGGTTTCCACTATAAAAAGGAAACAATGGCATCCAAATGGACACGAATCACCCAATGTGGAATGAGACAGTAAGGTTCATTTTGAGCTAAAAATACTGGACTTTTAAAAGTTCATCCTCTGAATTAATTTTTCTTATTGATAACTATTAAAGCTAGTTAGAGAGAGCACAAAACTAGCATCTGTGATTTTTACACAAAATAATTGCTTCACTGACTCAAAGTTTATATAATTTAACAGCATGAAACATGCATTTGATATTATGCTATTAATACCATCCTGTGAATATATCAAAATAACAAGTGGTTCATTAAGTAATTTTGTAATTAATATTAGTCATTCACTGAAATTTTGTCTTAAATTTTAATTACTTCAACTTAAACTTTCTTTCTACTGCTAATGAATTTATAAATATTTTTACTGAATTATCACTTGTTAAATATTAAGTTATTTTCCTGCAAAGTATATTTCTTTTCCCCAAGAGGTATGAACTCCTAAAAGTTAACTGAAGAATTCTGGAGTAGATGCCAGTGTCCCAGGACCTTTCCAGAAAGCCTACTTACAGCGTAATTCTATCCTTATGTAGTCGGTGATTCCCAGGTTCTCTAAGAACACCCCAGATAGGGCTGTGGTCTTGAAAAAGAAGGATACATCAGCACTGAGTTCCCCGTGGAATGTGGGGAAGTGGAGGTAGGAAGCCTCGGTGTTAAAGGAAGCTGCATTCCAAAACGGCCCTGGTTAGACAAATACAAACAAGAACAAATTCAAAGAGAAAACAAATTCACCACATACAAGGAATTTTGTAACCGCAGTTGGGGTTTCTCCATTTAGTATCATGCCTGTTTAAAAATGTCACTCATCCATCCACTATAAAATCACTTTCCTTGCTAATTATGTACAGAGGCATGAGCATCTGAGAGCCCACAGAGACTGAAACCCTGGATTCTTTCCAGCATACAGCAGGAAAGCTTCCTACAGAAGTGCCCCCAATACAAGAAAACACGCCTGCAGCCAAAAATCCTGTGCTCAGCTAAAGTAATATCTGAAGAATCTGCTAAACCTTGATTAATTGCTTAATATTTTTGTATCTTGAAAGTTTAGACATTTGGTGGTTTTGACTCAAAAAAATCCCTAAGGCAGCTCCTTGCAGCCCACACTTGCCATAGAGTTACATTCTAAACTATTCCTGTTAATGGCCTTGCCAATTTCACACTGAGACTGGCATTCTAAATATATTTTTATGTAATTAAAGACCCAAAACACACTTTGTCTATGTAGTACAACTGTTCTTATAAAAATGCATTTTTCATTCAATAGTCATCCATTTGATCATAACAGGGGAGTAGGTGAAAAGTTTTCTCTAAACATTACCGGGCGGTGGTGGCGCACGCCTTTAATCCCAGCACTTGGGAGGCAGAGGTAGGCGGATCTCTGTGAGTTCGAGGCCAGCCTGGTCTACAAAGAGAGTCCAGGACATCCAGATTTATACAGAGAAACCCTGTCTCGAAAAACCAAAAAAAAAAAAATTACAAATACTCAATACTAGGAATAGAAGGAAAGTGGGAAAGAATTTGGAATATCTTAGAGGTATTTAGAGATCTGGGAAGGAAACAGACATGCAAGGTCTGGAGAGATGGTTCAGCAGTTAGGACTGTGCACTTACCTTTCAAAGGACCCAGGTTTGGTTCCCGTCACCCACACCAGGCACCTTTCAACCAACCCCCTGTAACTCCACCTCGACGATATCCAAGCTCCACAGGTTCCTCAACCCAGATACTCAACCCACCCCACCCCCTCAACCCACACAGACACATAATGAAAAGTAAAAATATATTTTCTTAAAAATTCATGTTAATTATAATTGCTGTCTAAAGATGGTGTTTCCATCTTCACCAGCATTTGTGGATATTTGCAACTTTCCTTTTAAAAATGTTTGAGTGTATGTAGGAAGAAATCTGAAAAATGAAATACAAATTCAAAGGCAGGGATGTTAGGATAAAATCCAGCTGGATATATTGAGCTGGTATGGAGAATTATCAGAGAAATAAGCTATGAGCATCAGCTGCCATCGGCAAGTTCTCAGTGCATCAACTTGGACTAGGCATCCTTAGCATGAAGCCTGTCAACCCATCCTTTCAGCAAGGAATAAAATTCACCTAACTAAATGACCTTCCTATGAGAAAGGCATATCGGTCTTCCAGAGCCAGAAGCAGCTGCTCTATAGAAAGACTTCGTTATGTTAACAGAGAGCAGATGCCAGGCTAAAAAATTGCAAACTTAACTCTATTTCTACCAATCCTTTAGATTTTGCCTTCTTTTCTGTTAACCCTACAAAGAACAGTATATAGTTCTATTTTTGTTTGTTTGTTGTTGTTGTTTTATTTCTGGGGTTTTTTTATAGACCTGACTCAAAAGTCAACTTTCTTTTGCATGTGGACAATTTAAGACTGAATTTATTCAGTTGGAAAAAACACATTCTGTAAGATCTCACCTCCCCACACACAGCCAAGGAGTTTTTCCAAGGCTATCTACCTCTTACATCCCTTAAATAATTACTTTTATACTAGACCCGTGGATTAGATCTTACTCTACAAAAGGATGCACAAAGATGCAAAATGTCAACGCAGGGGTAACAGCACATCTGTGCATTTAAACTGCTTATCTGATCTTATAAGGAGTGACATGTCTTTCTCTTGAAATGCTATATATAAAATCAAAATAAGTATGTAACTTTAAATTATGGGATATTACTAAATATGATCTCAAGTGCTTAGAAAAAGAGTGATCAGGACCCAGGTTTAAATAATGCAGTATTATTTTATATTATTGTATATAAAATCAAGGTTTCATTTGCTGCATGTTGTATTATAACTAACCCAAAAAAGCTTCATATGGGAGACTTCAAGGAATGGTTGAAACTGAAGGACAATCTTTGAATTGCTTCTTTCTACACAAATGCTCTTAGGCCAGTGAAAACAATTTATTGTTTTAGGAAGCTAAAAAACGCTTACAGACATAATACTATGTTTTGTTTAGATAGTAAACTCCATTTTACAAATTCACAATAAATAGAGAATGATGTAAGAACATTTCATGAGATTAACAAACTGCTGCGAATTCAAGATAATTGCAAAGAGAGCCAAGACCAATGTTCACAATGATGGGATGGTGTATACTGGCAGGTGATGCCTCAGCTCCTTATGTCCTATGCACCTAAGAGAATCTGGGCAGTCTGGGAGAAAAGAGACATGGAGGCAGGAGCAAAGAAGAGGCACAGATCTGTGACAATTTCAGGAAACTGTAAGTTCTTGAAAGAGGATTCTGTAAGGAAGGGGGTTGGAGAGTCAAGCTGCCCAGCAGCAGATCTGAAGTATTGCATAATTTGTTGCTAGGCAAACAAGATGTGTTTGGTTTTTTGTTTAATCATCTCACTGAAAACATATCATGAAAGATGAACACTGAAGAGATGGTTCAGTCAGTAAAGCACTTGCAATGCAAGCACAAGGACTTGAGTTCAAATCCCCAGCACCCACTTATTAAAGCTGGGTATGGAAACATGCTTCTATAATCCCAGGCTTAGGGTAGTGGAGACAGGTGAGCTTCGGGTACAGTGAGAGACAGTTTTGTCTCAGAAAACAAGGTGGAGAGTGACTGAAGAAAACACCCGATGGTGACCTCTCTGTGCATGTGCACACATGTGCATGAACACATATACACAAATGATACATCAAGATGTATTGTTCTACATTATTAATAGTGACAATTAACTAAATAATAAGTAAAATATATAATTAAGCAAGTACAAATCAGTAAAAAGAATTTGAGTTCCTTTGGAAGCATTGCTTTTTAAATTTCCATAACTATATAATGTATAAATGTATATGTATCTATTATATATCAGGTTCAACATACTTACTTACGCAAATGAGGAACATGTAATAAGTATCTTATTTCATGTGTAAATATTTTTATAAAAACCCTTAAGGAATTAGAATTTAGTAGTATTTAACACTATGTATATTTTTAAAATTATTAAGCATTTAGTTCTCCCATAAGTAGAATAGCTTTTTAAAAAGAATTCTAGAAAAAGGAGTAGTATTAGGAAGATGAAGACATTGAAGGGGGAAAGTGATGGGAATCCTTTCTTATAAGTAAATTATATATATATATTAAAATATTGATGTGAGAAATATTTTAGCAGTCAAATGCATCTTTCTAAATATTTATGGATCATTAAGATGAGCTAGAAAATACAGATTTCTTAACAGAAATAAAACACCAAGATTAATTACATGTTACTTCATTGGAACACAAAAACCTATGTATCAGTTTAATAATTCACTGGTTCCTCTTTATAGCACTTCTGTTATTGTTTTCAACAATTTATGAACCTCCATAGAAATCCATATGTGTAAAAATGAGGCTGAAGCAAATGAAATCTGGCTGAGAAGAGTCGCAGTGTGTGGGTTATAGATTGGTAGAAAAGAGAGCAAAGCTATTCATGAGTCTTTGCATTCAGTAAAATACCCCCGCTGTCCCTGCCAACTGGTTCAATATAGTTGGTATGATTTTCACCTGTTACAAAAACAGAGCAGAAATTGTCGTTGTAATCAAAGAATTTTACAAATAATCTACAGAATGGTTCTTATTATTCTTACATTGATTTTATAGAAAAGTGGATATTAGTAACAAAGGGAAAAGCGTGTGTGTGTGTGTGTGTGTGTGTGCACTTGACTTTTTGAAGGACACATAATCTTATTTTACAAGAGGTTGGAAGAATAGAATTTATGTATGTGTACATTTATGTGTGTGTGTGCATGGGCACAAGTGTGCATATATACACAAGTGGTCAAAAATCAACCTCAGCTGTCATTCTTCAGGATCTGCCCACTTAATGTTTTTTAGACAGGGTCTCTCACTGGGAGGAGGATTCCTGAGGCTCATGGGCCAGCTATTCTAGCCAAATCTGTCACTGTCAAAACTCAGTAAGATTGTTTAGTCAGTAAACCCCAGGAACCTACCTATATCTGCCTCCACAGAGCATTTTAGTGGGGGCTAGAATTGAATTAACAGGCCCAGACCTGTACAGTAAGGATTTTCTGATTGACAAATCTCCTCAGCCCCAGGAATAAAAATTTGATGCAAGCATCCAGCTACTTTTATTATAGGTACAAAAGGATGTATAAAAGTGTAAACAAGGTAAGTAAAGTTTATTTAGGTTTGGTGTTACTTATTCATCTTTCATTCCTGTGAAGAACAGAATGACACAGGAAGATATATTAGGTTGTGTTTGATAACAGAAAAGAGATCCTTCCATATATCATATCCTCTTTTATCTGAAGCAACTTATATTGAACCACCGAACAATGATATTCTAATATGCAAAATAAAATCATATTGCAAATGGAAAATACATATGGTCTACTTAATCCTGACTACTTACATTAACATATATAGTTATACAATAAACTTTGATTCCAGTTACCCATATGAAAAGAAGAAAATTCATCAATAGATCATTTATAATCAATCTTGGGTGTTTAAATAACGTAGAACAGAGTCATTTTGATGGAAGTAAAATAAATAACCACAAATTAAGAGCTTTATATTGAGCACATGAAAATGAACTTTCTTCATTCACACATTTAATGTCAAAACTAATTTGATTCTCAAAATAATGTCTGAGAATATTGTTAAGATATTTTGACACTCGTGTGGAATGTAAATAGGAGAGTTCCTAACATCTTTCTGCATTTGCAAACACACATACTTTATATTACATTATCACTATTTTTTTGTTTTTTTGAGATAGGGTTTCTCTGTATAGCCTTGGCTGTCCTGGACTCATTTTGTAGACCAGGCTGGCCTTGAACTCACAGAGATCCACCTGCCTCTGCCTCCCAAGTGCTGGGATTAAAAGCGTGCGCCACCACGCCAGGCTCTCATCATTATTTTTAAATTATCATATATTGACCTTTCAAATACATTTATATTCGGAGACAGCATAGTCTTTTTCCATGCCCAGAGGAAACTTTTCTATAAAGTATTTCACTGACAATAATCACCAAAAATAAGAGTTAGTAAATTATTCATATTTATTACCTAATGACTCCTGCACATATAGCTTAATTATAGTCTTTCCTTGAACATAAATATATATATATATTTAAATATTTATACTTAAAAGGGACACTCTAAGTAAACACATGTTAGATACAGCACAACACCAAATGAGAACCCTGCATACTAATTTGCAAGCACCATGTACGCCCAATGCTTTCCATGGATTCTATACTTTTTGGAGGTTATTTGGCACCTGCTCAGTTTCCAACCATATAATGTCCCTTTTCCACCCTTGAACTTCTATAAAAATAGAACTCCCAAGAGACATTCTCTAATCACCCACATGGCATCTTCATCCCCCTGTTACTACTATCTATACTCAGTTTCCAGTGTACAGTCTAAATCTGCTCCTATTCCAAAGATGCCTATGCTTGGCCTCTTCCTTCAGTACAACCATGCTATTAATACTCCCATTTTACAAAACCAACTCTACAATATTACTTTCCTCTCACCCCATTACTAATTTGCTCACTGTTTCACAACCCACTGTTTTCTGAGCCTATTCTAGGCTCTAATCTCCCACGCTCAGATCAGTAAATCTCCTAAACAAGCTATTGTCAAAGTCACTGATGATCTCTGCGTTGTTCAATTCAGTTGTCACAACTGGCTCCTTGTGTAAGCTATCAATATTTAATGTGATTGACTGCGCATTCTCCCTGGAAACACTTCTTTCATTTGGAGCCCAGGACATCAACATTTTTCTACCTTTTGCACTAGTGTTATTTAATTCTCGGTCTTCCTCCCTTCTTCCTCCTCACCACCCCAACTTATCACTTTTGGAATATCCCCATATATCCCACTACACATATCCACCCACAATAACTCTAGCTGATCTATTATGTGGCTGTAAACATATTTATTATATATGAATATATATATATGTATATATATATATATATATATATATAAAAAACCTGGAACTCACTCTCAATCTGACAATAGCACATCTCTATTTCAAGCTCTGGTGCCATCTTGGCATTTAGATATCTAAAAATCAAGCTCCTTGCAATAAATACAACTTCCTGACCCTGGAAGTAGTCTTTCCCATTTCAATCAATGTCACCTCTATGCTTCTAACTATTATATCAAACACATCCCTGTCATTTTCTTAATCTTTTCTCTTGAAAATGACATCAATTCATCATTAAACTTTATTATCCCCCTTTCCACAATATCCACATTGCAACTCTCACCATTGAACTGTGCTCCCAGCCATTATGAACTTTCAGTTAATAATGTGACATCACCCACCATCTTGCTTTGATCCTAGTCTGCTAAATATTACTAAAATATACGTCATAACATTCTTCCACTCAAAATTCTCTAGCATAAAGACTTCCTAATCCATCCTAGTAAGATTAACATTTTGTGTCTGACTCTTTTGCTATTTTCAACTTGCTCACTGTGCCCCAAGTACTTCGTTACACAAATCTATAAATTTATAAATTTATATCAGCTACATATCTATGTCTGTATCATTGCTTTGGTTTCCTCATCTTGAGACTCTTACAAATATATACACAATCCTTGTTTCCTTATTGTCTTCAATTTTATCTTTATTTGAATGATGCCTTCTTAATGACCCTTTAACAACAATCTCACTTAAATTTCCCTCTCTCATATTAATTTTATTTTTATTTTCTCCACAACTCTTATGACAAACTCTTGTTTATGTCTATCATAACATATATTTTACTGGATTATTGTCTTCTTCTTCCAAGAGAATATAAATTCCAAGAACATACCATAAGCATGTTCTATTTCTATCTATCTATCTTTCTCTCTCTTCTCTCTGTCTCTCCCTCCATAGTGCAAGTAGGCTATTAATCAATACTTGTTAAAAATTAAATTGTATACATTCTTTTGTCATCATAGCCATTGGAAAGATCAGAATAATTCCTACATGTTTAAATTTTATATATTCCAGGAAATCTGCTCAATTTTTATTGAATAAATGGAAAGGATGAGAGAAATAAGAAAATGAAGAGGAGGGGGAGAAGAGAAGAAAAAGGAGGTTGAAAAGAGGACAATATTAAGAAACTAGGAAAAACCAAAAAAAAATCAACAAGATAAGATGAATAATGAACATTGAAATGAAAATTTATAGAGGGTGGGGATTATCAGACATACAGGAGATAAGAAAATTATGTTATCTTATTATGTGTTGAAGTGGAATTGTTCCCTACTTTTTTAGTGGCTCATAGGTAGATTGCCAAATGGAAGGGAAGTCTCTCAAACAGAAAGGAGATTAAGCAAGTCGCTAGTCAATACCTTTTCCTCTGTTTGAGGATCTGACTTCTACACAGTTATTTAGTGTACTTATGAACCTTTGATTATATAAAGCATTCTGGGCTGCTGTGTTTTCTCAGTCAACTGCACCTGTCAATGCGGACAAAATGAATTTCAGAGGCTCAACATTTTCTTAGAATAAGAAATTCTTAGCAATCCTTCTAACTTGATAGGTTTATAGGTACTTTCCCACACTCCAACACAACTTAGAAGAAACACATTTAATAAAAGGGATAGAAAGACTAAGTGCCAAAAAAGCAACTTCAGAACAGAAATTTAGAACATTTGCAAAAATTCTTTAAAACAAAGAATATGTAAGATTTCTCATCATATCTGTTCCACAGAAAAATATCAAATCACTTGGGTGCATTTTAATGACATAATGACCTTTAAATATAGTTACTCCTCTAAGAAATCACCAAAAAAAACCAAAAGCAAGACTCCTTTAAAATGGAAAACTTTGATCTCAGATTTCTCCAAAGTGTTCATTGAAGGAAAATTAAAAAAAAAAAAAAAGAATACTGTCCACCAATTTCTGAGCAGGAAAAAAGAATATATCCAGCCTAGTGTTGTTTTGTACTTTTTCTATGTGTTAAGGCAACAGACAGTCTTCTCATCTTTAAAGGAACTCTTGAGAACAAAGCATACAGGAGCCTTTCAGAAACAGAACCTGCTCAGTAATGCACTGTGGTCATCCAGAAAGACAGATGAGCAGCTATGAAAAACAGATGACTGCATTCTCAGTACAAACCAACAGGACAATGTGAACGAATGCAATGGAGGTTCAAAAGCATGGCCCCAAATGTCACAGAGGTGCCCAAGAAAATGAGCCCTGTAGGGATGTGCTGGAATTTATCATTTCTACTGTTAGATAAAAGATCAAGAGAAATGAAAACCTGTATGTCTACAAAACAGCTTAAAAATGACACAAGAGCATAGTGACACTATTCAAAAGAACAATGAAGCTACTTCAAATGTTCACCAAACAATGAATGGATAAAGGGCTAGAAATGTTTCTGCCTACTCCTATAATGAAATATTATTTGGTCATTATAAACAAGATACTGATACATGCTTCAACACATATGAACTATGGAATATTGTGGAAACAACTAGTTACAAATCTAGACACATTTTGTGTTTTTATCTATATGAAATAGACAGAATCAGCAAGTCTGTGGAGTTTTCTTTTTATGTAGCTGCATGTATCTGAGGCAAGAAGGAAAGGAAAGTAGACACAGGTTTAATTTTCAAGAGGATACACAGAGTTCTTCCAATGGCTGTGGAGATGGCTGTTCCTCTAAAATGAATAAGCTCACTGACCACGGCTACATTGTGCATGGAAAAAAAAAAAAGTGGACTCCAGGGCATGTGAGTCACATCTCAGTAAAGCTGTTGCCAAGAAAATGAGAACATTTTAAGGCTAAATCAGCTGTTTGCTACTAATCCTAAGGTGACAATTATTCTCAAGCATGTGCAGAATCAGGAGAGACAGCACTCACGTATCCTAGAGGGAAAATAAAGAAAAACAACTACTTGACAACAAAACTCAAGCAGAAATAAATCAAAATAAAACATCAAGAATAGAGAGGCATTAATGATTGGACTATGGAATAACGCAATAATACAAATATAAGCAATGGTACCAAGAATAGCAGAGTTAACAAAACCTGGTTAGTAATGATTTTTGTTTTCTAAACAAAAGCAAAGAAATGCAGGCCATAAACCATTCTTTTTTTTTCAAGAAGTAGGAAATGTTTCTGTTTTATAAATGGACGCACTTCTGGAAGAGTGTAGGGTAAGGTTGTGGTTGCCTGCACAAAATTAAGCCAGTCAAAATTCCAGCATGGAGGTGGAGGGACACATGAGTCCTACCACTCTCTGAGGAGCTATTGACAGCTGGTGGCTGCTAGGTGATGGGGAGTCAGTTTTCTTTTAGGATGTCCATGATCAAGTGGAAGCCACACACTCATGTGAAGATGGGCAGGACTAATTGGATTCAGTAGATTATATTTTTCAAATTGGGAAACATAAATTTGGGAGGAGAACGAGGTGTATTCAGGAGAAGTACTGGGGGTGAATAAGGGGTGATATTATCAAATTACAGTGTACACATGTATGAAGTTCTTAAAGAATTAATAAAACTATAAATAGCTCAGGATCTAATACCAACAATCAATAAATGGGACCTCATGAAACTGAAAAGCTCTATAAGGCAAAGGACACTGTCATTCAAACAAAACGGCAGCCTACAGACTGGGAAAAGATCTCCACCAACCCCACATCCAACAGAGGGCTAATATCCATAATTTATAAAGGACTCAAGGAATTAAACACCAAGAAACCAAATAATCCAATCAAAAAATGGGGAAGAGAGCTAAACCAAGAATTCACAAAGGAAGAATCTCTAATTGCCGAGACATTTGAAGAGATGCTCAACACCCTTAATAATCACAGACATGCAACTCAAGACAACCCTGAGTTGCATTTCTCACACCTGTCAGAATGGCTAAGGTCAAAAACTCAAAATATAGCACATGCTGGCGAGGCTGTTGAGAAAGGGGAACACTCCTCCATTGCTGGTGGGAGTGCAAACTTGTACAACCAATATGGAAATCTGTGTCACGATATCTTAGAAAACTTGAAATAGCTCTACCTCAAGACCCAGCCATACCACTTCTGGGTATATATCCAAATGCTTCCTCACCAAACCACAAGGACACCTCCTCATCTATGTTCATAGCAGCTTTATTTGTAATAGCTAGAAACTGGAAACAACCCAGATGTCCCTCAACCAAAGAATGGAGAAAAAAAACTGCGGTACATTTACACAATGGAAAACCTCAGCTCTCAAAAACAAGGAAATCATGCAATTTGCAGCCAAATGGATAGAACTAGAAAAGCTCATGCTGACTGAGCTAATCTAGACTCAGAAAGATGCACATGGCATCTATTCACTTGTAATTGGATTTTAGCCATGTAGTACAGGATAACTATCCTACAACCAACACATCTAAAGGATAAGGAACATAGAACTTGTTACCTGTTAGTGGGACACTTTGCCTTAATAGAGTTGCCATATAGGCCCCCAGTGAAACAGGAAGCTCTTAACACTCATATGAATGTTGAACTGAGTGAGGCTGATATGTAGCGGCAACCCACTCTGGGGGAGTAGGATAGGTGGGAGAAGGGGGAGAGGGTGGGAGGGTGGGACCAGGAGGGGTGGAAAGAGGGGACTGTGATGGCGATGTAACTTGAAGTAATAAACAGCAAAAAAAAAAAAATTTAAATACTGGGATTTTTGTCAGTGTATACACTGGAGGGGAGTACAAAGTCCCATTCTTAGCTTAGGTAACTGATTACTGGCAAGGGAGAGATAGTTGCCATTAAGGATGTGGTTCCTGGTTGGTCCTCCACACTCCAGTGAATGGCCCCTAATCCGGGAGAATAATGAGAAGCACAAATAAGATTTGGTGGGTTTCAAAAAAAAAGAGGACACAAAGTTAGGTAAGTAGGGAATGGGAGTAGACCTGGCAAGAGATAGATGGGATGATATGCTCAAAACATATCGCATGAAATTCTTAAAGGGTTAATAAAAAGGAATTTAAAATATAAATAAATTTATAATAAATAAATTCAGAACTCAAATAAATCCATGTTCTTATCTGGAAACATTTTGACAGAGACAGTTCAGGCACATTATAAGTGAATGTGTCAGGTAGAACCATATGTCCTTTGTGCTGTGAATAACTTTAAAAGTCAGAGTCAGCCTTCCTGTATCTTCTAAACAATTTCCACGCAATGTATACATTGCTTATCATTAAACTGCTTATGCAACTCATAACTTATTCTTGTTTCTTACCAATAATTCACAAACCATGTATAGATTGCTTTAGATGTATATGATGGATCACTCTCATTCCTCTACAAACTGCTATTTATCGATTACCTTTCATATCATAGTCAAGTATTAGGTACCAGAAATACAAAAATAAATGAGCAATGGACCCTGCTCTTGAGGGCTCAAACATAATCAAAAGCTGCATGAGAAAAAAGTCTTTATAATACATTCAATATTTGTCCCAACAGACAGCAGAAGGTCTTCGTCCTCAAAAGATCTGATAGAAAGACTTCATTGGAGAAAAGTTTTACTGTGAGTGTTTAAAGAGTTTAATTTTTTTTTAAGTTGGGGGATTTGCATGAAAATGAGAGTTGAAGAGTAAGAAAGGGGGTTACATGGCATTGTGATCCAAGGAGGTTCTTTGTGACAGAGGACTCACAGAGCAGCAGAATGTCCCTGTGATGTCTTTGTGTTGTGTGTGTGACTAACACTGTAAGATGCAGTAGAGGGTGGAGCCAGTAAAACCAGACTTCAAATACCAAACTCATCAAAGGACAGATTTTAGCATCATTGTTAACTCTTTGGTTCTCCAGGGTTCTAGAATCTTTAGAAAATCAAAATGTGTATATGTGTGTGTGTCTGTCTGTCTGTGTGCCTGTGTGCATGTGTGTCTGTGTGTGTACATGTGTCTATGTGTCTGCATATCTGTGTATGTGTGTGTGTGTGTGTGTGTGTGTGTGTGTGTGTGTGTGTGTGTGTGTGGACACCTTCTAGTGTCAGTCCTCACCTTCCACCTTGTTGGAGGTAGGGTGGAAGGTGGAACTTAACTTTGCGCATCATACCTGGATTTGTCTTGTCCCCTAAAAATTTAAGAGTTCTGAAGATGTTGCAAGGACCACTGGAATATGTGTGCTCTAGATCAGTACCACTTTAGACCTAAGCCAATTGCTTTCTCTAGCTGGTATTCTCAGGCTATCTTTAGAAAACAAGCTTGCTTTCTCCCAGTTTTTTCCCCCTCACCCTAATCCATCACGAACTGATGCATTTGTATGACTACAATAAAAATAAATTGCTAGAAAAAAATAGAATGACAAAAACAACAACACAAAATCTCCATCTCCAGTCCATTTTTTATTACTGCTGTGTTCAACAGACATAAATTTCTCAGTCCAATTGGCATAAATCATTCTAGAAGCACACTCTGCCTCCTGTACCAACCTCATCATTGACTGGGACACAGAGCTATGAGATGAGCACCAGCCTACAAACCACACTGGCCTAGGGCAATAGTAAACAGATAGGTCTACAGACCCGAAGCTTCCAGAAGGATGTTAGAAAAAGCTCTACTCACCCCGACACCTCCTGAATGAGAATCTATAGGAATAAGCTATAGAGCAATGTGTAAGAATTGTTGGTCTAGAGACTGTCAATGGTAAAACAAATTCAAAGACATCCCCTGCCCCTGGGAGGCCTAGAAGATACAAAAGCATGAGGTTGAACATTCCTCAGCTCTCTGCCCACTGGTAAACTAGGATATTTCCCTTTTATTAATTCCTTTAGCCCTTTTGTGTCTTATCTGAAAGAAAGTTAGTTGCATCTTCAGCAAAACATTAGAGCTCAGAGCTAAGGCAAAGGCTTACTAGGTAAAATCCTTACCTTGCAAGTCTGAGTTCAGATCTTCAGAACCCATACGAAGCTGCATGGGACAGAATGTATCTATAATAACCAGTGCTCCTGCTGCCTGTGTGTTGATGTGCACATGTGTAGATGGTTCTGTAGTTTCACGAGTTTATCAAAATCCTTAAGCTTTTGCACATTGTCTAAATGATTCTTTAATATGTGTCACACAAAAATAAGTGAATCAATTAACCAAATGAGAATACTACCTATTGCTGCTTAATCTAAAACCTGGGTCATTAAAAGAACAACATAAGTAAGAACATGAAGGATAAAGGTTTTAACATCATGGTAATTAAGAATAACAGTATCTACTGGCTTTTTTCTGTCACAAAAATCAGTTTTACTATTCCAAGCCATTATGCTTCTGAGAATATCACCTTACAATTTTTACACGTGACTTTGGTTGTCAACAATAAAGTTAGCAATGGTAAGAACTTCAGATCCACTTGTGTTAAAAACTAGAAGGATTGAAAGAAATGATGTCATCAACTAATTAGGGTAGGTCTCATAGCTAGTAGCCATGGAGTTCACACTCATTTTAATTTATTTTTTGTGTTTCTCAACACTTCTCTTCTCACTCCCACAAAATTGCTAGAGTTAAAGTTTCCAGAGTCTTTCATTGCAACTCTAGTTAAATTCCTGAGGAAAAAAAAAATTTACTCCTGTTTTCTCTTGCTTATCCTCCTTCTCTGTTTAAAAATAACTTAAAAATCTTATTGCAATGAATGACAAAACCAGTTTTGCTTAAACGAAAAAGACATAGGTCATCCTTAATTATCTAATTCTGAACTCTCCATCTAGTCATATGGAACTTACTTTCCTAATTGACTCCCTTCTTTCATAAGGCATGCCATGCCAACCAATTCTTGCCTGGCTTTAGCTCTCCTCTTTTCATTTTCCTTAGCATTACATCAAAGGTCAAATTGCTGGTCACTGGTTTTAAAATTCACCTGGACCTTTCAATTGAATCACGCAATTCATTAGATTGTAATCATGAGATTTTAGTTATTATCCAACCCTAAGTTATTCAAAGCCCACTCCTGATAATGTTTTCACTCCTTTCTTCTGCTAACAAAGCCTTCTTTTACAAGGCCCTTCATCTGTGCACTACATATCTGCCCAGTGTACCTCACTTGGAACTTGGCTGGACCATTGCAACTTTAAATGTTCCACATAGTGGAAATCCACAGATTCCACATAATGGAAATGGATGAGACTGTTCTGCTGCCACTGATCTTCTGACAGCTTTCCGCAAAGGGCTTTTTGTGGAAACTAGTCCTGAGGCTCTGTTATGGTTTGAGTATGAAGTGTCTTCCTCAGAGGCCTATATTGTGGGTTGGTCTTTATCTAGATGCCAAGTTCTCAACCTGAAGTCACAACTCCTTTGGGGGTCACATATCAGATATCCTGCATATCAGATATTTACATTATGATAGATTTATAACAGTAGCGAAATTAGTTGTGAAGTTGCAATGAAATAATCTTATGAAAGCCAGGGGTCACTAAACCTCAGAAACTGTGCTAAAGGGTCACAGCATTAGGAAAGTTGAGAACCACTAACCTAGAAACAATCAGTGAAAGGTAATGAATTAGAAAGTTTCTAACTTAATGAATTAATTCATTGGTGGATTCATGATTTGATTGTGTTATTGGAAGACGATGAAAACTAAGGAGAACTTACATGGTGAAAGTAGACTGCTGTGACCTTTTTTTTCCTCTTTATTTTTTATTTCTTCAAGTTACATCTCAATCACAATCCCCTCCCTACTCCTCCCTCCAGTCCCATCCTCCCACCCTCTTCCACCTCAACCCACCCATCCCCTTCCTTTTTTTTAAGTTTAAGGTATATCTATCCCCCCACAGCAGCTCCCCCTTTCAGTCCAACAAATGGCTCTTTCTCTTATAATAATAAATACAATACAAAACAACAGAGGTAATTAGGCCACAATTATGAGAGTTATATGGCTTAGCATACATTCCAAATGTCCAGTCCATATGTATTTGGCACCTGACTTTAATATTCTACTATCTAACCATCTCCATGAGTTTAAAGTTCAATATCTAACTCAGTTTTCATACTAACTTGCATCACAATTTTAAAAATATCTTCTTAGATCCAGAACACTGTCTTGATTCCTAAACAACTCAAAATTTAATTATGAGACTCTAGCTATCTATTCTTCAACCACTTCAGAGACCTGAGAGGGATAAATATATCTGATTATATTGGAAATGCAGGGCCTGCAGCTTCCAGAACTAAGAAATGATATACCAGTGGCTGCCTGGCAGTTCCCATTTTCTCTCCATACATTACAGCATCGATCTTCAGTCGTTTGGCCCCATTTCTCTGACAGACATTGATTGTAGAGCAGGAATTATGAAGGACTTGCCTACCCTGTCTTGGCAGAGAGGTTGTCGACTTACCTGCTTCCAAGTTTTGTCCTTTTTTGATAGCATTCTGTCTACACTTGGAGCAAGGGGTTTTTCCTGCCAAGAGATAGGCTTGCCACTAATTCAATCATCTCCCACTGGAGATTCTTCGATGCTCATCTTCTACTTGGAGTAGAATAGGGGGTGCTGTCAGGAGTTGACATGTCTCAATATCAAAAAAATCTAAAGTTATATCTAGACATGTCAACTCCTGACTGCTGTGACCTTTAAAGGATGCATTTGATCCCCCAGGGCTTTCCTTCCTCTTCCTGACCCCTCTGTGTCTCTTCCTCTTTGCTTTCTGCCACCATAAGGAGAGCAAACTTGTCCCACACCTTTCTCCTTTGTCTTTATGCAATGATGTTCTCCCTCACTACAGCACAAAAGCAAGGAAGTCAACTGATGATGGACTGAAATAAGGGGAAAAAATAAGAAAGCGAAAAGAAAAAACAAAAACAAAAAACCCTCCTCCATTCTAATGATTTCTGTCAAGATATTTTGCTGCAACAGTGAAAACTTGTCTAAGACATGGCTTTAAGTAAAAATGATCCTCACCCCACAAAACATAGGAGGCAAGAAAACTAAGTATGTATTCAGTAACAGTCCAATTAGTAAATCAGAAGTTAATTAGTAGGTCTCAGAATACTACACACAACACATCTATTTATACTCTAAGGTTTCTTTCTTCAGTATCTCTTTAATCAAACTATTTATGATAAAGGAGATGCTTCTAGCTTCCCAATGTTAGCATGATAGACACTTTTACCCTAGGATCTTTTCTACATGGCAGTGTGGTTCCTGTAAGATATGAGTCAGCATCCCTGACCTCTTCTTATATGCTGCTAGCTGCCCACATTTCACAACTAGGACAACCAAAACATGTCTCCGTCTACTGCTAATATTAATCAAGAGAGGGCAGAGGAAGGATGCTTGGGTGGACACTCACTCCCAAGGCACAATTTGTAAAAATTAAAAAGTGCCTATGTCAGTGTGTTTATAAGAGTAATACATATCTATATGTGTCTCTGTGGATGTGTTTATGTGTGTTTGTGTGTGTGTGTGGTGATATATATATATATTTAAATATCCAGCAAGAATTTTAGGTTGGGGCTGGAAAGATGGCCTGGAAGTTAAGAATACTTATTATTGGTCTTGTGGAGTACCCAGGTTCAGACCAGCACCAAAATGGTTGCTCACAACCATAACTCTATTCCAGCAGATCTCAAGTCCTCTTCCAGCCTCTGCAGCCAACAAAACATTAATGTGATACATATACACACATGCAAGACATGCACACACGTGTGGACACGTACACATGCGAAACACACACACACACATTAAATCTTTTTAAAAATAAAATCTTCCCTTGAAAGAAAGGAGGAAGAAAGGGAGGAAGGGAGGGAAGATTCCTAAGGGATTAAATTAGTAGTGACGTCAGTAGAAGCACACCTAATTCCCAGAAATTGTGGCACATGTAATAAGAAAGCAGGCCTGGCCACTTGCTGCAGTGTTTTGATGTAAGCAGGCAGTGATGGGCCAAGTGATGAATGGAGACTCTTCTCTGCAGCCACACAATACTCCACTGGATGCATCAGTGCTGAGTTTACAACCTCACCTCTCTGCTTGTATTTTTTCCCTTGAGGAAACATCTTTATGTCATCTTCATATGATTGTGGGATTTAGGCGGAGGTAGGGCTTATGAACACCAGAAATGGTGAGTGAATGTCATTTTTATAGAATGCATATGTCACGCTTATAGGTCAGTGACATCTTTGCTTTTTAACTAAGCAACTTTGCTGCGCATCTCCCTGTGTCTTCTGAAAGTTATATCTTTCCTCCTTCTGTGGAGAACCCACAACAAAATTGTATTTAAGGTGTGCTTTTAATGCAAACAAATATTTCTATTTCAATTTTAATTCTGGGAATACTAAGAGCACCCATAATCAGTGCATCTGCTTTTAAGTTGACTGGCTTTGAAGAGACAGAGGTTAAGAATCTCTGCTCATTTCATTCCCTGATGAAAAACAAATATATAGATATGTGTGCGTGTGTGCGTGCATGCGTGTGTGTGTGTGTGTGTGTGTGTGTGTAATAGACAACTTCTAAATTTTAGAGTCCTACTTTAGAATGATAACACATTAGATACACAGAGTAGAAGTCCAATTATTTAAAAAATCAATTCACACACATATAAAGTGAAAGAGAATAGAGATTAAAGATTGAAATGTGTTTGATCAAACTGACATCTGCTTCCATTGATGCACTTATATTACCCTAGGCTGACCAGTAGAAAGTGCGCGTGGATTCTTAACCATTTTGTATAGCACTGATTCTTTCTAAGTAGATTATAAAGATACACAGGAATTTAGGGATGCTAGGATGCATTTATGAACCAATCAGTTGGGAAGCCAATGTTTTATTTTGTTTTGCTTTGGTTTGGGTTTTTTTGTTTGTTTGTTTCCTTTTACTTTCCTTAAGCAAAGATAGGTGGTGGGAGAGGTACTTGCTGCCAAGTCTCATGATCAATCATGGGTATCCACTAGTTGGAAGGAAAGAACAGACTCCCTGAAGCTATCTTGTAGCCTCCACATGTGCAATGTAGCACATGTGTCTCCCTTCACCCCACACACCTCCCTGTGTATAAAATGAATAAAATTAAAAATTTAAATAATACATCTCATGGGTTTTCTTGATAGAATTCTGGTTTAATAACCCTGGGAGAGATATGTGATCCTTAAACAAAAAGACTTTCTTCTGATACATTCACACATTGGGACCACTTACTGTCTCCCTGGCAGAGCAGAGGCCCCAGTTTATAAGCAGCTTCCGAATGGGGCCGTCCAGTGTCTGTAATCACTATCTTAGTGACAGGCAGATGTTCTTTATAGGAGAGGAATCCAGTGTCATTGGTCCTAAAATAAATAGGAGCAGCAAAAAAAAATCTTAAATTATGATGATGAGCATAGTTCCAAAATAAGCAATGATTTTTCCCAATACTTCTAAATGAAGATTTTCCTACTAAGTTTGGACACTCACAAAAAAAAAAAAATTCATTTGCTCATCTGAGCCTTCAAAATATGGCAAGATGTTAATAGCTCTTCTAGACATTAAAATCTAGACTACAAAAATATAACAGAGGTTAAGATTCGTATACAATGGCTTTTTGAGTGGATGCTTTTCTCCCAAAGCACCAGGCCACTCCCATTCTAAAGATTGCTCAACTACTGGTGGACTCTAAGGCAGGAGTAGTCATTGTGTTCCCACTGCTGAGCTCACCAGGACCCAGTGGACAGTTTCAAACTCATGGTCACACAGATGGCCCCGGTTACACTCTGCTCACAAAACAAAATGAAAAAAACATGAATTTGGGAAAGGGACTTACTTATAGGGAAGAGGAGTGGACAGAAGTAGGAGGTGAAAATAATCAAAATGCATAATATACATGCATGAAATTCTCAATGGATGAATCTAATTAACAATAACTATGTAAACAAATAGGCCAATAAATAAATAAATAAATACGTTGTCCCTATCACTATTTCTAAAACTCACAAAAACAGAACAGTGGCTATATTTTTTTAATCAGGTGGAAATTATTTAAGCATTTCACTGAAATGGCTAACTTACTGGCACTCAGTATGTTGATTTTTAGGCAAAATGTTTACTATCTGTTCCTTTTGCCCCCTATGTTTTACTTGTCCTTTGGGATTTTTTTTTTTTTTTTTTTTTTTTTGCTGTTGCTGTCTCGTATTTACTAACTCTACATTCATCAATATTCAATCCTTGTCTTCTCTATTAAAATACAGCAAAATTCTACTTGTTGTATTTTAATGTTTCCTTAATGAATTATAAAATGCATCCATGTACTTATATTTTATAGCATATAGCAATATGTGATATCAGAAGCTTTCCATTAGATTGTTTAACACCCTTATACATACAAACTTTTTTGCGGTAATGGGGCAATCTACGTTAACTGCATGTTATAAACTATACAATGTAACTACACAGTGAATTTTTTTTATAAGGAACACTGGGTGATTTATAATAATCTCTAGTGCTCTTCATTTCTTCTTAATTATCTAAGTTTTCATCTGATGTCATTTCTTTTTATCCCAGAATATTTGTTAAAGTTATTTTCATTTCAGATGTTAATTTGTCATTCAGAAATGTGCACTCTGTCCTTTAGTATAGTTCCCTTTTATTTACTTTAAATTGCCCATTCACTCACTGGATATTTTTAACTCTAGATCTTCAAACTTTTCGATAAAGTTAACTTTAAAGATTTCACCTGTAAATTTTAAAATGTGCTGAGACTGTGTTTACAATAACCTCATTCAATCTCGATTTTAGATAGAAGTTTACCTTTTTGAAATATGCAGTAATGTGTATAGTGCTCTGAGTAATGTGGGTGATAACTCAAGCGATACCATATTTTTATTGTTGCCTAACATTTTATTTTTCCCATTGGGTATTTAAGTTGAAGCCTACAGTTTTGTACTTCCCAGGGTTTTGTAGGTCTGCCTCACTCTTGGTTTTCAGTCTTCCCTCTCAATTTGAGGACATGGTCTTTGCAGTAAAGGCTTGAACCTTTGCCACTCCTGCCTTAAACTGACGGATTTTCAAAGCCTATCTCAGAGACTAAACAGCTCAGACCTTTTTTCAGTAGTCACTGTGGAAATGCCCCCATTGTCTGTTCAGTTTTCTATCTGTGGCTCTCTCCTTGGCCTAAAATCTCTCTCCATTTATGTGTACTTTGAAAGGCAGTTGAAGGTCCAAGGTGGGAGTCACAGAGCAGAGTTATCAAAACTAGCTTTCTTTTTTCTGTATATTACCCTATCTCTCAATTTCCAGTCATTCTGGAATCCCCAAACTCTTCTTCCTGATACATTGTGCCAAATATAAAAATGAAAATGATATAGTATTCCCCTGAAGTTTAGGCTCCTAATGACAAGATGCTACTAGTAAAAAAAAATTAAGTCTCTCTCTCATTCACCTGCTTCTCTACTTTCAACCAATCATGAAAGAAGATACATTGATGAGATGTCCTTTGTCACTGTCTATATATATATATAGATTTTATATATATATATATATATATATATACTAGAAATAGCTGAGAGTACTGATCTTAACACTGAAAAGGGACTTGAGAGAATTGTAACTCTCATACCATAAATGCTTCTGTTTTCCCATATAAGAATAAAATAAACAAAATGTATGGCTCATTATTAAAAAATAACCTCTGAAAGTTTTTATCTTAACCTGTAGAATTAGAATGACTATACTATATATCACCAAAGCATTCTTCCTAACCCTTGAATTGATGTGTTTAGTATCCACCTATGTGCATACCTTTGATTTAATTAATAGGAAAATTACCATTCACTCCGATCCGCATCACAGTTGCAGTGATACTGAGCATCTATGCAGTTCCCTTCCAAGCCACAAGTGCACTTTTGAGGAAAGGGCAAGGAGCCTCCCCAGTAGGTCTGTGTTTCATTGGTTCTTCCCACCCACCAGCTCCGAGGGCTTCCATCTGAAAGACAAATGACAGGGATGAAACATCTGCTTCCATCTTAGAGAATTGTTCTTTCTTCCTACCTTATTAAAAGTAAAGGTGGGGTGGAGGAGTCAGAGGAAAGGCAAGAGACAGAGACAGAGAGACAGACACACAGGGAGAGTGTCAGAGACATGGAGAAGGATTCAGAAACAGAGACACAGACAGAGACTGACACGGCATAATAATACTAGCTGACAGCATTTCAGAATTAACTAACAAATTTATTAAATAACAAAGTATTACAAAACACTTTGTTTTAATATGTGTTTGTGCCTGCATGAGTTTTCTTGCATCTCATGCATGCGGGTGCCCAGAAGGGGTCACTGGGTCTTCTGAAACAAGTCATAGTTCATTGTGAACCACCATATGCAGGTGCTAGGAACTGAATGCAAGTCTTCTATAAGTGCTCCTCACTGCTCTGTTTGTTCTCTGTCCCCCTTATTTTCAGTCTTAAATGAATGATACATTGTGCTTGGAATAGAAACCATCCATCTATATTTAATCATTAAAGAGAGTTCCCACTTGTAACTTAAAAAAAAATCTTTAAAACAGGTTGGCATCAAAATATAAACTGTGGCAATTAATATGGCAAAATAAAATTGATTCTAAATCACAAAACACCCATCAAAACATTCTAAAATATTATATAAAGGCACTGATTTGTCTCCATATATTTATTGGCTAAAATATACTAGCTGTTTATTAGATATCAGGCATGGTATAGCAATCCTTTGTCATGATTTAGGATTTATCGGGAAGTCTATATTTTCTCTTCCATTTACTGGCTTGGCTATTTATTTGAAGACTACAGAAATAATACTGAAAAATCTTCATGCCTGAAGCGAATATTACAGTTAAAAAAAAAGTTTCCCCTAGCTAAACTCATCTCTTTCTACAATAAATGTTCAGCTACCAGCTCCTTCTCAGAGCCAAGACGAAACACGATGCCAAGGAATTCAGGCAAGGAGCAGACAGAACATTTAGTGGCGGATTTGTAGAAAGGGAAGTGAGGCATGCAAGCTATCTATCTCAGGGGAGAAAAAAGTTCAGAGAAAAGAATCATAGTGTTTGGAGACATAAAGCAAAAGGAGAACGCAAGCGACATCAAATCAGTCAGGTCCCGGCGGAGGAAGGGGCATGTTCGTCTTGACTTTCAAAGCTTTCTACTATCAGTGCCATTCCTACTCAGATTCGCTACTGACCAGTAGCATATAGTGTAAACGTATACAATAGTGTTTATTGTAACCTATTACTAAGTTGCTCTTCTGCAAATGCTGACAACTTTTCTCCCAGTGTTGATACGAACACCTGCCATGTTCCAGAGAAGAAAGAAAAAATGGAAATTTGGAAGTGTGTTATACAAAGCTATTAGCATCAATACTCCACTTCTAGCTTGATTAACTCACAGGTCATCAACAGTTAATCATACTTGATACTTTTCCAGTACTAAGGTACACTGCTTAAAATACATGTTCATAGATTGAGGAAAAATAGATTGTTATTCTTAAACACTAAATTATGTTTTACGGCTATATTTCTTCTCTTCCCTATAAAAGATAAATTGCTGAATGCTTTGTATATTATTTATCATTGCATTGTGTATATATCATGTTTGTGTATTATGTGTGTATGCTGTATGGATGTTGTGTATGTGTGTCATGTTGTTGTGTATGTGTGTACTGTGTGTCTGTTTGTCTTTTGCTCAGCTGGTTAAGTTTAACTCAGAGGACTTGAGAAAGGGATAAAAAAGCCAGAGCCCTGAGGAGATAGGGGCTCTACAAAGAAGTAGGAGAAAGGGCTATAAGGAAGAAAGCGGTTGCTGCTCTCCTGGCTGCTGATGCTCCCCCACACTTGTTCTTCCTGTTGCTGTCTCCTGGTTTGCTGGACTTCTACTGAGACTAGTATTACCCCCAAAGAACCCAATGACCCAAATCAGCAGGAAGTAGTTCAAAGAGATCTATGTCCCTTCTCCCTCTAACCTTTCTCTCCCACCTAGGGTTGGGGGGTTGAAGGGAACAAGGGGTGGAAGAGAGGTATAGGTATTAAGTACAGTACAGTAAATTAGAGTGTGCAATTAAGTTTAGTAATAAAAATAATAAAAGCCTCTTGTTACAAGTGTGTGATGTGATGTGTGTCTTTATGTTGTGTATGTGTGTTGTGTATATGTTGTATTATGTGCATATATATATGTGTGTGTGTGTGCCTATGTATATGTTGTGTGTGTGTGTTGTGTGTGCATGTGTGTATGTATGTGTGTGTGGTATGTATAGTGTGTGTGTGTGTGTGTGTGTGTGTGTGTGTGTGTGTGTGTGTACTAGTATGCATAAGGAGGTCAGAGGAACCTTTAGGAATTGGTTTTCTTTTAACAACTGGGTCCCAGGGATAAAATTCAGATCATCAGGCTTAGTGGTCTTTGTTCAGTGAGTCATTCCACCAGCCTTTGCTATGTGTTTTAAAGCCATCTAATACATTTGGGTGCATCTAAGGCTTTTTAAAGAGTAATTAAATAATTTAAATACATGTATAAATTAATTTTTAAAACATAAGGAATATTTTTAAATTGAAATAAAACCATGCTAGTTACATTCTGTCTCCCGTAGTTAAACCCTTAACCAACCTGAGTATCTCCAGAGACCATCCTTGTGACTCATTGAGCTGAGTCACAAATTCTCACTGCCCCTTAGGAGCCAGGCTGTCACTCATTCTGTTACCAGCACCCTTCCTTGTCCCCCTCCTGTTCTTCAGTGGCCATTGTTCTATCCTCAGTTTCTATGAACTCAGCCTTTTTAGGTTCTATATACAAATAAGAGGATATAGTATCTGTGTTCTTGTGTTCTTCTTATTTTATGTCACATAGTGGCTTCTACCATCTCAAAGAGGTTCTCATTACCAATGCAGCACTATGCGTGATATCCCAGGCACACGAGCACCCTAATTGTCCACTGGTAGTGGGCTAGACAAAGAAATTGGGTTATATGCACAATGGAATATTATCCAGCTTAAAAAAAAAAACAGAAGAGAATCCTGCCATGTGTGGTGAGAATAAACACACAGGGCATTATGCAATGTTAAATAACATAAATATTCAGCAGAATTTACAATCTGTTACATCCTAGACTGTATTTTCACTATAATCACGAAGAATGGCTGAGGATGAAAGGAGCTCGGTTTAAGTATGTCAAGTCAGGTTTGTCATTCTATCCAAGAAATTATTTTCTTGCTGAATCAAAGCTTCCTCCACCTCAGTTCTGTGTCTAGTCAATGAGAGACCTAGAACCAGAAGTTAGCTCTCGCCCCACATGCAAGTAAATCTTCCAATTTCTGCACAATGGTCTGGCGTTCATTCATAGATAGAGTTGAATTTTCAGAATCTGCAAATCTGAATTGGAGCCAGCAACATGGTAGTGGATGGATAAAAGACTAAATCAGAACATTCTGAAAAAGAGGAAAAGGAGAAGAGAACTTGAATATTGTAGAGAAAACAATCCTACATCAAGAGGGCAGAGAGTAAACAAAAAAGAAGTTTAACTGGAAAAGGAGAGCCAGCTGGCTGATGTCAGCCCAACCTTGCCATTGTTTGTGTGGATGCTCCCCATGCTCTCTGATATCTGCATGAACTACATTAAAGTATTTTTCTCAACAGCCTATCTGGGATTGAAGCCCATGTTAGAATAACAACTAATAGTAAACACAGTGACTTTGTGGACCATATGTCCTAGAATCCTAATTTCTCTCAAAGAACATACCCCAGTATCACAGCTCAAAAACACCATGTTGCAGAGTGCCATAAAGGCTGAGTATGTAACGTGGGCCTGAGACCTGTTGCCCTTGGATCCACGCAGAAGAGTTTGTGTCGAACAAATGAGCACAGAAAGGAGTTGGCGATTTTTTAGAGAGAAAACATCAAAGTGGAAGCAAGCCTTCGTAAGGGTTAATTTTCTCCGTAAGATTTATATATTACATGATTCGAAGATGTGGTGAGACTCCGAGAACACCATTCTGCTCACTTCAAAGCGAGGTCTGTCAATGTCTGTTCTAAGACAAAAGATGTGATGATGCCTAGGCTGTTCAAGCATCATGAAGTGTTCTAAAGGAGAAAGTGTAAAACCCCAAACAGAACTAACACTGGTTCTTACTAGTGTATGACTTCACATGATTTTCTGGTCTCTGCTTGAACAACTGAATCCACTATTTCTAGCAGCCTTTCCTAATTTTCAGCTATACCTTGAGGCTAGCTGTCAACGGTTCACTAGAGAGAGAGAGGGAGGTCACTTTGAGAAAAGTAAGTCATATTTGTATTGGCTCTAGTCCTTGATAAAATAAACCTTCTGCGCCACTTGTTCTTTATATTGTCTCCGTTCATCTAGTATCAGAATGAAGCCTTTACTCCGCAGTTATCTGATTAAGGCCAGGAGGAGAGTCAGAAAGCAATCAGGGCTTTGAACAAAGCTCGATGTAAATTGGTCTTGTACTTTTCTCCAGGCAAAAGGATCTATGAGATCCCAGACCGTGACATGTTTGCTAAGTGGGCAGAACACCAGCACCTCAGTGGAATTAAAATCCTCAGGAGCTAGTGGAGCAAGCACACCGTGCAGCCTGGAAAGCGTGTCAGTGCCTCAGTTTACTCACCTTGCTGATTAACGAGCCGTGACTTCTTGCAGTAATACACAAGCTCCTGTTGGCAATGCTCTGCACGGTTAATAGAGGCCTGGAGCTGTTCCATGCTGGCCACATACTCAAAAACCCCAATGTGTGGGTTCTCCGAATGAGTGTTCCTGACTCTCATTAATTCGGAGCCGTTGTGCTGTATGATGGCCCATGCCGTTTCTTGTAATGCAGAAATGGGGGAAGAAAGAGAGGAGACCATCACTAGTCTGCAAAAGTTAAAATAAATAAAGAAAATCAAAATCATCTTCTCTCTGAGTTAAATTTCTCTAGGCATCAAATCTCTCTGAGAGGCAGAAGCAACACAAATGGATCCTCAAGTTTTTAAAATTATAATAATGTGACTCTCTTCCCCGAAATGTATGTTAATACCAAGCATTTCCCACAATTTTGCTTATGCTTTATAAGCAAAATTTATATTATTTATATTTATATATAAATATTATTAAATTTATATTATTTAACCACAGCAGTATTTATGATCAAATTATTAGAAAATCAGAATTATTGAATTTTTGTAATTATGTTCATTTAATGAAATCTAATAGTCCAGCTTTTAAAGATATATCACTATCTTTTCTTCAAGAAAGAAAAAACCCGCCACATGCTCTAAATATAAAATATCATTTGTTTATACATGTAGAATCACATATCACAATGTGGGAAAAAGTACATATTAAGCTTATATTATGTGATGTAAAAATGAAATTGTATACTTTTAAAATTATTCATATTACCAGCCAAAATGAAGTCAAAATTTTAATCTCTCTTTAGCCAATATGTGTATATCTTTTTCTTTCTTTTGCAAATTGTGTGTGTGTGTGTGTGTGTGTGTGTGTGTGTGTGTGTGTGTGTGTACGCTGTGCATCTGAGTGTAGGCACCCTTGAAGGCCAGAAGAGGGCATCAGGTACCCTGGATCTGAGATTATAGGCAGTTGTGAATCAATGAATGTGCCAAATTGGGAGAAAGCAGTAATAAATTGTAGAATTTTCCCTTCTATTTAACTAATATATTCACAAGAATCAACAATAGAAACAAGATAAGGGGGGTCAAGTTTGATGGTTTCTGCACCCATCACTCCTGCAATAATCCAAATAAAAGAGGTGGGTGCAATGAGACAGGAAAAAAATCAGCATTCATTGTCTTCTGTTTGTGGATCATTATTTTCTGTGAAATGATTACTGGTACTTTCATATTTTTTCCCCTGTATTTCATCTTAGCATAAGGAGTAATCACTAGGATGCTTCTCTCCAGAAGGTAATAATATATAAGCTAATAACTAATTATGGGTGACTCGCAGAACAAGGTAGAGGTCATCAGATAGGCCTGCTAACCTGGTGTGAGTCTGTGCCCTTCAGAAAGTGTAGTAAAAAATATTAAAATCTAGGCATCCACTTCCAAGTTTGAAATGAATTGGCAGAGCCAGTCAATAGTCTAGGTCAGAAATCCTATAGTTATTACAGACTCGACCATGGCTGTTCGAGGTTTAAAGCTATTATTACCAGGTGGCTCCAGTCAGCCTGGGCTATGTCAGCCTGGGCTCTTATTGTTCAAAAGAACCAATGGCCTTTTCTTGGGATGAATCTGCTGCAGCACATGAAGAGGCTTAACTCCGGCTGAGTAGCTTCCAGAAGAGCAAAACAATGAACTTGCTTGGAGCCTTTGTCCCTGGGCCTTTTGGGTCACATTAAGAGGGACCTCCCTACACTTCAGCTTCCCTTGTTTTTTTCTAGAGGGGCTGAGAAAGGTTAAAGCCATCATGCATGGCCGCTATTCAATGACAGCTCATATATAGAAATGTTTCAATAGGAAATATCAAAGCTGGCAGATCTTCGGAATTTCTATAAGCAATTTTATTTTCTGATACAAAATGCTACTAAGTGTGCAGATAAAGAGAAGTTGAGCTCAGCAGACCATCTAGATCTCCAAGGCAAAGCAGACATAAAATCATGTGATATTTTCAGCCAATGGAAGTGAGGTCTCCTGCAGCCAGATCTGGAGTCACTTGTTTAGGTTTTAATGGGGGCTTAGAGTCGCTTGCTTTCTCGGTCATTCAGACATGGTTATGGTAGCTGAAGTTTCTGGTATGGCTGTAGAACACATAATGTGTATTGATTTATTTTATTGGTCTCACACTCTCAGTTTGAGATGATTGATGTTATTTCACATGCTAATTGCAGTGTCACCAGCACACAGCTCGGCACATGCCAAGGGCATGTGCTGAGAAAATCATCAAGTAAGGTCCGGTGTCTAGGTGAGAGCACAGCCGAGCAGGTCCTCGATTCTCAGTTGTGGTGGCTTTGAAACTTCCATTGCCACTGAACTGTTTCAGAACTCTCTAAGTTGCAGACAACAGAGAGGATGACAAACTACTGTGAAGAATGAAACTGTGAAAGGTCAGAGGTGGCATTCTACTTTCAAGCCAACAAGTTATTCTGTAACATATGCAGACAGCTACCTTCTTCATCTCTCATCTATCCATCCGTCATAAATCTACCTATCATATGTTCATCTGCCATCTGTCCACTACCATCTATGTATTCATCTGTAATGTATCATCTATGTATTTTCTTACCTGTCTGTCTTTTACCTACCACATATTCATTACCAGCTATGCATCTGTCATCTATATATCTATTAATCATCCATCTATAATCTATCTAAAACCTATCAGCTATCGTTTACCTATCCATCATCCATCTGCATATTATAAATTCATCCATTTATCTACCTATCTATATATCCACTCATCTATAATCTATCATCTACTCCTCAATGTCTATTGTCTATCCATATATCATCTACCCATCCTTTATCTATCACCTAGCTATTCATCTATAATCTTTCATCTACCTATCTACTCATCCATAATATATAATGAGTATTTGTCATCTATCAACTACCTATCCATCCATAATCTGTCATCTATGTATCTATCCTCTATCTCTCACCAATCACTCATTCATTTACCACCTACTCATCTGTCATCTGTCTGCAATGTCCTGGACTTCTGTCACCTACTACTATCATATACTTACTGACCTGCTTATCCTAACTGACCCAGAAGTACTCCTTACTGGGGACCATTTCTCTCAAGGAAACCTAGCAGCTTAGGTTCCTCACATCCGGGTTTCTCTAGCACCAAGTACCAGATGCACCCAATGTGCTGCAGCTAGATCACAAGACAGGAGTCCAGACTTGTGAGACACGGGTCCTCTAGAGGATGACAGGCATGGCGGGCAACCTCTCCTCCCTAAAGTGACAAAGACTGTGGCTCTGAAATATAGCAAATCTGTATCAGGGAAGTTACAAATCCTTGGACTTTAATTACCCCTGAGAGTGGGCAGCAGACAAGCCTTTAAACCTCTCTAGAACAATTTACCATCTGTAACTTGCAAGATGAATTTACGTTTTACCGTCTCCCAACCTCCTAGTCCTTAGTTGTTGTGTGTTTGTTGTTTCTTGTTCAACTATTGCACTGGCAGTTTCTCCAACATTCTTAGAAAGAGCAGCATTGTTTCTTTACAAGTTATTAGTAATTCCTGTGGCTAGACAAGCAACTACCATTTGATTGACAGTCTATTGACCTGCCTCCCCTGCAGTGGAGGAAGTCAATGTGGTCTCCCTTCACATAATCTTCCTTAACAAACAATCATCTTAATAGTCCTAATGTACACATGTGTCTACTTGATTTCTCCTTTGAACCTGCTTTAACAGAGAACCGACCTCTTCATTAATAATATACTCAACAAAATCTCTAAAATGTACTTTCAAGTATTTACCTTTATGTATGTTTTAGAGTCATCCTTTTCATTCCCCCCCAAAAAATTATTCCTTACTAAATGCAACAAGAGTTATGGAGTAAGGAGATGCAGGGCAATGAGCAAGAAGAGACTGCTGAAACAGGCAGAAAAATCTATGGAGTTTTAAAAAAAAATAGAATGGTAATTTGAGTTTGCCAGTGTCTCTCCCTGAAGAAATTTCTAATACTATGAATTGTAAATAAAGCTACTGAGTAATTAAGGCCTTGATTTACCTGAGGCTGACTGCTATTTTTTAGGGTGATAACAGTATAAAGAAAAAAACCTGCTGTTTAAGCAACACAGTCGCAAAGCTATGGTGCCTCGTGTTTAATAGCTGAGGGTGATAGATGTGCTAAAGACTGGAAAGAGCAGGTAGGGGGTGCTGGGTTCTGGAAAGCAAGAGAGAAGCAAAGCAGGGCCAGCTAGTGCACTGTGCACAGCCTTGATGCATGCCCAGCTGCCTTCTGGCAAAGGTTTCCTATTAACCGAATGCCTCCTAAGAAGTCTCTAGTGCTGAAATCTCCAAAGTAAAAACAGTTGTGCTAGTTTTGTAAGACCTAGCACCCTTGTCTTATTGTTACAATAGCACTGAGGGCCCATTAAGTGAAAGTTGTTTACTCTGAGCCAAAGGAGTGGAAATCTCCCTTAAGTGTTCATCTAGTTGGGCAGGTCAACAACCTGGGCTAGAGACTAACCAGCAAGAGGACAGGTTTATAGTAAGCCATGGTAAAGAGACAGGAGGAACACTTATCTCTTTGATGAGAGAATGCACTTTTTCCTTCCCAGAATTCCCACCCACTAGTAAAGTCCCTGTGATCCACCATAAGGTTCTGTTGGGTCTGCCCAGATTTCTGTGCCCTGACTCAGAAAAGCCGAACTTTCCCTTTTTCGTCTCTTCTGGCTCTTTTTTTTAGATGCTGGCAGAGCCTATGCGCACTGTCTCTGGTATTTGTGGCTTTGTTTTCCACATCTGAAGCTCTCCTCCCTGCGTGTGGCTGACCTCCATACCCAGCTCCAACAGCTTGGCTCTCTCCTTCTCTCTCCTAAGATTCCACCTATGAATCTGTGATGAACTTCACCCTAAAACTCCCATTCCAACCGAGAAGCTCACTCTTTGAATTTGGCAGGACCTGAAAGCCACAGGCTTGGAACAGCTTTGGAAGCCATTAATTTTGGGGGGAATTCAAGCTCCCTCAGAAAGACTCCCTTTTCCTCAAAGAAACCCTGATATCCCCACATCATTATGACAAAATCACACTGAGCTGCTTGTTAAGAAGCCAGAGATTTGAGCCCAGAAACCAATAACAGTACAGAGGAAATGGGGAGTTGAAGGCACAGAATTTCCATTCGTCAAGGGTTTGAAAGTCACCATTTCAGCTCCCACTGAATTAATCTTCTGTACAATGTTTGATAGAGAAGCTTCTCAAACCTAAGACTATTTCATTATAGCAAACACAGTGAGCTCAGAGTGAAATAAGTACCTTCCACCAAACAGGAATCTCCACAGGGACTCATCTACTTCCATTTTTAAATTATATTTAGGACGTTCAATTGGCAAAGAAATTTCAGTCTCTAATGTGACTTAAGAAACTATCCATTCCACATAGAAATTTTTGGTTTTTGTTTACTTGTTGGTCAGTTAGCTTGTTGTAGGGGTTAGATAAATTAGATTTAGAAAATATATAGGAGTTTCTGATACTGTCTCTTAATTCGGGGCCTGAAGAGCATTATCAGCATGAAGTCAGCAAAAACAGGAAAGACTTAATAGACTGAAAAACAAGGTTGAAGTCAGGAAAAACAGGAAAGACTCAATAGACTTGAAACAAAGTATCTGGCCTGACATTGTTTTCAGCTGCTAGGTGGGCGGAGCCCAAATTAAGCTGAAACAGAGTTCCTCCTATTTAAGGACAGTGCATGGAGCCCAGAAGAGAAGAGGCCCCTGATGCTAGAGAGCTCCAAGAGTCCTGCTGAAAAAAGGGCTGGCCATTGATGGCCAGCTCTCTCCCTGAAGCAGAAAGAAGCCGGTGAGCAAAGAAAGCCTGAGCAAGACACCAAAAGGCCAAGGACTGGACCCTGTGGCTCAGCTTTTGCCTAGAGGGGTTTGATCTGTCCAAACAGTGGCCTAGGGGAAACTGTGCCTGGCTTTAAGGACTGAGGCAGAGCAGCTGAGTTCCTGATTCAAAAGAAGTAAGTTGGCCTGCAGACGGCTGGAGTCTCCCACAGAGAAGAAAGCATGAAGCCTTATTTGGGGTGAGACTGCAATAACCAACTTACCCTGACGAACCTGCATCTGAGAGATCCAGAAAAAGGACTGCTAAGTGCGTTAAAGAATCTACAACAAAGACTGTGTTCCTGATGACTGAGGACCTGCCCCAGAGACTGTATCATTCTAAAAGATTATGAAAGTAGTTGTTATAATTATCAATAGGTTTAGTGGATAGGTTAAAGGGGTTGTAGGAATTTATAGGATTAATAGTTGAGAAATTGTTGGTGTTTGTTATAAGTGAATTTAGTAATAAATAAATAAGTGTTAAATAATAATTTAAAAGTTCGGTTACACTTGTAATGCTTAGAGTTATCTTAATCCACTTGGAATCATTTCCTTCATCCTGATTTCAAGCTTAACATTAGTTTTCTAAATCACACATTTGCAAGCTACTGATTCAGCATTGTGCCTGGCTTTCCTGCAGGCTATACCTGATTTGGGTAACAGGAAGAGACAAGCCATGGGGCACTGATCAAAGGCAGGAAAGGCTTTGGGCTGCAAGAAAAGGAGCAAGATTTGAGCTCTTGCCTGTTCCAGCTGATACCACCAGCTGCCACAGTGACACCAGCTAAGCCTTACTCTCCTCATTTGCAAAAATAAAAGCCAAGGAGGTTTTTGCACTGTAATAGGTGCTTCTGCTTCTCGCTAGGGTTGTTATATTCTGAATTATATTCATTTATTGGACTACGTTTCAATATTTTGAAGCTTCTAGAGACAGGGAGCTGTCCCTGAACAAACAACTGTGTCTCTGCCCTCCACAAATGTAATTCAGATGTAATTCAGTAATTTGCATATGGTGACACATGCCTGAATTATTACCCACAGTAGCATGTGAGATAGTTGATCCCATCATTTATAGATCTTCATTCTTTGTGAGTTTACCCACTTGCTAAAACTTTGTTTGTAACCCCAGCATTTTCTAGTCATTGGTAGTCATGCACAGAATAGCAAAACTTTAAGTTCAGCTAGAGCTGAAGAAATATCTGCTCCCTGGGTTCTGTTTCAGTTATCATAGCAGAAATGAATATAGTTGTGGTCTATTTTGTAATCCACCCCTTCTCTCTTTTTATTGATGCTATTGCTGTTTAAAATGCCCCCTAATACTGGAGGTACTGAGAATCATCATTAAACTCAAACCATGATTTGAGCATAAAACATGTTAGATCAGCACTGCTTGGCACTGAGTTACAATGCTTTTGGTCACAAATTCAATGCTAATGAACCACAGATAACTCTCTCACCTCTTCTTCATCTTCTCCTCTGTGTGTGTGTGTGCGTACATGTGCATGCATGCATTGTGCACCTGTGTGTGTGGGACATGTCGTGTGTCTGTGTGTGTGTGTGTGTGTGTGTGTGTGTGTGTGTGATGTCTTTAACCTTAAACACACATGAAACAAGACTGAATATTGATCTATTGAGGTGAATGCTGTTACCAGAGCATTCTTGAAAACCTATCTTACAATGTTCGTCTTGGAAGCAATGATTTAGTATATTTAAATCTATGTCCATGGTGACTTTATGGGACATGACTACCACCAATCAAGAAATGACTCCCCATCTCACTCTCTACTGTTGTTGCTCTGTGTGTGTGTGTGTGTGTGTTTGTTTCTAGAAGCTTCAGAAACAAGAGATATTTATTAATTTAGAGACATCTTATTTTCAGAATCACAACTAATACCTCATATGTAGACAAATAGCTCATGAAGCATTCAAGGGAACAATGATTTTTGTAGGTTTGTGGGGCATTATGGTTAGTTATTACCATCCTATATGAACTGGAGAAGTTTAAAACTTAATTTGGACACTCATGTGCATGTCTTACATGGACAGAGACATCATTTATTCTTTGTGAACTCTTTTCACTGTTAGTATGTCTAAATTTACAGAGCAGATCAATCTATGCATACAAAAATTTGAGTCATGGGTCTAAAACAGCAACTCCAAATCTGTGAGCATAAAATAATCATTTGGAAAGATGGACTGTGGTCTTATGCCCCTCCTGACCTCTGAGAAAGAAACTCATGGCTACTGTCTGGGAATATGTAACCTGCAGACTGTACAGCAGCATGCAGGAGATAATCATGCCAAATCAGCATGAGATTTAGATTGGTTTCGTCTCTAGAACAGTTTCCTCAGTGGTTACCAATTCCTTAATCCACCGAGCAATATATTTGAAAACTCTCTAAAGATATGTTCTACAGTAATCCTTGCCCCACAAAAATTAATAGTCCAGGCTTAGCCCTGTCGCCTTTAGAATTATGTATTAGTATAGACCTACTGTTGGCCCCTATGCAGGTGTCTTCTTCCCATCTTTTTTGATTGTGCCACAGACATCTTCAACTCAAAATGAGTTCAATGGAGTTTCTGCTGTCCACTCCTCAACCTGTCCAAACCTCTTACTGATCCCACCTCCAATAATGCAAACACTTTGGTTGTCCAAGTACATCATGGTTCTTTTTTTTTTTTTTTCCTTACATTTTACAGATATTCCACACACAAGGCTAGACTCCTTTCCCCATCAGCATTGGTAATGCTCAAGGGAAATAGCACCACCATCAGCTTGTCCCTGGAAATCTGCTGTGGTGACTGAATGAGCTCCCCTCCCCCTCTCACCAAGAAGTGAATACTTGATCCCCAGCTGGTGGTGTTTTGAGAAGGATTAGGAAGTGTGACCTTGCTGGGGGGGAGGGGGTATAGTATGTCACTGAGAGCAGGTTTTGTTATTTCAGAAGACTCCTGTCACTTTGAGTGTGCTCTCTGCTTCCTGCTTAGGGCTTGAGATGTGAGGTCCGGGCTGCAGCTCTAAGCACTTGCTGCCTGCTACCTCAGCCCCATCATCAGGGAATCTCACCCTCTAGAACTGTAACCAACCCACCCCCCAAAGAACCTTAACTCTATATCTATTGTATCTTTGCCCCTGGATAGGTACTTGCCAGTGTGAAAGCAACTATGGTCCTATCAAAGGAGTTCAGCTCATATACATCATATAGGAGTGTGCTTGAAATGTGCCAACATTATCTCATCTCACTCAGAGGAACACCTGAAGACCTTAAGGTACTATCGCTTCTATGTGGAGGTTTCTTTCTTCAGATATTCACAACTAGATTTTCAGTGGAAAATCTTCCTCTACAATGCGTGACTCAATTCAAAACTGTCTCTTACCCTTTGCTATGGTTCCCATTGCTGCTGTGGATATCCTACCACAGCACTGTGCAGTATAACTTCCTGCTTGGATGGGAAGTTTCTATGCCAGGATTATCAACACATTCTTTACTAGCCACAGGTGGCCCAGCAGTTAAAATTTGACTGGCAATTATATGGTTTTAGCTGAAGTACTTATATTTGCTTACACTGGTAAAATACATTTGAATTTATTGAACCTTAGAATTAATCTTAATTAATTTAAGTAGTATTTGGTTGGCATATTAGACAAATAGTACACCTAGAATATGTATTTTTGTATTTGATAAAGGAAGGATAGATATGCCTTCTCTTTTGATGTATGTATACAATTTCTCTTCCTGTCAATTATTGAAAAGGTTATCTTTCGCTCATTGCCCATCAGTATCACCTTGCTAAAATGTAAGTTATTGAGAAATGAGTGAATCTGTTTATGAAGTTTCTCTTTTGTTCTATTTGCTTATGTTCATACCTGATAGAACTGAGCCCTTTCATCTCAGTTCTTCAAGACTGACTTGTTTCTGACCCTTTTGTATGTGCCCATAAAGTATAATATCTGCTTCTCTCTTCTCACCGAAATAATCACACCAACCTACAAACAAACACCCTGCTGGAATTTTAATTTCAGTTTGCACTAAAAATCAATATCAATCTTGCAGGAACTGACATTTTACAATGTTGAGTCTCTTAATTATTGAAAAATTTATATTCCTCTATACTTCTAGGATTTTAAATCATATAAAGAGCACTTTATACCTATCTGTGAGAAGCCTTGCATATCCTCCATTGCATTTAGTACCATGTGTTTGAGAATTTTGAGGCTGTTGGAGACACAAAATCTTCTAAAAGGTCAGTTTCTAATTGCATATTACTGGTATATAGAAACAAACAATTTTTTGTTAACTGAGGATCCAGTAATTATAGTAAATTAAAAATTTTTCCTAGGGTTCTTCAGAGCATTTTAAATATATAATCTAACCATCTATGACTAATGAATATTATAGGTCATCCTTTCCCTTCCTTGTGCTGTTTCACCCTCTCACATGGGCTAAGATACACTCCCACACAGTGGTGAACAGAGCGGTGTTCATTCTGGCAAAAGCGGGAAAGTTCTCAATATTTCCAAGTTGTTACCTATTTTGAAAGACATTTGTGAGCACTCTGGTTCTTTTTTAATCATGAGGAGATGTTCAATTTAATCAAACACATTTTTCTGTGACTATTAATTTATCTGTGAATTTATGTAGAGTAAGAATTCTAGCAAACAAATACATTTCATAGTTACACATATTTAAAAACAATGATGATCTTTTCAGATCTTTCTTTTCTGGGCATTGATTTCTCTGACAAAGGCTTGTGTTTTGAGACACAATAGGAAACATTTATTATTAGGTACACTGCTCAGTTACCATAGGCACACAGACTAACAGTATTGTAAATTATTAACATTTAACCAACATATTTGTTCAATTTTTATGATGCTTTTAACTAAATAGTACTATGCTGGTTAGTTTTAACTCTCAGTTTGCCACAATCTAGAATCTCCTGGGGAAAGAGTCTCAATGAGGGATAATGTAGATCAGGTTGGTCTTTGTGCCCATCTGTGTATGATTGTCTTCTATGCAGACCCAGGCCATGGTGGGTGGCACCATTCCATTTGCTAGACTGGAAAAGTAGTAAAGACTGTCTGAGCACTAAGCATGGATCTATCTGATCTCTGTCACATCATGACCGTGGATGTGACATAACTAGCTGCCTCCAGCTCTTGCTGCCATGGCAAATGATAGACAATAATCTAGAGTTGCAAGCTAAAATAGACCCTTTCTCTCCTAAGTTGCTTTTGTCGTGGTGTTTTACCATAACAACAGAAATGAAACTCGAAAAACCACCCACTTCAATCATGTTGCAAATTAGATCAACTCTGTACTTATTTCATTACCACAATTAGTCTATTAAAGCAGATTTAACCCATAAATGGAAGTGTGCTAACTTACCAGTCATGTTGCAGTATAGGAGAAATGGCTGCAGAGGACCACTTCCATCTGAGTCTATGTAGTAAAATCCTGAGGCATTTCCTTGGTGCTTGTAGGCTTCACATGACTGCTCATAGACAGCTGAGAGAGAGAAAAGAGAGACATCATAAATGAAATAACACGAAAGAAAATCTCTCAAATTTTAAAAGATTTACAATAGATCCCCTATTCTATGTGCATCACTAGCCAAGAGAACAGGTAACATTTATATTTTAAAACAAAATCCATCCTTCTTTTCTTTTCAAATTAATATGGATGAAAGGGATAGCATACAAAAAATGAGGTTGTATTTTATGAGTCTCTTTTTTATCACCAAAGGAGAAGATTATTAGATCAAAATGAAAATTTAGCTTACTTTTTATGGTAGGAAGAACTAGTGAAAAGAAGGCAGCTATTTAAATGTTAAGACCTTTGTAATTATAATGTGGTATCTTGTGGTACCCATTTCAGATTATCTAATTGTATTATCACTTGTAATAATCTAACATCTGAAAGTACAGTAGTGTAACCTTCAGAGATAATCAGGTGCTACCCCGTAATTATGCAATGGGGACATTTTAAATAATATTCGAACTATGATGCTTTGTCATCTCAACTTAACTAGAGGTAAACATTTTTCTTCAAAGGGGAAAATGACTTGCAAAGCTTCTCATCTATAGTTTTAAACGTAATTATGAAACTTCTCTAATGTTCTTTAATGAGCACTCAACACAATTAAGATTCAAAGCAGAGGAAATATTCATATGAAATATGCCCCCAAGTGGTCTCATTGTGTTTTGATCCATAATTGAATTTTTTATTATAGGAGCATATATTTGTGATGCATAAGGTTTGATATTAACATCTGCAAAATGCATACTTCTCATTGAATGTCTGGCCAAATGTACCAGTAACTTCCATTAGGTTTTTATTCCATGAAATCTGAAACAAAACAAACCCCTAGGTAGCCTCTCCTGAATCAATTTTAAATTTTTGAAAATTGTGTTAATGAATGTTTAGGCCACATAAAACATCACAGTTAATTTGTGCAGAGTTATAAATTTTTCAAATAATTCTGGAACTTTCCTTCTACATTGCCCTACAATATGATGCTTTCATTTATTCCTATTTAAATTACGTAGATGGAGACATAAGCACGCAGTAGTTTTGTAGCTATATTTGCATTGTGCACTGAAGTGGGCATGTAAAATGATTAGTTTTATATTTCAAGAAACATATGCATATGTTCCTAAAAGGCTTGAATGTGGTTGCCAGAGACATACACATAACTTTGGGATGGTGATGGGTTTCTGAAAGCACCCAAGTGGACAAGGATAATAGACATTTTTTAAATTTTATTTTATATGTTTTAAGATTTACTTTTATTATTTTTAATTAGATGAAGGTGTGTGACTGTGTATTTGTATTTGTGTGTGTGTGCTTGTATTTGCGTGTGTGTGTGTGTTTGTATTTGTGTGTGTATGACTGTGCATACAGATGCCAGAGGCCAGATACAGAAGCCAACAGAGTAAGATCTCCCTGAAGTTTTAGCCACCTGATCCTCTAGAAGAGCAGTACATGCTTTCTCTTAAATGCTGAGCCAACTCTCCAGGCCCATTGTTTTTGGTTACATGTATGTAATGTGTGGTAGAGTATGTGCGCATGAGTTCAGATGCCTTTGGAGGCCAGAAGTGCTGAATTCCTTGCAAATGGAGTTGTAGAAGGTTGTGAGTTGGCTCAAGAGGGCACTGGTAGCAGAATTCAGATCCCCTGCAAGAGTAGTATTCACACTGAACTAATGAGTTATCTCCCCAGCCCCAAATGGGAAATATTTTAGCTTTTACACTCACTGACTAACCTTCTATTACATAATGGCTATTTTCTAATATAAACCTTTTTTTTAAACAAACTCTCACTGCTAGTCCAGGCTAGCATCCAAGTCATGATGCCCCTGCCTTAGCTTGTCATCTGCTGAGATCATTGCCTCTCCACTATGACCAGCAACATCATTCTCACCCTGTTTCTCTGACATTATTGACAAAAACCCTTCAGCTCCATTTAAATAGCCTGCTTGAGAAACAAATCTGTTAGTTTTTGAATCCCATTTATGGGCCACATGTAAAATGACCTTTTTATTTCCCATTCAAGTTTCTCCTCAGAGCTGTTTGTGTTTATAGTTACATTTGCTTATTAATAAATATAAAACATGCAGATTCAATTACAATGCATTTAATAGCTTTCAGATTTGAGACATTTATTATAATGGAGATAGTAAGTGATATAAAAATTTGAAGTACACTGTCCCTCAATAGCTAAGTGACATGGTTGAATAATTTGGCCTCTGGGGACATGCTAGGTGAGACTTCATTTCCAGTGAACACTCTTTGTAATATCTGAGGAGACACTGCAATATTTACAATCAGTACTTGGCTATGCCTCTTGAGAGACAGATAGGGCCAAGAAGATCTCTTGACCCCAGTCTCCCTACTCTTGAACTGGAGTTTTTTGGTGTTCTCTATAGGGTGTTCAGGGCTGAGAGCCTGGGATTCTGATTCCTGCTCAAGTAGGGACACAAAAAAACAGAGCTGTGTAGTTCACCTAACCAATGCAGTTGACTTTGCATAGAACCCTCTTATTCAAGTTAACTCCTTCTTCTGTGTTTCTCAGAATTTGAGTTACACCGTGAAACAGCAGGTGTGAAGGTCAGGCATTTGGGTTGTTCCTTTACTGAACAAGTAGTGATCAAGTGGACAACAAAAATAACATGAGGCTTATGGCTTAAGTAAATTTTACAGTAGAAAAGGGTACATGGTTTATTATATAGAAAAAATATATATGCTGTGACCTCAGACTCAACAGCACTCTCACCCTTCCTACATTCTTTAAGCAAACTTGAGAAGTTTATTAATATCCCTGAATTATATATCATGGGTTAACTAGGCCAATAACAGTACTGACCTAAGAGGGTGATATCAGAATCAGATGTGTTACCATGAATAAAATACTAATTCTACACTTGGAATTTAGAAAGTGCTCAACAAAATTAACTATCATTACTATAATAATTGTCTGTCCCACTTAACTACTACCATCAACCTCATTAAACAGATCTTAAAGTGAATTTAAGTAAGACTGGAGGCTTGTGGGCCCCTCCCAAAAGTTCACATACAGAAGATTAATTCCTATTAGGATTATTTAGAGGTAGCATTTCTTGGGTGTTGGTGAGGTCCTGAGAGTGGTGATTTCATGATAGGCTATGGGAGTCAGAGAGTCCTATCTCTCTTGGGACCGTGTGAGAATACAAGGAGAGGAGGACCACTAAGCAGGTCCTCATTGGAAACCAAATCTTTGAACTCCCATGAACTTGAATTTCCAGCCACCAAACTGTAAGAAACCAATTTATACTTCACCTAAGCCAGCCAGTGTAGAGTATTCATTTATCGATGGCCAAATGGAATATCGCTGTCGTGGATTGTACTTGATAAGTAAATCTACATACCAAAGCACATCCCAGCTCAGCCCATCCAACACTGCTTATGAGGATATCTTCATTGCAAATAATCAACAAAGAATCTGGTAACTGATCCTATCTCCACCTATACTGTACTTCTAGAAATTTCTGAGTCTAAAGCTGTCCAGGTCAGGTAGGAGGTGTTCACACAGTCTACATCTTATTGTATTATTTTTGTTCTTAGCTATCTTTTGCTTTCTGTACATATTTTTGTCCTTTCCAACTCTCTGACTCCCTTCTTTCTTCTGTCATATTATGTATTTCTACTTTGGTGGTTTTATGAAACCAGGGTGTCTACTAGAAACTAGAAACCAAATGGATTCTGGAAGTCAGGCTGTGTATCCCAGTACAAGCTCACAAGGCTCACATAGGCACAGATACCAGAGAAAACAATACAAAGGAAGCAGAGGGCAGAAGAGCAAGCAGATGTGCATGGCTTACAACTGTGACAAATGGCTCCTGTGTACCCTGTGTTTGTGCAGTTACAATGGAAGGTGCTCCAAGACTGAGAACATTTGCCACCATGCTCACAAGAGTTGGGTAAACACCTAAAAGAAAGAGAAGAAGCTGTTAATCATGACACCATAGATTATTGGTCATTCATATATGATCATATGAAACAAGGACGTCAACATCATAGGGAGGAAATTCCACATGACCAATCGTTACACAGTCTGATACTGAGACACAGAGCTAAACCTTGGGTCAATCAATTCCTTGGGGTTTGAACAATTCTCAAGTAGTTCTGACTACTTATTCATGAATATATCTCACCATGTCACAGCTCTTTATTTTCTCTAAGTGACATGGTGTGGAGTCAATACTAGCCAGAATATCAGCAGCTTACATGAAATACCATTCCATCATTCTGAGTTACTTTACTGCTTGAGAATAAGAAGGGAGACTGACTGAGGAAAGGATAAGGAAAGAGGGAAGGGAGAGGAAGGATGTCTTTATTCACTCAGTCCACAGATCTAGAAATGTCTAAGAATGGTCAGGATACATTCATATATGCCAAGCAGTGTTGGGGTGTTCTCTGGTGCTGAACCTAACTCACAAGAACTACCCTGCTTATTGTAATTTCCAAGACAAATAACTGCCCTACTCAACAACTATCAAGCACAGTAGTCGTACCCACTTGAGGTAGCTTACTTCCAACATTAAATCATAATACACCCTTTTAATCACAATGTGTGTTTGAGAAACTATATCATGAATAATTTATTTTTTAAAATATAGAGGACCATGTGAAACCAACAGGGAACAAGAAAGTGAGCCTAGCACATCATCTGATCTGATTCTAGGCTTTGAAAAGTTGTGCAAGGTCCAAACAGGTTAACAGTCCAATGACTAAATAATTGCATTTAATTGATATATTTTTCAATTAATATGCATCAAATTACCTGTAAAAAACTCCATTGTGTGTGTTTATTGAAAAGAGCATGATGCTACAGATATTAAAAATGTTGTTTAATAAAGCAGTTTAACATACACATCATCTCACATAGCTAGTTAATTTTAAGGATTTATTTTAATTTTAATTACGTATATATGTGTGTGTGCATGTGGATTTGTGCATGTGTGCGTGCAGGTGTCTGAGGAGACCAGAAGAGGGCATTAGGTTCCTGGGAGCTGGAGTTTCAGGTGGTTGAGGGCCACCTGGGCTGGGAGCTAATAACCAAACTCTGATCCTTGCTTTTAATTGATAAGCCACTTCTCCTGCTACCTAATGTATCCAATTGTTTGTATTTTTGGCAAAGTTAGTTACTTTTTAAAATCAAAGGGTCAGGTATTTCTTTCTGCAAAGGGGCATAGTGAAGATTTTTCAAGACATTTGGGAGAATCTTGGGAGAAGAAGTTGGAGACCTTCTGCTGTAGCCTGAAATACCCCTGGTGGACTGAGATGGTTCCAACATTGCCCTCAGCTTAGATAAATGCTAGATAAGTTCCTTGTAGGCTATAGTCTCTGAACTGCCTTTCCCTAAAACATTTCCATCAGAAAATGTTCAATGGTGAATTATTTATTGCTCTCTTTTAAGAATAAATCTTCTCCATCCTCTTACCAACTTTCTAACCCAGGAAGGAGTCTTTGGGGGACCACCCCTTTGAGATGCTGGAATGCAAGTATTAATGACAGAACCTGTATTCCCTGTCTCCATAGAAGGATAGGAATCTAATTAATTTCCATAAATACTGAGTGGCAAACATGTGACGTAATCACATTGACAAACAATTGTTTGGAAATAAATACTCATAAATTGTTTGGACCTGGGGCAGGATGGAAAGACAGGAAAAAGTACGGGGCCCTAGAAGGAAAGAAGTTGCGTGCCCTGAAAACTGTGTTGTTTTCTGCTAATTAAGAGTCAAGAAACTTCAACACAATGCAATCAGAATTTCATACAGAGGGCCAGCAAGATGGCTCAGATGCTAAAGGCACTTGCTGCCACACCTGATGACCTTAGTTTGATACTATGGAACCCATAGGGTGGAAGACTTGACTCTTTCGCACACACACACGAATACACAGATACAGTCACACACACACACACACAATTTCATTTTTTAAAATTTTATAGTACTTTTTTTTATAAATACATGAAGGCCTGAAATGTGCTTACTCAGGGCCAGAAAGAACAGACCTTTGAGTTTAACTGTATCTATACTTCTCTCTTTCCTGAACCTAAATAACACACCTGATAAGAATGACTTTACATCCGTCAACGTAATTCACCATATAAACAAGTTGATAGAAAAAAAACCACATGATAATCTCGCTAGATACTGAAAAAGCATTTGACAAAATCCAACACCCCTTGATGCTAAAAGTCCTGGAGGGAACGGGCATACAAGGACCATACCTAGAAATAATAAAGGTGATATACAGCAAGCCAGTAGCCAATATCAAACTAAATGGACAGAAACTTGAAGCAATTCCTCTAAACTCAGGGAGAAGACAAGGATGTCCATTTTCACCATATCTTTTCAATATAGTACTTGAAGTTCTTGCTAGAGCAATAAGACAACTAAAGGAGATCAAGGGGATACAAATTGGAAACGAAGAAGTCAAATTATCCCAAAAATTCCACCAGAGAACTCTTTCAGCTGATAAACACCTTCAGCAAGGTGGCTGGATATGAAATTAATTCAAAAAAAATAAGAAGCCCTTCTTTATACAACAAATAAATGAGCTGAGAAAGAAATCAGGGAAACATTACCCTTCACAATAGCCACAAACAATATAAAATACCTGGAGGTAACTCTAACCAAGCAAGTGAAAGACCTGTATGACAAGAACTTCAAGTTCTTGAGGAAAGAAATTGAAGGGACCATCAGAAGATGGAAATATCTCCCATGCTCATGAATAGATAGGAACAACAATAAAAATGGCCATCCTACCAAAAGCAATATACAGATTCAATGCAATTCCTATCAAAATACCAACACAATTCTTTATAGACCTGGAAAAAGCTATTCTCAGTTTCATATGGAACAACAAAAAACCCAGAATAGCTAAATCAATCCTGTACAATAAAAAAAATCTGGAGGTATCACCATCCCAGATTTCAAGCTGTACTACAGAGCAATAGTAATAAAAACAGCATGGTGCTGGTATACAAACAGACCAGTGGATCAATGAAATCAAATTGAAGACCCAGAAATGGACCCACACACCAATGGTCACTTAATATTTGACAAAGAAGCCAAAACTGTACAATGGAAGAAGGACAGCATCTTCAACAAATGGTGCTGGTCCAACTGGATGTTGACATATAAAAGAATGAAATTAGACCCATACTTACCACCTTGTACAAAACTTAAGCCCAAGTGGATCAAAGACCTTAACATAAGCCCAGTCACACTAAATCTACCAGAAGAGAAAGTGGGGAAAACCCTCGAACTCATTGGCACAGGCGACAACTTCCTGAACAGAACACCAACAGCTCAGGACCTGAGATCAACAATCAATAAATGGGACCTCATGAAACTGAAAAGCTTCTGTAAGGCAAAAGACACTGTCATTCGAACAGAATGGCAGCCTACAGACTGGGAGAAAATCTTCACCAACCCCACATCTGACAGAGGGCTAATATCCAAAATCTCCAAAGAGCTCAAGAAATTAAATGCCAAGAAACCAAATAATCCAATCAAAAAATGGGGAATAGAGCTAAACAGAGAATTTACAAAGGAAGAATTCCTAATGGCTGAGAGACACTTGAAGAAATGCTCAACATCCTTAATCATCAGAGAAATGCAACTCAAGACTACTCTGAGATTCCATCTCACACCTGTTAGAATGGCTAAGATCAAAAGCTCAAATGACAGCACATGCTGGCGAAGGTGTGGAGAAAGGGGAACCCTCCTCCATTGCTGGTGGGAGTGCAGGCTTGTGCAACCACTATGGAGGTCAGTATGGCGATATCTTAGAAAACTTGGAATAGCTTTGCCTTAGGACCCAGCCATACCACTTCTGGATATACATCCAAATGACTCCTCATGGAATCATAAGGAAGTCTCCTCATCTATGTTCATAGCAGCCTTATTTGTAATAGCTAGAAACTGGAGACAACCTAGATGTCCCTCAATTGAAGAATGGATTAAAAAACTGTGGTACATCTATACAATGGAATATTACTCAGCTATCAGAAACAATGAAATTATGCAATTTGCAACCAAATGGATGGAAATAGAGAAGCTCATCCTGAGTGAGCTAACCCAGACCCAGAAGGATGCACATGGCATCTATTTACTTATAATCGGATTTTAGTCATATAGTACAGGATAACTGTACTACAACCAATGCACCAAAGGGAACATGAACATAGACTTTGTTTCCTGCCAATGAGACACTTTGCCCTAGTGGTGCTGCCGTGTAGGCCCCCAGTGTATGAGGAGGCTCTTGGCCCTCATATGACTGCTGAACTGGGCAGGGGACTGTTATGTAGGGACACTCCACTCCAGAGGAGTGGGATGGAAGGGATATGGGGTAGAGGGTGGGGAGGGCGGGATTGGGAGGGGTAGAAAGAGGACACTGTGATGGACATGTAACCTGAAGTAATAAATAAATAATTTTTAAAAATTTTAAAAAATAAAAATGACTTTACAATATCACACACAAAAGATGATTAAAATAAGAAAAATAAATAAGCCAGCTTGTGTTGGTTCCTTTTTTTTCCATTTTAAACTTCACTGTAAATTACATTCTTTGAGCAACATTACTTAGGACTACAGAACTATTCGTGTGTGTGTGTGTGTGTGCATGTACATGTATATGTGACTTTTTAAATATACCTATCTCTGTCTCTCCCTCTCTTTAGCTCTATTTCTCTCTCTCTCTCTCTCTCTCTCTCTCTCTGATTACACCCATGTCTTAGGTGTGCATTGTCCTCATGTGTCTCTTTCTCTCTAAATACCAACACTTAAATCTAAAGTTGCTATTATCATTTCCTCCCTCTTAATAAACCTATTAGCTTTAATTCACTCTGACATGTCCCAAATTCTTTTCAGCAGTGTAGTCAAAACTCTAGGGTTACCTAAGTGGAGGTCCCTAAGGTAGGGATTCCTCAGGCTACTGCTGGCAGTGCTGGGCTATCTCCCCACTGCAGCTGACATCACACATTTTTTAAATTATGTATGTGTGTGGTCCGTGATGTGATGTGTGCAATGTGGTATATGCATTTGTGGGTCTGTAAATGCACTTGTGTGCAGGTATATGTGGAGACCAAAGGGTCTTATTTATTTATTTGTTTGTTTGTTTGTTTGTTTTTTGTTTGTTTGTTTATTTGTGAGGCAGGGTCTCTGATGAAACCCAAGTTCATCAACTGTGCTAGACTGGCTGGCCAATGAGCTCCAGGAATCAGCTTATCTTTGACCCACACCGACACCAAATACTGAGGTTACAGAGGCACGCCACTATGCCTGGCCTTTTACAGAAGTGCTGTGGATCTGAGCTAAATCCTCATGTTTGCGAGGCAAATCTTTACAGACTCAGTCATCTCTCCAACCCTAACATCACTTTTTGAAAAAAAATCAGGGATATATTTTCCTTTAGAGGCACTATAGGAATAATTTTCTTAACACAGGTAAAGTACCATGAACAAAAGACATTTGTGAACTTCTATTTAGACTCAAAAGCTGATCAGACTACTGATGACTTTCAGAGTTTAGAATGAATAATATATTGAGAACAGGCTTCCAATACTCTTATCCATTTTCAATTAAAAAACAATAAAATAAAAACTACAGAGTCAACCAGAACATATTTGTGATGGACTTTCTGCCTCCACCTTTATCAGAGCTTAAGGGGGAACTTGATGTTTTCCTTATAGGTTTTTTCCAATGTTGACTGAAAATAGTGTTATTGATTTTTTTTCTCTTGATTAAAAAATAGATGTCCACTGTACATAGAAAAAAACAGTCCAGGACAGAATACAAAAGGTCACCTGTAGTCTCACTATCTAGAAAGTCTCACTACAAACATGACCTTGAGTTCACAAATATAATCTTTATTTTTTTGGCAGAGAGTTGCTGATACAGGATGCCACTCTGTAATTATAGCTACCTGGGGCTCACTCTGTAGACCACGCTGGCCTCCAACTCACAGAGATCCAGCTGCCTCTGTTCCCCAAATGCATGCTCCACTAGATTTGGCATATGAACACAATCTTAAAGTAATTATTCTTTGGAATCTGCTTTTAAGGAACTGCTAGGTATGGACACTCCACTCCAGAGGAGTGGAATAAAAGGGATAGGGGGTAGAGGGTGGGAGGGCGGGACTGGGAGGGGTAGAAAGAGGACAGTGTGATGGAGATGTAACCTGAAGTAATAAATAAATATTTTTAAAAGGAATCCAAAAATAAAGAATGTGCATATACTTCTGCACCCATTAATTTTATACATATTTTAGTATTCTTATAGATTTGCAGGAACCCACTTAGACATGCTATCATAATTCATTTAATTTTTAAGCATTTCAAATTAATGACAATCTAGTTTTTAAAAAGGACATTTAAAAATATTAAAACAGTAGCAATCTTAGTTTAAGATCAAATCAGAAAAAGACAGAGGTGACCTTTCTTTAAAAGGTCTCAATACAAAAGGTAGAGATCAGTGGTTTTGCCTAAAATCCAAACAAACAAAAAATCTTTAATTGTTGCAGTACATGAGTTGTTTCCCTTTGATCTTCTTCCAAAGGCTGACTGGGCCCATTTTTTTTTTTTCAATTCAAAGTCATCCAATGAGGCTTTTCACATTTGTAAATAAACTGTGAAAGACTGAATTGTGAATTTTACTAAATTCATTATATGGTAATGTTTGCCAGCTTGTAACCTACAGCAGTCTGCACAGAGTTCTTGTTCTCACCAACGGGCCTAAACAATTGCATTATACACTTCCCTCTTTGCTAGTCATTCTAACACAAGGTAAAAATAATCCATCAACCCATTTTCTCAGGCTTCTAAATCTTTCTCCTAGACATTTCCATCACCATTTTCACTGCATGTGACTCTGAACAAACACATCCATCGACATACCCAAACATGAAGTGACAGGCAAAATTTTCATTTAGTCAGATCCTCTGTCCAGCACAATTTCAATGCTTCGCTGTAATGAATGACATTGAATTCAGATCTAGAACATTATCACATTCAAGGGAACTAAACATTAGCTACCTGTAGGTCTCATATCCTTGGAACAGTAACTAATGAGAGAACTCTCTCCGCATACAACTCACTCACCAAGCTACTCCCCACAAAGCCATGCTCTCTGTGCCACGAGAGACAGAACGGTCATCTTCAAATGCCATGGAATAAACCCACATGAGAGCTCTGAGAGTCTCAATGGGCTTATCGGCTTCCATAGAAAAGAGGAAAACAAGAGTAGAAGACTACTGGGAAACTCATTCACTAGAGGGACAGGATGAGCCAAGCTGGAAGATGGTACAGTGAACCCTTGGAGTGAAAGGCCGATGATTGGCACTGCCTATGAATTGGAAAGTATGGAGCTGGTAAAGCAAGGAGGTGGATGTGGGGTGACTGAGGCCACAGTGATGGACCTTGTCAAAACATCCCCCTAGTTCTTATCAGAAGTCTCTGTGCCTGATGTCATTTGAGACTAAGCATATACCTACCACTCTCACGGAATGGTAGGCGGTGTCGAGGGCTGGGATGGGGAACTTTACTGGTCTCTTGATGATTTCTAAAGAGTTAATAACAAAAGTCACACTGCATAGTTTTACCAAAGGTGGCATAGAGCTAGGAAACTTAACAAGTACTTACAAGTTCACATTTGCTAAGGGTGTCCCATCAACATTCTAGGGTTCTGCTCTAGATTTGGGGACAGGGACAGCTGTTGATCCTGTCATTCTTAGTCCCTTAGTCATCAGAGTCTCTGGACTTAGGACAACTCTGCTTCTTGACTATAGAGGATGAAAAAATCACTGCTGGAAGAGAGAGTGTAGCTGGTGACTGTGTAAGGAAGTCGTCCTTATGAGAAAAACATGAGGATGGCTTCATTGAATGTGGAGTATGAGGATAGTATAGATATGTGTTTACGGATGCATGTGAATGTGGATATGTGAGGAGTTTTCAGTCATGTGACTGAGAATGAGGTGTGTGTATGTGTGGGTGTGTGTGAAGACTATGAGTTCAAAGTACACGCCTGAAGAGCCATGCATGTATGAGTGAGCACCCGTGTCTTTGTGCATATGACTTTAGGTGTAACTCTGATCCTACTTAAATCCAGTTACATTTTTCAAAAAGTTAAAAAGAAACCCAGATTGTATTATATTAAGTTCTTGTCAAGTTTTAATGTTGCCATGTATTTTAAATTACAATTTATTAAACCATCAAATGATCCATTTATTACGCATGGATGGAAGATTCACCACCCACCATAATGATAATGTGAGTCCATAAGGGTGCATGGCGTGGCAGCTCTGACTTCCTGACTTTGGGGATGGGCTCTATATTTTCTTAACCCACTTCACCTCTCCAGGCATCTGCTTCCCAATTTCTCACACAGGCACTGTCAGCATTCTGGGAGGGTAGACTTAAATACTCAGAAGCACTATATGCTTACTTCAGGGTCTGTTGTATGGATTTAAATCGCAGGGTCATGACATTCCGTCAAACTCAGTAATTAAAATCAGCAGCCTTGGTTACAAAGCGCAGCTGGTCTGATTCCTTCACTACAGTTGCCCAGGCCTACCTACAGTGTTTAATTATTACTAGCTGTTGGTTATGACAGAAGTTGCTCATCCTCTACAATTAACTCTCGATTCCTGCCTTGCTATGTCCTGTGCCCATGCACCTACTGAGTTTATGCAGTCACGCTCACACCTTGATCAATACAATACCCCAAGCATTCGTAGGAGAAGTGATTCTCCTCCCCCCCACACAGAAGACAGTAATGGGCTGTGATGGTGAGCCCTAGAATGGGCACAAGCCATGTCCCCCTGCCTCTGAATATATTCAACTGCTGGGGTTGCCAAAGCCAGTGTGATACACAGCCACACAGGTCTCTGGTTTACTAGTACCTAATAGTCAATTTTATGGTTTGGGTGACATGGTGTATTGAATTTAATGACATAGTTTTGGTACATATATGGCCATCTAGAACTACAGCAGGGCAGGGGAGATGGCCCAGTGGTTAAATTGCTTGCTGCGTAAGCATGAGGACCTGAATTCAGATTCTCATAACCCACATCAAGCTGCATGCAGCATGGTAGCATGTTGGTAAACCCAGAAATCCTATAGGAGGTTTAGAGGTGGAGACAAGGGAGTCCCTGGAAGCTCATCTTCCAGACAACAAAAGACCCTGTCTAAAACAAGGAAGAAGGTGAGAAGAGACACCCCAGATTTCCTCCAATCTCCACATGCATATCATGGCACATCTGTGTGTCCATGTTCACACATATGCACACATATTGTACACACACACACACACACACACACACACACAAACAGAGATTAAAAAGTAAATACAAATAAAACCATAATAGCATGGGCTTTTACATTGGTAGCATGTTTATGTGTAATTAACATAGTCACATATATTGTACCTATTATTATTATTATTAGAAATATGCTTTATAAAGTAATTGCTACATTTGTCTATTTTTAATGTAGATATAATCCATTTCTGGTGTTACAGATAGTAGTGAAAAAACATATAGATATAAAAATTTTGTTATCAAAATTTTGAATAGGTCAGTTGGGAGATGCGAGGCTGTCCTTACCTGTCTGAGATGCCACATGAGTCTATCTGAAGGTCACTGAAGTTGCCAAGGGAGCCCTGCTGGACTGCAATCAGATCTGCCATTTTGTTGTTGATGGAGATGAGTCTCATACATCCTTGAAACCCACCTAGTGGGCTCTTACATTTAGATCCAAAGCTTTTATCGGGACAACCTGATAAGAGCAAACCACAGTAAAGCCACAGTACATTGTAAAGAATCAGTATTTGAGATCACAGCAAAATTTATAAAGAAAAATAAATAAATAAAACAGACATTTGATTATCCTCTGCATTCATGGAGAAGAATAAGCCCACTGGAATCACTATTAGTTTCACCTAAATTCATGTAAAGTATTTTCTTTATTTCCATAGAATTCAAAGGAAGTCTCTAGAGTTGTAATAAGTTTGTTCACCGATTTAGCTTGATCTAAATTTAGAGGTTCAGCTAGTGGCTCCAAAATCCTAAATGTGCCAGCCAGCAATGTCAAATCTTCTATAACTTAAGCAGGGAAGGAAAACTCAAACATAAACTAGGGTAAGTGTGCACAGAAGACAAGAAAAGATAAATCGATAATAATGAAATGCCTTTGTACTTAAAGCTAACTAGCTGAGAAAAGAGATATATTGACCTGGAATAAAATTACTAACTCTTTATTTGATTAAATACTTTATTTCCTTATACATGTAAGAGCTACATATATCTTTGACAAATACAAATGGCTGAATGCCAAAAAATGTTTCACCGTTTGATTTTATTTATTCTTTGGCTCAGCAAAGAATGTTCTCTTTATGATGATTTTTTTCTCTAACATTTAAGATTTGTTCTCATTATTTAAATAACAAATATAATATTAACCATTACTGTCTAGGTTTAATGATGTTCCAAGTGTTTATTCAAGTGAAGTAAATAATTTTATGGAGTATGAGCACATATATTTCACTTACATATTTTCCATCAATCTTTCTTTGCTGCCATGGCTGTCAGCCACCACTACAATTTCACAGAATTAGAAGGGAAGCAGCAACTTCTTAATTCCTCTATGCTAGTTTACACCTGGAAATTTCCATTACAAGCCAATATTTTCACCAAGGATCCTATCTTTAATGCTTTCTTTTCCCAGCAAAATACATTTACATGACAAGTAAAGGCCAGCATTATCTAAAACTACTAGCAGGCACTCTGAAATATTCTATATTTATGTAATGAGAATTTCAAAGTTTCAAATTTAATATATCAACAAAAAGCAACCACAGTTTTTTGAGTAGTGATTTGAAGTACGTAGTAATGTATACATTTCTAGCAATTAAAATTTTTCTGGACCATCGTACACTGCTGTATAACGATATCCTCCAATGGAAACACTTCCTAGATGGAAAAAGGAAGCCTACAAGACTCAGCAATCATACAGAAGTTGGAAGATCTCCCCCTGCCCCCTGGTTATATACGAGGTAAGGAAATTGCTGGGAAAAAAAGGAGGTTCTGGTGGAGCTGCCTGGAAGTTGTGAAGGGAATTCCAAAAATACAGCTTCAATCGGCCACCTTCCATGCTACAGTAAGCATTCTGTAATGCAACTACCCTTGTGTTCCTATAAGGATCCATTGGTTCATGAGCTACACTTGGATTGAATCATTTCTTTGGTCTGTTGTGGATGTCCAATTGGGAGCAAGGAGACATTTGCTCACTTTTCCCAGGAATAGTCACACAGCATACATGGTTATCACAATTTCCTGTAGATGACCTATTACCCAATTAAGAATGGCAAAATAAAGAAGAACAGGAAATAGTTCAAGAACACTTGATAGTTCTCAAACACCAGCCCGCAATGCAAACTACTTGGCTACTCTCTTCTGTGGCTGGTGTTGCCCAACACAGCTCAAACTATTTGAGAATAGATTGAAGTATGCACTACATCTGTAGAAAACAAAACAAGGAAAACTGAATCACAAAGAAAGATAATAAAACTGTAAACAATACCAAGAGTCAGATCATGAGTACTTCACATTCCTAGATACAATGCTCATTAAGCAGAAATTCCAAGAGGAAAGAAGGGTTTGATCAGGTAAGTCTCAGTAGTCTTCGAAGAGGCATCCATGGGTTAATATAATGCAATACCAGGGAGAAGTTGAACACTGAACCCATTCAAGATGAAAGTTCTAAAGTAGGAAGATTGCTGGAGAATTTTCAGAGCTGAGTTGATGGATGGATCCATTACCAGAGGCAGTCATCGTGTTAAATACCTCTGGAGAGGACACATAAATTACCACTGTATGCTGCTGCTGTTCCAGAAGTGAGAAACCATTTCATGGTAATGTGGCCTGGTCTGCGGATACCTGATGCTTGCTTTTACAGGGAACGTGAATGTGAGTATTCTACACCTCAGTTAGCATCTCCAGTTTGTTATACATGCTGTGCTACCAATCAAAAAGATTACATAAGGGAATTTACAGAAATGAGACACTCGACTATCCTCCATGTAGAGAACCAAGATTTAAAATGCCTGGCTTATAAATCACCAAGGCTGGGGGGCATCCCACAGTGCTCTCGTGTTTTAGGGGTTTTTTGTTTGTTTGTTTGTTTTTTTAATGCACTCATTTGAAAAAAAGAAAGGTTAAGAGAAAAGAGACCAAGGCAATGGATAAATAGTGGATGTCTTGTGTGGTATATGGAGCAGTGGCCCTTTATCCTGACAGCCAATTGGACAGGCACTCTGAAGACTGCAGAGTAGGGTCAGAACCCAGGCTGTTGGGGAAGAGGAACGCTTAGCAGAGTGCTACAGTTAGGGGAGCATGGCTGCATTCTGACACCGTTACTTTGAACTTGCAGTTGAATTTGGAGAAAAGCAAAGGAGAGTTCAAGGGATGCTTCTCAGAACATGGGAATTTTTTTTTAATCTTTAAATATAAACTGGTAAAGAATTGACCACCTCAAAACTGTGTTCTATCTAGACACAAAAATAAATTCCACTGATAAAGGGACCCCTGTCCACTTAGAACAAATTGTCTTTAAAGGTGACAAACAGTTACATGATGTTGGGGGAAAGGGACACAAAACTGTCATCTAGAAATTTCAAGTGTGTGTTCATCCCATTGCCACTACCAGCCTAACAATCAGGACAGTACTGCACGTTAGGGACCTCACCTCACCTCTTCCCCAAGCATGTCTTTGCCAACGATCCTAAAAGCTTCCCAGGGAAAGATGCAGTACCCACTCCGAGCCCTTCGCCTCAAATATCCTGGGACACAGAACTCCTAGTCCCTAAATCCTAATAAGTCTGCTTTCTGGACTGAACTTCTCAATCGGGCTCTACAAACATGAAACCAAACCCTGAAAATGTCGGGATAGTCAAGACCCTGTAGGGCATATATTAAAGAGACTTGGGTTTGGGGTTTTACTGTGGGAGCTCTATAACATATCTTTATATGTTATAGATGGTTATAAATTTATAAAGAACAGGAAAGTAAAAATGAACTCTAAATTCAGGTAGCGATCATCTGGGACAATCCTTGAGGGACAAACATGTATGATAAACTTAGTCTTCTTAAAGCAAAAGAAAGCATGAGAAGATGTGGATTTTTATAATGTTCTTAGAGGGATTCAGAGATGATCTTGGTGAGAACGCTTGTACAATTAGAAACTTAGATCAAATCCCCAGCAGCCAAATAAAAAGCTAGGTATGTGAGTGCGCATGCCTTTTACCCAAGTGCTAGGGAAGTTGGGGATAGGAGGATCAGTGGGGTTTTCTGGATGACAGCCTCTCTCCAGGTTCAAGGAGAGACCATTCCTCAAGGGAATAAGGGGATGAATGATAAAACGGGATGCCTAACATCCTTCTTTGTCCTCCACACATGCACCAGTGAACACCTCCCCTTGCACACATATGGACATGCATACACACACACACACACATAAATACACAAAAGTCATTAGTATTCCTTAAAATGTACATATGATCTGAAACATGAACAAAAAAGGAAGCTTAGCTCTGCATAGCCTTGCAATATTTCAGTAAATCTTGGTGTATCCAAACCATTTTTGAATAGTATAGAGTGTGACATGTGTATCTAATAAACAAAAACTACAGCATGTATATACTTCACTCTAAAATATTACAGTGTGAATAAACACAATAGCTAGAGACAAATGTGCATAAAATAGACAAGCAGTACTAAATTTGAACATAAAGGACATAAAATGTTGTAAGAAAGACAATTCCATTTTCATGATTTATTAACAGTTTTATCCAAGCTTCTATTTTTATTTTATATCCTTTAACAATATGCTTGGTGTTGGGTTTTTGTTTTGTTTTGTTTTTCCTTATCTCTTTCACCATTCTAAATCTTTTCCTTTGGATTGAAAGCTGTGGGTTAGCTTTTTCTATATACCTTATTATTGATTAAAAGACTACATTCCTATAGGTTACCATGAAGTCCATCATGTTTTATAAAGCAGCTTAGTCCAGAGTGAACAAATCTCACTCTGGGAAGCAATTGCATCATTTAAAATTGTAGTCTTCTGCTATGTTTGCAGTAGTAGATTATATAAATTTTGTTTCTATACAATTTTGTTTTTAATTACGTATACACATGTTTCTGTGAAGGTGTGTGCTTGTGAGTGCAGGTACCTAAATAAGTCAGAAGAGGGTGTTGGGTCCCATGAACTGAGTTACAGGTGACATGACCCACCTTATGGGTCCTGCAAACTGACTCAGGTCCTCTGTTAAGAGCAGCTCTTAACCACTAAGAAATCTCTCCAGCCTCTTGTTTTTGTTTCCCTTGTTTCACGTTGTTTTGTTTTGTTCTTTAATTTCCATTTAATCTCTGGTGAACTGGTCAACACCTTTATAACAGTTCTTAGAAAAATGATTTGCATTTTAATGGTAATTAATCAAGACTAAAAATAAAAAACTGATTCTAGAGTTAGTTATTACTCTTAAGATGTTTCATTTTTATTTGTGAGTGTTTAAGTGTGTGTGTGTGTGTGTGTGTGTGTGTGTGTCAAATGTTGAAGGCATAAGACCCCTGGATCTAGACTTACAGGCAGTTGTGCACTACTTGACATGGGTTCTGGGAACCAAACTCTGACCCATTAGAAGAGCAGTTTGAATACTTAACCATTGATGACTTCCCCCGGCCCCAGAAGCTACTACTAAACTGTAGTCAAGCAACAGTAATATAGTTATCATATCATACCAAGTCAAACAATGGTAATATAGAAAATGCTATGACATACTTAAGGCTTGCTACTGAACTGCACTCCTTATGTCGAGGAATCTATTGTTTGCATTTCAGTTGTAGAAACTCATTCTCATGCCACAAGTTCGCTTTTCCAGGCTTTTATTTCAATCAACCAACCTCATGATAGCTAAACACTTCATTTCTTCTTGTTCCCTAAGGAAAAGGCTGATGCTAAAGGCTGGTATCCTACTCTTATCGAATGAACCAGTGCATTTTTTTTCTTCAGCAATGAGACTGAGTTGCTATGACTAATTATGTCAAATTATTTGTCCAGTGGCATGATATTGCTTTCTGCACCAGGCAGTGAGGAAGCAGTAAGAACAATCTAGAGGAGCTAGGAGTCAGATCAGAAAAACACCACAAAAACATCAATTCATCAAATCAGAAGATGATGTACGAGGGCTATTTAACACTAGGAATATCTAACAAGGCTTGAAGATAAGAACTGAAGGAAGTGACCTACTTAAAATAAATATCTTTATATAAATTGCAAGCATAAGGAAGCCTGCCTTGTAGGAATTCATTTTAGATCATAATTTGTCATTTCCATCCATTCACCATTTTCATGTTTAAAGATAGTTAAAAATTAGTCCTGAGGGCTATCACTGCTTAAGGCATCAGAGAGATCATCCCCACGACACAGAAGCTGGAACACAAATATGATCCGACGAACCACATGACGTGACTTCCTTTTTACCTCCAAAATAAAAGGTGCCTCCCGAAATAATCTGCTCAGGCCCCAGCCAAGGAATAGCAGGCGTGGCATGGCCATCCACGACCACACTCAGGTGATTTCTCTTAGCAGACAAGGAGACAGAGTGCCACTGACCATCATCGAAGCCAGCACCTGGGGACAGGAGACAGAGGAATAGCTCTCAACAGCAAACATGAAGCAGTGGCTTAAAAACAGCAGTGGACACTTCATATCCACAGCAGAGCTTGAATCTACTGCAGACCCCCCCTTTCCTGAGGGACACATTACAAGACACACAAGGATCCATGAAACCCCATTTATACTGTGCCGTTTTCTGCATGTACACAGCTACGATAAAGTACAGCTTGTGAATTAGGAACAGTCAACCATTAGGCACAGCCAACCAGCAGGAACTCAGAATAGAATAGAAAAAATATACCGTGGGCATCATTTAATCTATACGAACTGCTTATTTCTAAAATTTTCTATGTAGTATTTTCAGACCATAGTTGACTAGTGAAGTCAACTTGTCGGCTACATCACTGAAGCTTGAAGAGTAAAGCCTCGGTTAAGGGGATGCCATTTAAATTGTCCCCCACACCAAATATGAAGGATGTGCCTATATTCACACCACTTGGGAGGATGGGTGATATAGAAGGATTAGGAGTTTGAAGGCAGCCTAGGCAACATGATAAGTTAAGGGAGAGAGGGAAACAAGAGACAGAGAGAGAGAGAGAGAGAGGGGAGGGGGGAGGGAGGGAGAGAGAGAGAGATCACCTTTTAGGATGGTCAAGCCCATGTACATACACGTACTTTTTAAAAGGAACACCTGTTGTTGGGAGGGGAAAGAGGTTGCTGGAGAGAAGGGAAGGAATGGAAGGTAGATTTAATCAAAACACATTATATGCCTACATGAAACTATCAAACAATAAAGACATTAAAACAATATACTGCATAGTAAATGTCTTTCAAAAGAACCCCACATAGATTAAACATATAGCTGTATGCATAGGTTCTACCTATGATTTTTGGAGGCTCACAGGAATATTTTCCCTCTAGAAGGAACAGTGTGATATCCAACACTCCTTGATTCAGATTCGTAGGGAATCTATGGACTATGACTGTCCAAATAAGAATTGTTGAGTTGATTTCTGGCTTTCTCTCTCTCTCATTCTCTCATTCTCTCTCTCTCTCTCTCTCTCTCTCTCTGTGTGTGTGTGTGTGTGTGTGTGTGTGTGTGTCTCTCTTTCACTTTCTGTCTGTCTGTCTCTCTCTCTGTTTGTATTCTCTCTTGCTCTCTCCTCTCTCCCATTCTCTTGCTTTCTTTCACCTGCTTTCAGTCTATGCACATCACATACACAATTCTGATTAGACTCACAATTCCATATAAATTCAGTGTTGCTATAATGAAAACCAAGGAGTTTCCACTAAAACACTGTCTCTAGTTCTTGCTAAGGCAACACTCGTGTCATTGTTCATCCTCTCAAAGGCAATAGCAACTACAATGGCTGTCCAAGGCCAAACAGGGATAGGGAAGCTGAACCCTCTATGGTGGATTCACAAGTCATTCTTACAGCCAGTGAACAGCCAAGTCAAAAAACAGAGAACCTTTACCCTATGAAGCCCAAGGAGACATTTATAATTGCTTTATTGTGCTGAGTGAGTTTCTCTCACAATCACAGTGTGAAAATGCACCAAAACTCCCTTAAACCGCCCACACTGTTTTGTCATGGAGGGTCTAAAAGAGACACAAATCCTACCCAGGGTTGAAAGCACCCTCTTCATCATCCAAGAAAATAATATTTTCACGTTCCCACTGTGGATTGTTATATGAAAGATACTCAGACACAGATGTGAAAAAGTCAGGCTGGATACTTATTTTTAGGCCATTTTCTGAGAAAGGACTCTACTTAAAAGATAGAATAGTTATAAAACCCATGACTGAGGAAGATTAGACTAAACTCATCAAACGTCCCCAATCCATCCTTGCAGCACTTCCTTTAAGGGGCAACATGCAGGGTAACAACCCTTTACAAACTTAATCCACAAGAGCAGGTGCTTCTAGCTGTATCTCTAATCCCCTATGTGTCCTCTAACTTGTCCCCAAAGTATAGATGCATCCTTTAGAATGACTCCAATCTGTTGTTTCTCTTTATGTTGTCTTTTGTTCTTAGACTTTGTTTTTCAAAACATCTATGCTGATGAAGTTTCCATTTTCCAGTCTATTCTACAATGACTGTTAGTGAATGAGTGCATGTGTGTGTGTGTGCGTGTATGTGTAGGTGTGTGGTTATGTGTATGTATGTGTGCCTGTGTGTGCAAGTGTGTGTCTACGTGTGTGTGGTTTTTGTGTGTATGTGTGTGCGTGTGTGTGTGGTTATGTGTGTGTAGGTGTGTGGTTATATGTATGTATGTGTGCATGTGTGCAAGTGTGTGTCTACGTGTGTGTGTGGTTTGTGTGTGTGTGTGTAGGTTCATGTGCCTGTACCCATGTCTGTGACTGTGTGAATGCAAATATCTACATGCCACATTGTATTCACAGAGGTCAGAAAACCTCTGGTGTCAGTCCTCCCCCTCTACCTGTTTGAAATTGTCTTTGCTGTGCACTGTGGCATATGCCAAGCTGGCCGACTTGCTAACTGCTGGTGACTCTCCCATCTCTACTTCCTATCTTGCCATAGGAGAATTAGAATTACACACACATGCTGCCATGTCTGGCTTTATTAAGTGGGTTCAGGAGTTCAGACTCAAGTTCTCACTCGTTCCTCAAGTGGTTTAATCTGCTGAATATTCTCTCCAGCCTTGATTTTGATTTCTTCGTCAGCTAGAGTTCAATATATAGCCAAAGCTGATTTCGAAATTGTAATCATCCTGTCTCAGCCTCCCCAAGTTCTGGGATCCGCCTCATCTGGACTACATAGTAATACTTTCATAACATATGATACAATGAATTACAATATTATCAAATGGCATATAAATACAGCTATGAGGACTAAAGAGAGGGCTAGTGGTTAAGAGCGGTGCCTGTTCTTCCTGAGGACCAGGATTTGATCCCACCACTCACACAGTACTTCACTGTCATCTGTCACTCTGTTCCCTGGGGATCCAATGAGCTCTCCTGGCCTCTGCAGGCCCTTCAGGCATGAGGTACACAGGTATATGTTCAAACAAAACATCATACACATAAAATAAAAACTGGAAACGCAACATTAAAAAACATAAGTCTATGAAGCTTGGGTTTATGCTTTACAGGGACAGCTGTGTTGCTGATGTTTCTAAAAGCTTTGTGTCTGTTTTCATGCTGGTGGATTCATACAAGTCCTGCAGACAGCCAGTGCTGGTCCAAAGATCATGCCTTGTGTAGCAATATCCTGGGCATCTGCTGATTGGGCACAGGACGGAATTAAGCCAAAGGCTTGAGGAGCCTTTGGAACTCTATCTTCCACATAGAAGCCAAGTTAGATAATGAACAAAAGATTGGCAGGCTAACCCTCACTACACGTTGGCGCAGTGAATTGCATCCATTTAACAAGCCAGCAGGTTACTAACTGGGGCCACACTTTCAGAGAACCCTTTAGAAAGATGAAATTTTGCGTAATAGACATCATTTACATGTGGAGGAGACTTATCGCCTGCCAATGGGATGGATTGCTCAAATTAGAACATGAATGATCCCTAACTATTTCAACTAACCCTACCTAGTAAATCAAGATTCTTTCACCTTTCTAACTCTCAGTCTGAGAAGGAGGGTCCCAGTTTAAAGGCCACACTACTGTTAAAGGAAGAAGGGAAAGAATCATGCAATTTGTGCTTTTTCCATATATATATATATATATACATATATATGATATATTATATAACTCAATCCTATTGCTACTTTATTAATTTTTTCCTCATCATTGTTCCAGTAACACACACTAAAATGGCTCTGTAACTACTAATTTCTCTTTTATCAATTCCTTCAGCTTTATTTCATTCTTCTACCCTTCTACATTGAGAATACAAGGACACCAAATTATAGAATTAACCTTACTTCCCAAGAATACTTAATCTACAACCAATGTCTGCTTTCTAGATACCACCAATGAACATAACCCCAAGGTTTATGGCATTCTTAGTACTTCTGCATCAAACGGCTCATGTGAGTCTCAGTGTATGTTCCTCTTCATACAACAAGCATCAGACTCAACGTGTTCAAACTCCAAGTATGTTCAAGGTGATTTAGACTGGGGAACACTGTCAACTGCAAATATAAGAATTGAATAATAAATGGAAGTATTTGCAACTTCAGATGGTGCAGAGAATAGAATTGTTCTAGAACCTTCTCTTGCTCAACTCAATACTGTAACCCCTATCTCTGGCTCAAACCACATGACCACATGAATTATAGCAAAAGGAAGACATTTTTATCTGCTATCTTCTGTGTAATCTCCAGGCCTATTGCAAATTGCTATAGAAACAGTCTGACAGCTTAGCTGACCTTGGTCTCTTGAAGGCTGTAGCAGGCATCTAGAAGGGAAGATGGGTAAGGAAAAAAAGACTAAGCCTGACACTTAGGGTAGACCCTCTGCAAAGGTGTAGAAGGTAATCACATGTGGTGCCCATTCCCAGTATACCTCAGCATTCTGAACTCACCAGAAATTCTACATTTACTATCACCACCAGCCAGAATTAAAGACCCAGACCACTAGATAGTTCCCGTCATGGTGAAAATATGGGGGTCGTTGGTGACTATCTCTTCAGTGGAGAGCAGGAGTTTAAAGGTGATGGGTTTACAGTATGAAGGGAGGAAGAGTTTAACAAGGAAAGGGGATAAAACAGAACTGAAACATGTCATTTTTTTTCTTGCCAAGACACATCAGGAGGGCTGTGCCATTGCCAGGAACACAAGGATTGGAAATGTCTATCAAATTAGCAGACACACTTTGGAAAGCACACACAGGCTTACAACAGGCGGGTTCTACTGTGGGGCCAAAAAGCTTGTTCATGGAACTGATTTTCACTATTAGGCAAAATATTAAAACCATTGTAGGAACCTCAAACTTGACAACAAAGAATTTCATTTTCAGTAAGAAAATGTACCTGCATTTTACATTAGGTCCTTGATGCAATCCGGAAGGATTTTGATTTGACATCTCTAACAGTGACAAGGGTTGAAAGAATTTTATGTCATGAGGGATTTCAGAGCACTGCTAAAATGTTCCATGATTTAGGCTAATATACTATCATTAATATTTCAAGGATGGCTTAGGTTCACATAATATTTTCAAATTCTGAATGGCAATTTGTCAATGGTACATCCCATTACAAATTAAGCCTAGTGATTCAAATATTTGCATAATTCAGTTCTTTCTCCATACAATTTAGTTTTCTTTCACTGTAAAACATAAAAATATTTTGAATTTTTCAAACCCTTACAATTAGTATTGATATATATAATAACTATGAATAAACCATCCTTACATAATGAAAAGATTTAATATAGCATAATACCCAAATAAGCCCAAGAGGAAGGTCATTTCCTATGGGAAAAGAAACTGACCAGGCACTCAACTGCCATATAAGTAATTTATTTGTAAACAAAAAGATTCATCTGCCTCACAAAATTAATACATATAATAAAACCCACTTGAGGTTCACTTGATAATGTTTGACAAACCAATTGCTGAATTAAAATGATTTTAAATAAAGTCATGTATGACTGTTGGATTGGTATTATATGATATTAAATATTCTTATTATATAAATGTGGCTTAAACTTTCATCATTATTAGATATACAATTTTGAAAGAAACTGGAAAAGGAAGAGTAGAGAGAGTTGGTAGCCAACTTTTGCTATTTGCAGTATAATATATTTTACTACACTGACACTCATAGTTAGGTTCCTTATTATAAGCTATGAAAATAATCACATAAAGTCACATGATAACACAATGAATTATGCTGTGTCTGTATTCAAACCCTCATTTAGAGATTTTAAAATCTCTTAGGGCATTCTATGCAGTACTCTACCTAGGAATTTATTAACCATATATTCCTGTAAAGAGGTTGGAAGTGAGTTAGCTTGATAGAGCTTACTAGAGTAATGCTGTACTGAGGCAGTTTCTTTAAGATGCTGAAAATTATCCCATTCTTCGGTTGAAGGACATCTGGGTTGTTTCCAGTTTCTAGCTATTACAAATAAGGCTGCTATAAACATAGATGAGGAAACTTCCTTAAGATTCCGTGAAGAGGCATTTGGGTGTATACCCAGAAGTGGTATGGCTGGGTCCTGAGGCAAAGCTATTCCAAGTTTTCTAAGATATCGCCATACTGACCTCCATAGTGGTTGCACAAGCCTGCATTCCCACCAGCAATGGAGTAGGGTACCCCTTTCTCCACACCCTCACCAGCATGTGCTGTCATTTGAGTTTTTGATCTTAGCCATTCTGACAGGTGTGAGATGGAATCTCAGAGTCATCTTGAGTTGCACTTCTCTGATGATTAAGGATGTTGAGCATTTCTTCAAGTGTCTCTCAGCAATTAGGGATTCCTCCTTTGTGAATTCTCTCTTTAGCTCTGTCCCCCATTTTTTGATTGGATTATTTGGTTTCTTGGCATTTAATTTCTTGAGCTCTTTGTAGATTTTGGATATTAGCCCTCTGTCAGATGTGGGGTTGGTGAAGATTTTCTCCCAGTCTGTAGGCTGCCGTTTTGTTCGAATGACAGTGTCTTTTGCCTTACAGAAGATTTTTAGTTTCATGAGGTCCCATTTATTGATTGTTGATCTCAAGTCCTGAGCTGTTAGTGTTCTGTTCAGGAAGTTGTCGCCTGTGCCAATTAGTTTGAGGGTTTCTCCCACTTTCTCTTCTAGTAGATTTAGTGTGACCGGCCTTATGTTAAGGTCTTTGATCCACTTGGACTTAAGTTTTGTACAAGGTAATAAGTTTGGGTCTAATTTCTGGATGGAACTAGAAAAGCTCATCCTGAGTGAGCTAACTGAGACTCAGAAGGACGCATATGGCATCTATTCACTTATAGTAGGATTTTAGCTATGTAGTAGAAGGTATCGATACTACAACTAACGCACCAAAGGGAACTTGAACATAGACTTCTTATTTTTAATTTTTATTTATTTTTTATTTTTTTCTATTTTTTAGTCTTTTTATCTATTATATGCTATTGGTTTGTTTGTTTAGTAGTTCTCTCTCCCGGGCAACGAGACACTTTTCACTGATGGTACTGCTTCGTAGACCCCCAATGAATGAGGAGGCTCTTGGCCCTCATACAACCTCTCAACTGAGATGAGGGACTGTTATATAAGGACACCCCACCCCAGAGAAATGGGATGGAAGGGTTAGGAGGTAAAGAAAAAAAATGAAATGTGATGTTTCGGCCTTTTACTACTAATTGTCATAAACTGTTTAGGATAATTAAGAAATGCAAACTAATGATTATGCAAGCCGGTCATTCTGTTAGGTACTATGACAGCCTATTATAGTTACTTTCTAAGCTAATCAGAAATAAGCCTGCTACGAGACAAGCAACATCTGCTTACCCTAATATAAGAAATAGATAGGGCCTCTTCTAACACCTCAAGAGATCTGCAGAATATGGCATTCAAAGATGTTTTCATAACTTTAGATTTTTTTTTTATATCAAGACATATCAACTCCTGACAGCACCCCCTATTCTCCTCCAAGTAGAAGATGAGCATCGAAGAATCTCCAGTGGGAGATGATTGAATTAGTTGCAAGCCTATCGCTTGGTAGGAAAAGCCCCTTGCTCCAACTGTAGACAGAATGCTGTCCAAAAAGGACAAAACCTGGAAGCAGGTAAGTTGACAGCCTAGCTCTGCCAAGATAGGGTGGGTAAGTCCTTCATAACCCCTGCTCTACAATCAATGTCTGTCACAGAAACGGGGCCAAATGACTGAAGATCGATGCTGTAATGTATGGAGAGAAAATAGGAACTGTCCAGGCAGCCACTGGTATGTCATTTCTTAGTTTGGGAAGCTGCAGGCCCTGTACTTCCTATAAAATCAGATATATTTATCCCTCTCAGGTCTCTGAGGTGCTTGAAGAACAGATAGCTAGAGTCTCATAATTTAATTTTGAGTTGTTTAGGAGTCAAGAGAGTGTTATAGATCTAAGAAGATACTTTTAAAATTGTGTTGCAAGTTAGTATGAATACTGAGTCATATACAGAACTTTAAACTCATGGAGATGGTTAGATAGCAGAATGTTAAAATCAGGTACCAAATACATATGGACTGGACATTGGGAATGTATGCTAAGCCATATAACCCTCATAACTGTGGCATAATTACCTCTGTTATTTTGTATTGTATTTATTATTATAAGAGAAAGAGCCATTTGTTGGACTGAAAGGGGAAACTGTAGGGGTAAATAAGATATACCTTAAACTTAAAAGAAAAAACGGGAAGAGGATGGGGGGTTGAGGGTGGGAGGGTGGGACTGGAGGGGGAATAGGGAGGGAACTGCGATTGAGATGTATCTTGAAGAAATAAAAAATAAAGGAAAAAAAAGATGCTGAAAATTAGGCTATAGTTACAACCACTTCAGAGGATGTCAAATACATCACAATACGCTACCCACTAATGACAAGCTTACATTTTTAGACTCTCATTTTAGGAGCCTCTTAATTATTCATATGACACTGATTAATTTATTTCTTTTTGTCCAGACTACAAATCCATTACATAAAAAGTCACTGCATAGTCCCTCTAAAAATTGTAATTAATGCTGATGTTTTAGCACTCTAACTGCAGTGATACAGCAACATGGATGGCAATAAAAAGATACAAACAATAGGTCCCTGTGCTGGCTAGCTTTATGTCAACTTGACACAAGATAGAATTATTTTGGAGGAGGGAACCTCAAATGAAAAACTTCTGCTACCAGATTGATCTGTGATAAGTCTGGTACATTTTCTATATTGAAGACTGATGTGGGAGGGTCCATCCCACTATGGTCAGTGCCATCCCTTGGCTAATGGTCCTGGGTGCTCTCAGAAAGCTGGCGGAGCAAGGCATGAGGAGAAAACTAGAATGCAGCACTCCTCCTCCATGTCCCCTGTAACAGCTCCTGCCTCCAGGTTCCAGCTCCAACTCCCTCTAATGTGGAATGTGATACAAAGGTGTAAATGAAGTAAACCATTCCCTTTCCTAATTCCTTATGGTGATGGTGTGTAATCACAGGAATAGAAACCTAAGTAATCACCAAATTAACACCAATTTGTATACTTGTTTTCCTATTAGTTTCAAACTCTATTTTAACTTTTCTTATTTTTTCCTTCTCCAATCATATTCCATAAATGTTGGTCATAGTTAACAGAGAGTAGTAGTATAATAGCATCGATAAATTGTTTTTAAAGATCATTTATTAAGTTAATGTAGCAATTTACCCCAATGTGACCTCTAGCTGACAGAAGTGGATGCTACTCTAAATATGAAAAAATGTGATGGAGGTTCCTTGTTGAGAGCTATATAATTTTAATGAAGAGACAAAAATATCCCTCACCTACAGCTCTGACCTAGATTGAACATTAATTTTCAAGACACATATAAAGCCAACTTAATTATATTGCCTCCAATTTATAAAAGGATACCATTTGTAAACGAACGCAGAGAACTTCAGTTGGTACCCAAATGGCAAAATTTGCACAGGTATTTGCTTCTTTAAAAATGTATCCAACCATTGCAAGTTACATTTGCATATTAGTATAAAATGACATAGATAGCTGTGTGGCCTCCACAATCCTCTACACCAAGGTGGAAAATAGCTGTTTAACAGTCTAATTTTTCACCAAAAGACATCCAGTTAACTTATTGGCCTGTTTTCAATGCCATTCATTTTTCCCTAAAAAAAAAAAAAAAAAAAAAAAAAAAATCCATTTCCTCCTGCTAGGTTGATGACTTATCCGAGTTGGTAAAAAGGTCATGGATGGAAATTTCTACTCCCTCATCATTATCAACTATGTTAATAAGAAATTTGAAATTTTGAATACTGGAATTATATTTAGAAGAAAATTGGAATCAAGTTCCTCTAAGGAAAGGGTACTGATAATCTTATTAACTCAAGTATCCATTTATTAAACAAATATTAATTTTAGGTTATGCATAAAATATCTGGAGAAGGGACACAGAGATAATGAAATCTTTCAAATCCATATGCTTTGCCTGTAGGAATACATTTATTACCTGCTGTGATGTCACCGGGTGACTTTCCTGGCTGGTGGAGATTCAGTTTAAGTTTCCCATCGCTAAGCAAGAGGAGGAGACCGCTTGAAACCAGAGGGAGTTCACTGAAGAGCAGAAGTCCTGCCTTATTCCAGGTTCGGAATTGAAAACTGGCTGAAATGGCTTCCTCTTTGGAAGATGCTGGAAGTACCAGGTAACTCCTGGAGCTCAGAAAAGTCAGGGGCATAGTCTGCGGTTGTGTACAGGAAAATGATGTGTTTCCCTGAGGACAAAAGACACAAAGGGGCATTCAGCTCCTTACCCTCCACACAGAGTGGAATTCAAATGCTCATGAAGTCCGATTATCAAACTCATATTGTTCTAGGCTGAAAACAATTTGCTGTTACCACAAAGGTCCAAATCTTTGCCATTTATCTTAAAAGTTCTTGAAGTGTGTTCCCACGGTTTCTCGTCATCCTTCAACCTTAGTATAGACTTGAAAAGTCAATGAAATCAACTTTATCAAGAAGAATAAACACTAGCAGAAAAACTTGGTCAAACAAAAACAAAATGATTCTATCAAAAATTGAACTTTTACTTATACAATTGTTATGTTGTATGTTGAGTGAAAATTTAAGAGCCTGAAAGGAGAAAAATGCTAACTCTCAACATATAAACTACACTATAAAGTGAAGGGAATTTTAAGGGCTATTGAAGCCTGTGGAAATGGGAGCAGTTACCAGCTGAAGTTTATCCTATGCTTTATTTGGAAAGCTGTCCACCCCATTTTACACACAGCACCTCCTCTTGCCCGTGAACAGTGGGAGACTTGGCACAGTGTTCTGTAGAAACATTACTTAGGACAAACTGAACACACATCTGTCTCCATTTCCTTTTAAATTATCTCCCTTTAATAAAAAAAAAGTAATGACATTAATATCTTACTGGATGTTAGGAACATACAGGAGCATGAATTCACAGAGAATTAGATGAAATCTTTTCTATAATCAATATTCTTGTGATGCTCTTTGGGATTTTCTGCACAACACGAGATTCAATTTACATATTTTGAATCTTGAGCAATGACAGAAATTAACGAAAATCTGTCTGCATCTGCATTTTATTATCAAAATAGTAAATTTGGAAACTGTGTTTCCCAGAATTTCAATCTTTGTCTGATTCTATCCAAAAGTTCCCTCAAAAACCAGAATATTTGACAATCAGAAGTAGAACATCAACTATTTTGCTCCAAAGGTGTTGGGACTCATGTACAATGAAGGATGATCACAAGACTGTGGTGACACTCACCGTGTGTTAGCTAGAAAAAAAAAAAAAATCCTGGAGTTCCATCTTCCAGAACCCATGCCAAAAAAGCCAGGCTTGGGACTGGGAAGATGTCCAATGGTCAAATAACTTGATGTTCAAACTTGAAGACTGGAGTTTGAGTTCCCAGAAACCCATGCTGAGTGGGCAAGGAGGCTATGTGTAATTCCAACCTCAGAAGCCAGAGACAGGGAGATTCCCCCAGAGCAAGCTGGATAGCAATGTATAGACAAGCTCTAAGTTTGGTTGCCAAACACAGCCTCATTGAAGACAGTGAAATAGTGATTGGTATGATTCCCAACAGGCTCCAGCCTTCCCTTGCATACATCCACACATAGGCAAAAACAGACAAAAAAACTATGCATTTACCCCCAACAAGTGACACATATGTAGGCATAATGATAAACGGAGTGATGTTGGTTTATCCCACTATCCTTCTCTCCTTTACTCAGAACCACCTATTTATCGCGGCAGCTGGTCCTGCTGGGCAACAATAAGCTAAGCTAATGCCCATCCAGGATGTGTGTCATGGATTTATAGGGACAGAAAGCACCCAGAGGCAACAGCTCCTGTAGAACCCTCAGAAAGGTTCTTACCTTATCTTATCTCTACATAAGCCACAAATTCTCTCCCAAGTCCAATTGGTCCGTTTACACTGGGGCGTCAGATAGTTAGTGACCTTCTCCTGCCAGGCCTTCACTTCCTGGTTCCATTGTTAAGTCCTAAGATCCAAGTCTAGCGAAAGGTGCCTTATTTGTAACATGTGCTGTGTGTGTGTGTGTCTTTGTGTGTCTGTGTGTGCATGTCTATATGTGTCGGTGTGTGTGTGTTCTGTGTTGTGTCTCTCCAGAAAAAAAAAAATCACACACTTACTTCATATAAAAATAAATATATGAAAATAAATATCTGAAAAAATAGTTGTATTTTGTGAATTAAAATTCCCCTAAATAGAATTAATCTCCTATATGCTTGTTGTCAGCCAGAGAGAAATTTTAAATAAGAGTTAAGTCTAATATATAGTAAGCACGGTTCTCAAATGGAGTCATTTATTTGGAAAAGATACAACTTACTCATTCCTTCAAATGGAGATTCTTACCATAGTGAGGATCTGAGGGTTCTGTTGCTTGGCCAAGCCAATGATATCCACTCCATTATAAAAGAGGTTCTCTAAACATCCATGAAAATGTTTGTATGGCAATGACTCTGATTTTGCAGGTGCTGAAATCCCTCCAAAGCTGATCTTAGAAAGAAAAATGGCATCAATAATATTGTTTAGTGATTTTATGATAACCTGTTTAAATAATTATGATTAGCAATTATACCAGTAATCATCACATAGATAACTTTACAACACCACACATAGAAAAAATTAAGATACTGACTTTTAAAAACAAATTTATGTGCATTCAGTCTTCATTTGTGTGACAGCTTGATTATTCTTCCAAGTCGCTAATCACACCTGGTTTTGATATTTATTGCTTAATGAAGAAAAATACACTTTTCTATTCACAGCAGAACTTGGTCTATTTAATAAAGTAGCTAATTATGATATTTTATTTTGTATATGTTTCTAGCACACATTTCTATTTGCATGTTTAAATCATTTGTTAACAAATTAATCTATTTGCTGTTATATTCTTTCACAAACCTATGTTTCTCGGGGGTAGAACACAAAGAAATCGAACCATACATTCTGGATTTGCATGTGGCAAGGGGATCTCATCATGGGAAACCTAATCTACCTGTGAGGTGCTGTGACTATACATATCACATGAAAGGATGGCCATGTGCTATAATGATATATATATATATATATATATATATATATATATATATATAGAGAGAGAGAGAGAGAGAGAGAGAGAGAGAGATACTAAATGATGAGCCTCAAGTTCCATGTGATAGTGAGTTAGACCACCTTAGGTATGCTTCACCAGCCTGGGGGGTTTATTCTGAGGGTGTATTTTTATAGATTTTCTTTTTGGCTAGGAAATTAAACTACATATCCATCATCAAATCTGTATTAATTAAAATGTAACCACCGCACCTCATAATCAAGGTCCAGGTAACTGAATTCTCCCTGGCCATGGAAGTGATCCCGATGCTCGTCCACTGTGAAGTTGACCTGTTTGCCCAGTCTCTGGATGAGCACAGAATGCCAATGCTGATCATCCAGCAGGCTGCCCAAGGTGAGGTTGATCAGGGTGGAACTATAGGTCAGTCTAGCTTCACCTAGAAAGAAAAATAACAGCCCTGTGATTCCATTAAGAGGGGTGTGGAGCTTCTCGTTGATGGATCAGCATCTCTCACAGTAATCTTCAACCTTCTTCCATGCCTGCCATCTTGAACACGAGTATGGACTTGCCTGAAGTTGATTGTAATGATCTCTCAACCTTGCTGTAATTCCCTCCACTGTTAATTCTTTCAATTATTATTACCCATTGCAAGCTCATTTTCTATGTAAATTTTATCTTTGCTACAAGCTCATTATTTTTACTACTGCAATATTTTTCAATGACCCATCCCATTCTTTATGATGCTAGGAAATAACTGTGGAGCTCTGTCCAAGTTATGGAAAGAGCATTCAAAGAGAGGTTTGCGCAGTTTGCAAGCATGAATCATATGGGCACTGGCCATACACACAAGTCCTTAAGTGTCAAAAGAAGTGAGCTATGAAAACATCAAGTTATTTAAGTGATAAGCAATGATTAGACCGTCCAAGAGCCTTGCCAAGTAATCTTACCTGAATTAATAAGTAAGAATAATTTTCCTCTTCTTAACTCCAGTGTGATGTGATCTCCTGAAGGCCCTGCTCTGTGCAGTAGGATCCCATCGCTCTCCATGGTTTTAAATTTCAGAGAAATGATATCTCTTATTGGACTCACAGAGTTTTGATCAAATCTGTAGAGGAGGGAACTTTTTCCATCAAGATCAATCACCACTGACCCTAGAGACAAAGATAGTGAAGATTATCATTCTATGGATAAGTATAGTTTGCACTGAAGCATGAAGCATGGTTAACTACTGTGGTGTGTGTGTGTGTGTGTGTGTGTGTGTGTGTGTGTGTGTGTGTGTG